>CM069857.1:286510182-286670182 GCA_036172795.1 Pelodytes ibericus
AAAGTAAATAACGAATGCACAAAACAAGACAAGTGCATTACAAATCATAAACAGACAAACCAAACCAGTGCATTACCAATGATAAACAGACAAACCAAACCAGTGCATTACCAATGATAAACAGACAAACCAAACCAGTGCATTACCAATGATAAACAGACAAACCAAACCAGTGCATTAGCAATGATAAACAGACAAACCAAACCAGTGCATTAGCAATGATAAACAGACAAACCAAACCAGTGCATTAGCAATGATAAACACACAAACCAAACCAGTGCTTTACAAAATCATAAATAGACAAACAAAACCAGCCACAGCCAATTTGCCCATTAGTATGCTAGTATTACTTTTGCCATTAATGTGCTAGTGTTATTTTGCCATTATTAAAGCCACAGCCAATTTGCCCAATAGTATGCCATCCTCCTCTCCCCTTCCCCAGTACTCACCTCCTTGTTACTCCGTGTCCCTGGTCGTCTCCTCCATGCACGGAGGAGGGAAACATAGCCGCCTGATGACGTATTGTCATATTCGGTTTCAATGATTTTTTTTTGTACTTTTTTTCCCCGTCAGGCTCATCCAGCTGATGCCGGCTGCCGGGCCCCGAGAGGAGAGCCCGATGCTGTCTAAGTCAACATCTGGCTCTCCTCGCGGGGCCCAGCGGCCAGCATCCGCTGTATGCATGCACACCTCCCAATATCCAGCGGCACACTGGTTGCGGAACGCTGCCATAGAGTATGAAGTATTAAATATGGAGTGAATTGAGCCTGGGGAAGAGGTCGAGCTAGACTTATGGAGATCATGAAAGAGGAGATGTCAAACGTTATGTTAAAATAGCCAAGATAAATCTGCCCTTAAGTTTGAAATGACCTTCTCAATACCCTGCAATCCTCTAATTCTTATAACTCTTCTGTATCCTGCATGGAAATCATCTTGTATCTACACAAGGTCTAAACCTCAGTGAACTGATAATAACAAGAGAATTCTTAACTTGAAAGTGCTCTACGTCCATCGAGCACAGACCATGTGAGAATTCCACGGACTCGTTATAATGAGAAAAATGATACATAGAGGGGCGTGTACTAAACAAACGCAACATGTTTGCTCTTTGCTCCTATTGCAAAGTACTAAACATTTAGCACTCATATAGTACATACGAGCAAACTGCGGATAAAAAAAAAGGTAATTTTGCGGATATTTATTCTGCCTCGTTTGATAGCGCTCGCTAAAAGCTAGTGTCATTTTCACACGCAAATAAGAATTAATTTTCACAAAATATTCGCTAAACTCTGTAGCGGGCGCAAATCTAATCGCAATTAGGGTGCTGTATTAGCAGGGGGGACACAGGGTGCTGGATTAGCAGGGAGGATACAGGGTGCTGTATTAGCAGGGAGGATACAGGGCGCTGTATTAGCAGGGAGGATACAGGGCGCTGGATTAGCAGAGGGGGATACAGGGTGCTGTATTAGCAGAGGGGATACAGGGTGCTGTATTAGCAGTGGGGATACAGGGTGCTGTATTAGCAGAGGGGATACAGGGTGCTGTATTAGCAGGAAGGATACAGGGTGCTGTATTAGCAGGGGGGATACAGGGTGCTGTATTAGCAGGAAGGGCTGGGTGGGTCAGGGTGCTGTATTAACAGAGGGAGCTCGGAGCACAGGGTGCAGTGTTAGCAGAGGGTGCGCAGGGTAAAAATGGGAGCACAGATTGCAGTATTAGCATAGGGAACAGGAAGCAGAGAGTTCCCAGGGTGCGGAATTAGCAGGGGGAGATGGGTGCAGAGGGTGCAGTGTTAGCAGAGACAGTACAGGGTGCAGTGTTAGCAGAGAGAGCACACAGTGCAGTGTTAGCGGAGGAAACTGGCAGCACAGGGTGCAGTGTTAGCAGAGGGAGCTGGCAGCACAGGGTGCAGTGTTAGTAGAGGGAGCTGGCAGCACAGGGTGCAGTGTTAGTAGAGGGAGCACAGGGTGCAGTGTTAGCAGAGGGAGCACAGGGTGCAGTGTTAGCAGAGGGAGCACAGGGTGCAGTGTTAGCAGAGGGAGCTGGCTGCACAGGGTGCAGTATTAGTAGAGGGAGCTGGCAGTACAGGGTGCAGTGTTAGCAGAGGGAGCTGGCAGCACAGGTTGCAGAGTTTGCAGGGGGAGCTGGCAGCACAGGGTGCAGTGTTAGTAGAGGGAGCACACGGTGTAGTGTTAGTAGAGGAAGCACAGGGTGCAGTGTTAGTAGAGGAAGCACAGGGTGCAGTGTTAGCAGAGGGAGCTGGCAGCACAGGTTGCAGAGTTTGCAGGGGGAGCTGGCAGCACAGGGTGCAGTGTTAGCAGAGGGAGCACACGGTGTAGTGTTAGTAGAGGAAGCACAGGGTGCAGTGTTAGTAGAGGAAGCACAGGGTGCAGTGTTAGCAGAGGGAGCTGGCAGCACAGGTTGCGGAGTTTGCAGGGGGAGCTGGCAGCACAGGTTGCTGAGTTAGCAGGGGGAGCACCGGGCATAGAATATTCTAGGCTGATAACTAAGATAATTACCATCTCCCCGTCTACCACCTCTCTGCGTAGCCAGTCAAAATATGAGCGACCAAGAAGTCACGTCTGATCTTTTCACCTCCGCTGTGACCTCCCATTTCAGGCTGGTGAGAACATGACCTTGGAGTCACCTTGATGAATCATTTCAGGCTGGTATCGTTACCCATACAGAGTTCAGACTTGACTCACTTCTCGCTGTGCCAGCCATCAAGAGTGGAAAGAGTTCAGTTCTCACCCTCCGTCTGACCCTGATCTGTAGTCTCCACCAAGTCACCCTCGTGGTACCATCTCCTGAAGGCACCTTGTGGCCGCACACTGGCAGATTTTATTTTCTCACCTCTTTGTGATCTTAGTTGAGTTGATAAAACCACAGATACAGAATGTGCCATAGATTCGTGTACATCATTATCTATACCATTAACTGTATAAATGAGTCTATAAACACCCAATATGTCATTATAATCTTAGAGCAGTGCTTCTCAAACCAGTCCTCAGGACCCCCCGACGGTCCAGGATTTAGGGATTACCCAGTTGTGTTTAAATAAGAATATGTAGAACACCTGGTGTTTTTTTTTGTTTTGTCCAGAGTAATCCGGATGTGTATCAGGGTTACACTGAGAGCTGCCTCTCAGTTGAGGCAGAGCCCGGCTGATACTGGTGCACACGGACAACGATAAACAGGCATGTACCTTAAGAAGTACATGCCATTTTATCATTATACTAGAGCCCGTCAAATGAGGGGAAAAAAGAGTTAATTTGAAGACTTTTGCCAGATCGTTTATTAATGCCGGTTTATTGCACATCACTTGTTCACTTTCTACTGATTAGACGCCATTGTTTTAATATTACATTGACTATTTCTTGTTTCTTTTCCACTGCAGGCTGCAAGCTGAAGGCGCCTCTAATGTCTGCTCCTTCCAAGACACCACGGGCTGAAGACTAGGGTCGGTTCTCACTGGGACAGGTCCTTTGAGAAGATATAGGACTACTCTGCTCTGTGCCCCCCCTAATAATGCTTTATTCCTTAACCACCCAGCAAAAATGTATAGTCCTCGTATGTGCCTTGTTGCTGGACTGCTTGAATGGCATCACAATGAGGCCTGACACTTATCTTACTCCTAAACCCTTGCGGATTCTCTTGGTCGTGCCGCCATGGAATTCTCCTTTGTCTTCGGAATGCTACGTAGACTTTTCAGGGATATTTCAGATGTCCATTGACAGCTGACCTGTGATAAATACTGCCTGGTGTGAACCTGTATATTATTATCAAAAGTGAAATAAATGTCAGAGTGTTTAATTGCTGCCGCTATAGTATTCACCTTTTCCACCGCAAAACAAACACGCAGAAAATACGTAAATTTAGCAGGAACCTTGGAAATGTGACCAATGCTGACATAACTTGGCCCTGGGTGCATTATCTTGAAGGAACATTGCACCTTGTTTAACCCTTGAATCCTTGAAGGAAGCATGGGTTAAAATAAACATGTCCCGGACTTTGAAAGTAAACCTGATGTGTATCTTAATAGATCCACGCGGCTTTACTTTCTGCTGTGTCTCACAGACGAGACACAGTAGTTCCTGGATCGCCCGCCTCTGACTGCTGAATGCGAGGATCTCTTGCTGCTAGCGCAGAGAGAGACCCCTGTTTTTGCATGGGATCAGCGGGGGGGACCTAGTTATGCACCTCCCCCTACCCACCCCCCGCGCAAAAACGAGCTGGTCGCCAACCAGACGGCTGTCTGCTTCCTATGGAACCAAAAGTACATGCCAGTTTATTCTCAAAATAGGAACAACTAACATTTCACTTGTAAAGTAACGGCACAAGTATTAAAAATGAATAGGAAAAAAAAAAGATAGGAAAGAGCATTTTAAACAGACTTCTTAATGGCAGCAAGTAGGATGATAGAGGTGGCAGAATAGGTGGCGCTTGGTGAGTTGGAGGCGGGGCATAAAGAGGGGAGGGCGGAGCCTGAATAGGGAGGGGTGTGGCAAATGATGGTTGGTACGTCATGCATGAGATAATTCAGGCTTAGCCTAATTACACCCCTGACTGCAGACATTGCCTCCTGTGCTCAGTCCTTGCAGAATCCAGATGCACTGCCTAATCCGTCTATTTTAAAAGCATATTAATAGGGCAGAAACTGAACAGGACACATGAGATGGATAATATCGCGGGGGATCTCCCCTCCAAGTCGCATAATCCGTATTACCGAGCGGCATGACACAGATTCCTGTTTAAGACATTATTGGATTATGTGGCACAGAATAAACCGTATACACTGCTCGTCTTTATTAATCCTCAGTAGGCAAACGTTTACCAATGGTTCACACCACACTGCGTCACTACTGATAAGTAGGGGTTTTTGTTTTATTTTTCATCACTCAGTATGCCGGTGGGCAACATAACATCTAAAGTCCTCACAAGGTTCCTGCTACACCAAGTTTGTTCCTCCAGTTCCCTGCTATAACTGGTCCTGTGTATATACAAACATGCCCAGGTTTTGATTTTTACCACATCCCTACCCCTATCCTCAGCCTAAGGCCACTTAAAGGGACTTCGAACGTTGCTTCTACTCTGAACATACAGAATAACAAATATCAGTAGAAGCGCGGCACGCGAAAACACCCACCATTTTTGTTTTGAATTGTAAATAAATACATATACATTCAATTGTTGATTGAATGTATATGTATTTATGTGAAAGATTACACTGGAAGTACATACTTTGGCACTCATATAAGCCTTACTGTTAATATTTTTTGTCATGTTCTGTCAGAAATTACGAATATTAAAAATTAATACAAATAAAAACATTTCAGTAAAAGGTCTAAACATAGGAGAAAAACAGGTTTGAATGTGTCTGTGGAGTCCCCTGCTTATGACATCACCTGTGGCCTAATATGCAAATAACAAGCAGTTCATTTGCATACCGTGCCACAGGTGATGTCATAAGTAGGAGACTCCACAGACACATTTAAAACACAATTTCTCCTAATGTATATATTTGTTTTCAGTTCATTTTTCATTCTGTACATTCACAGCTGATACATTTCCTTTAATGAATGGATTTCTCTCTGAACACACATGAATTATACACTCTGAAGGTCAGCATGTAAAAGGTCTACGTTTGCCTCAATCCAATGGCAGTCATTTTAAATAGAAATGCTTTAATGAAAGAATACAAATAACTTAATTAAACTAGTGTATCGTTATTACATCATGTTGTTTCGATTATTGGGTTCAGATGGGTCAGATCTATCGTTATCTGACCCAAAATCTACTTCATAGTTGCCAACATCAGCCATGTTTCCAGGGACACATATTTGTTCCACGTGCTGCAGAAAGAGCATGCAAAGTGCAGCCCGGCAGTATGTAGGATGGATATACTCACAGACAGAATCCAATTAATTAATCATGGTAGGTCCTATGAGATCTCCACCCTGATTAATTAATTGGATTGTGTCTGTGTGTATATCCATCCTACATACTGCCTGGCTGCACTTTGCATGCTCTTTCTGCAGCATGTGGAACAAATATGTGTCCCTGGAAACATGGCCGATGGTGGCAACTATGCTACCTATATCTGACCTAAAATAGGGGAAAAGATGGTGCTTTATTTGTATTCTTATGTTACTAATTATGTTTAAAATGTCTTCACTTGATGCAATATTGCAATTATTCAGAAATGAATGTTATGCGCTTAGAGTTGCCATCTTTTACCGGCACATGTAACTTTTGCAGGCCGCCTTGCAGTTAGGGTTGCCACCTTTTCTTCAAAAAAAAATACCGGCCTTGGTACTGTCTCCATAGACTTGACATTGGCCTGATGCCAATTTTTTACCGGCCTGCCGGTAAAATACCGGCCAGGTGGCAACCCTACTTGCAGTATGTAGAAGTCATATATGTGACCAGGAGGAAATCAATGACCTAATCAACGTGATTCTGTGGATTCCACTACTTGATTGGGTAATTGATTTCCTTCGGACTTCTACATACTGCAAGGCGGCCTGCAAAAGATGGCCGAGGTGGCCACACACTAGTTGTCCGTGAAGTGAAAGCACATTTAACATATGACAGTGGATCTCCTGGTGTGATCAATGCCAGGAATCTGTCTCACACTGTTACTCTGTGAACTCCTGACGTCTGCTTGTGAGTATGACTAGACCTAAATGACTCATTTGAGTACTCAGTTCTGGGTCAAAGTGTGGGAGAGAGGGGTAAAAATAAAAGCAATTGTTTTTGAGAATATGGAAAAAGAAAAAAGTTAATAGCAGAGTGCTTTATTGTAACAAGTTTAAAGGGACACTGCACCTTTTTTTTTATCACTTGTGCTTTTGATATAGAAGCACAAGTGAAATGCTTAGTGATCTTAATAATGAATATAGGATCCAGGAAAGGTTAAAGCATCTTAACACGTATAGCTTGGAGGAAAGACGTAACAGGGGGGATATGATAGAAACATTTACATACATAAAGGGAATCAACACAGTAACGGAAGAGAGTATATTTAAAAGACGAAAAAATACCACAACTAGAGGACATAGCCTTAAATTAGAGGGGCAACGATTTAAAAGTAATATCAGGAAGTATTACTTTGCTGAGAGGGTAGTGGATGTATGGAATAGCCTTCCAGCAGAAGTGATAGAGGTAAGCACAGTGAAGGAGTGTAAGCATGCATGGGATAGGCACAAGGCTATCCTAGATATAAGATAAGGCCAGGGACTAATGAAAGGATTACTTTACTGAGAGGGTAGTGTATGTATTGAATAGCCTTCCAGCAGAAGTGGTAGAGGTAAACACAGTGAAGGAGTTTAAGCATGCGTGGGATAGGCACAAGGCTATCCTAGATATAAGATAAGGCCAGGGACTAATGAAAGTATTACTTTACTGAGAGGGTAGTGGATGTATGGAAAAGCCTTCCAGCAGAAGTGGTAGAGGTAAACACAGTGAAGGAGTTTAAGCATGCGTGGGATAGGTATAAGGCTATCCTAGATATAAGATAAGGCCAGGGACTAATGAAAGTATTACTTTACTGAGAGGGTAGTGTATGTATTGAATAGCCTTCCAGCAGAAGTGGTAGAGGTAAACACAGTGAAGGAGTTTAAGCATGCGTGGGATAGGCACAAGGCTATCCTAGATATAGGATAGGGAACTGGGGACTAATAAAAGTATTTAGAACACCGGGCATACTAGATGGGGCGAATGGCTCTTATCGACCTGATACACCCCAGGCAGGCACGAGTGGGTGGGGTCTGAGAGTAGAGCTGAGCGTAAACCCCCTCTGTATCTTTAAAGGCACATGTCGGATTTACACTGGACAAGTGAGACTAATTATAAAACAAAAGTCTATTTCACCCTGAAAGGGACAGTATCACCTAAACATTGCTTCTACTAGGAGTATAGAGAATAAGAAATGACTGAAAATGATCTACACATTGTGTATATAAATTGCAAACAAATGCCTAAATAAGGAGAAAAACATATTTTAAATGGGTCTGTGGAGTCTCCTGTTTATGACATCACCTGTGGCCTGATATGCAAATTTCAGATTTTCATTTACATATCAAGCCACAGGTGAAGCAGGAGACTCCCACGTACACATTTAACATATATTTTTCTCCTAATTTTGTCATTTGCTTGCAACTCCGTCAACACAATATATAGATCTTTTTAATTTTTAATTTTTAGTTTTTACATTCACAGTACAAACAACGTTTAGGTGATACTGTCCCTTTAAAAGTGAACACCCATTGATCCTTGCCAGTTCTTACAAGGGTATCTCAGTTCTGCATTGTACAGACTGACTGGTGCGGATGTGGGCTAGCCAGTGACCTGCTCTGTACTCATTACAAAACCAAGGCAGACAGAGGAAGCTGGAGACGTTTAACCCTATGGGTGCCACGGGCTCAGTGCAAACATCCTCCAGGGGTTAAACATGTAATATATATTTCTGTGTATGAGACAGAGACACAGGAAGAAACATTTCATTTTTACATGAAAATCTTTAAAATCCATTCCCTGGGAAGGACCAAACCCTGACCCTTCATTGGGTTCAGGGCCGGCGCCACCGCAAGGCAGCACAGGCGGCCGCCTTAGGGCGCTGCAGCGGGGGGGCGCCAGCGGGGGTAAGAAAAAATAAATTTAATAGATGTATATATATTTTTTTTTTATTTACATACGAAAATCGGAAATCCTAAAAGTTCATCTGTGGCTGTGGCGTGCTTGTTATTCAGCACTATGCAGAATTCAGAGCTACGTGCTGTAACGGTCACGTGACGTAGCGGTCACGTGGCTCTCACGAGGAGTACTGTAGGCGCGTGCAGTGAGTTCTCCCGCCTTGGATAGGGCCTCAGCCACCCCTCTAATGGCTCCAGTTGAGAAGTGGTCTGGGGATGTCCTCTCCATGGGCATAGATCTCCGACCCAGAGGATGGCTGAAAACCAAGAGGGTCCCACCACCAGCAAGGAAAATAGCCAGATGCGCAGCTCTGCTGCTGGGGGCGGCAGTGATATTTGCTCTGCAGCACCCTGTGATCGCCTGGAATGGTAAGGAGAGGGTCTCCCTGGGGTGCATCCTGCAGTCTCACACTCATTTCTGCTGCATGCTCCTTCTTTCAATGGCTATATGAAGTCACCTTCATTCTGCCAGGCCCATGCTGGGGGCACAGGGGTTAATTTATGATCCACGCAGGTGACCATTCCAGCAGCTGGCAACCTGCACAGCCAGAGCCCCTAAAGAGGACCACCATTATGCTCTTAATGGGTTAATAATATCCGTCCTATAGCTGAATTCTACCATTGTGTGCATGATACAGTGCCCTGCATGGGTTATTTTTTTTTAACCCCCCCCCCCCCTCTCTCCGCCAGGCAGCATGTGATTTTATTCTGTACTGTGGGTGATCTTCCCCTGCTCATGCAGTCATGCCGGGTTTAACCCTTTAGATTCTGCTAGGCCATACCAGATCTTTCTCTGGGACTCGGGAGTTTAAGAGTTAACGATCTGTCAGAGCTATTGGATTTGCAATTACATTGTGATCGCCCATATTTAAAAAAAAAAATCAGATTCCTTGTGTTATACTGAGAGTCTACATTGGAATGTGCCATCAATATTGTATGTGTGTTATATAGCTTGCCTTGTGTACCATAACATATCTTTTACATATATACCTGACCATTTATATCCTATAGTGTGATGTGATTTTTTTGGAATTATTTTCTTCAAAATGTACCATGTGCAATTGTGATCACAAACCATCCACTAGCAAGCTTTCTTTACAATATAGCAAAGGGGGGGGGGGGGGGGGGGGTCTCGGAAATATTTTTTCAAATAAATAATATACAAACTTATGTTGAGAATGCTTTATTCAATTTATTAATGCTTATCAGAAACCCACAATTGAGCCAGGGATGTCTTCCAATTAGCCACCTGAAGATGGCCACTTGTTATCTACATGTGCTCTATAGGGAAGTAATGATTTTTATGATATAGTACTCCTAAATATATGTTTTTTATTACCCATTACCCTTCATGGAGGAAGTGTGCACCTGAGTGCACTGTGATGGTATATCCCTGGCTTAATGGTGTGTGTCACTTCTGTGGTAGCAGCAGGAGAATGAATTCTATCAGCCACAATGCTTTCTGTCTAGGTTTTTAAATCCATAAAATCTTTAAAGACGACAATCCTGAGAGATTTATTATCTAAAAGGTTAAACACCATTCCCACTACTGTACAGTTACATGAGACATTTTTCTGAGATAGTTTTGCTTCATTAAAATTGGTGATCTAATTCGGAATATATTCCACCGGGCAGCTCCATAAACTTGTCAGACTCTCGCATTTGCCTTAAATTTGGAAAAAGAAATTGAGCATAGCACAAACCTGTGTACAGCTAGTGTCTGCTTTAAAGAGGACTTCAGTGGATTGATAAGTATTTTTTTCCCCCTTTCTATAAATGTCACTTGTGCCCCATGGTATTTATTAGAATTCAAGCCAATTGTGGAACCAGGACTGACTACAAAATAATTATCAAAATCAGATAGTGACTGCATCAAAGAAAATGGGCCCCAGGAGCTTGCAATCAGACTGGGTTAGCTAAGTGAATGATGTCTTGAAATAATCAAGTCTGAATGAAGTATTCTTTTTTTTGGGGGGGGGTGTCTCGTGGTGAGGATGTAGGTTGAATACCCCAAATCCAGTATAACGAGCATACTGAGGGGCGATATCCTGGCATATTGAGAGTCAAAATCCTGGCTTATTAAATGGCAATACCCTGGCATATTAAGTGGCAATATCCTGGCATATTAAGTGGCAATACTCTGGCATAATTATTGGCAATACTCTGGCATATTAAGTGGCATTATCCTGGCATATTCAGTGGCAATACCCTGGCATATTAATTGGCAATATCCTGGCATATTAATTGACAATACCCTGGCATATTAAGTGGCAATACCCTGGTATATGAAGTGGCAATAGAGTGGCAAAATCCTGGCATATGGAGGTGCAAAATCCTGACATATTGAGTGGCAAAATCCTGGCATACTGAGGGGCAAAATATTGGCATATTGAGGGGCAAAATATTGGCATATTAAATGGCATATTGAGTAGCTAAATACTGGCATATTGAGTGGCAAAATAGTGTCTCAGGTTATGTGTGTCACTGTGTGTGTGTAAGTGGTAAGGGTGTGTGCAAGTGTGTCACTTTCTGTGTAAGGGTGTGTGTCACTGTAAGTGTGTCACTGTGTCTGTGTAAGGGTGTTTGTGTAAGCCTTAAGTGTGTCTCTGTTTGTGACTGCAAGGGTGTCTTTGTGTTTAATGGTTTCAATGTGTGTTAGGGTGTCAATGTGTGACAGATTTAGAGCATGCGAGTTGAATATTTAGATGTATTTATTTTCCACACTATACATTATACTTTTATATATATAAAATATATGGAGGGTTGGTAGTATGGGAGTCGTGGCGGGTCAGAGGAGGGGGGCACCAAAATGCACCTTCGCCTGTGTAGACGAAAATCCTTGCACCGGCCCTGATTGGGTTTATGTATAAATTACATTTCTGGGCCAACGTTCTAAAAGTGATGTAATCAGCAGGAACATTCCATTGGTTTCCATGGTGACTGGACCACTCTTTACCCCATAACTGACCTTTATCCATCATTTTCAGTGTATTTCTCTTGGTAGAGAAAAACCCATTATAAATAATTACAAGTTGAAGATCCATTTTACATTACAAGTCCAGTCGCTCCAGTAGGAGGGTCAATTTGGCATGTACTATTTTAGATGGATGATCCTCTGCTTTAGCAGTGGGCTCCCCCTCGTACCCAATTTTTGGAATATATTTGCACCCAAACAGCTTGTCAGTTACATGCCCCCAAATTAAATAGAGCAAAGGCCACAAACGATTGACGTCAAGTGAGTATTAAGTCTATGGAGGCAAAGCTGGTATTGTTGTGACGAAAAGGTGGCCATCATACCCAATGCTGTATTTACCGCGAGGCATCCTAGGCGGATGCCTAGGGCGGCAAATTTTGGGGGCGGCAGCGCCCCCCAGCACTGAAAAAAAAAACGCAGCCCTTTAAAAAAAAAAAAAGACCGCGCTTGCAGGCAGAGACGGAGGAAGATCCCCCCTCACCATCGCTCTGCCTGTCAGGCTGCACGGGGAGCCGAACAGGCAGCAAAGAGAAACCTCCGTGCTGCATGTTCGACTCCCCGTGCAGTGTGCCGACACGGAAGTGCCGACACTCACGTGACGGGCGCGCTGACGTCATACGCGCGCCCGGTCACGTGACCTGTCGGCACAATCGCCGGGAAGCCGAACAGGCAGCATGGAGGGACCATGCTGCCTGCCACTAGCCACCAGGGAAAGGTAAGTGCTGATGGGAGAGTCAGAGTGTGTGTGATGGGAGACAGTGTGTGTGACTGAGTGTGATGGGAGTCAGAGTGTGTGTGATGGGAGACCGTGTGTGTGACTGAGTGTGATGGGAGTCAGAGTGTGTGTGATGGGAGACAGTGTGTGTGACTGAGTGTGATGGGAGTCAGAGTGTGTGTAATGGGAGACAGTGTGTGTGACTGAGTGTGATGGGAGTCAGAGTGTGTGTGATGGGAGACAGTGTGTGTGACTGAGTGTGATGGGAGTAGGAGTGTGTGACTGATTGTGATGGGAGTAGGAGTGTGTGACTGAGTGTGATGGGAGTAGGAGTGTGTGACTGAGTGTGATGGGAGTGTGTGTGTGATGGGAGTATGAGCTTGATGTGAGTCTGAATGATGGGGCATGTCTTAGGTGTGTAACGTGGGTGTGCCGCTTGGGTAGGGGGGTGCCCGGATTTTGTCTGCCTAGGGCAGCACAAAATCAAGATACACCACTGATCATACCCCCTGGATGGCCACCTGGATCCTTGTGGACCTATTTTATAAGGGTTTTTTTTTTGTTGGGGGGGGAGGGAGTGGGTTAAGCAAATACTATTGGGGTAATGTGTCACTGGGGCAAGTGCTGTGGAGTCAAGGACTACTTTTTATTGATCACATAAATAGCAAATAGTTCTCTGGCAATTAAATGCATTTATCTAAACCTTGTTTTGATCTTTTCAGCCTTTGTCCAAAAAAAAACAAAAAAAATGTAGATGATTTTTCCTATAAATAATCCTTGAAACATTGCATCTGTAATTAAATCCTGCCTGCAGAGAAGACTGGGATCTTGGAATAAGAGGATGATGATTAAATATTTTGTAATATGTTGTAATTAAATCATGTTACAGAGCACAGAAAACAGGACCGTTTTTCAGTTTGAAGTTAATTATTTTTTTGGAGTCATCATATCCAGCAGGTCTTCTGGCCATGTCTGCACTATGTGTCCCAATATCCCAAATATTGGTATTGAAATGGCAATAAACCAGCTGTGTCTATTGCCCTTAATCCCCATCTCTCCTGCATGGCATCTTAAATATATAGCTCACTTGGGCCAATTTGCCCAATAATGTGCCAGTATTTACCATTTAATATGCCCTTGCCAATTTGCCCAAAATTATGCCAGTTTTATTTGCCATTTAATATGTCCCTTCCAATTTACCCAATAATATGCCAGTATTATTTGCCATGTAATATGCCCCAGCCAATTTGCCCAATAATATGCCAGTATTATTTGCCATTAATATGCCCCAGCCAATTTGCCAATAATATACCAGTATTATTTGCCATTTCATATGCCCCTGACAACTTTGCCTAATAGTACTGTATGTCAGTATTATTTGCCATTATTATGCCCCTGCCAATTTGCCCAATATTATGCCAGTATTGTTTGCCATTTAATATGCCGTTGCCAATTTGCCCAATAATATGCCAGTATTATTTGCCATTTAATATGCCGTTGCCAATTTGCCCAATAATATGCCAGTATTATTTGCCATTTAATATGCCGTTGCCAATTTGCCCAATAATATGCCAGTTTTATTTGCCATTAATATTCCCCAGTCAATTTGCTCATTAATATGCCAGTATCATTTGCCATTATTAAACCCCTGCAAATTTGCCCAATAATATGCCAGCATTTGCGATTAATATGCCCGTGCAGACTGCTGGATCTTCCAATCTCCCCTCACCACCATCTCTGCCGCCAAGCGCAGGTATTTTTTTTTTTTTTTTAAAGGGGCAGCTTTTTTTTGTGCCGCCCCGTTAAAAAAAACAAGGCACGTGCCGCCCTAGGTACTTGCCTTGTTTGCCTCGCGGTAAATGAAGCACTGCTGCCAAGCCTTTTGGTTTCTTCTCTCTGAGCTAAAGTAAACAGAAAGCTCTACTCCGGCCTCCAACCCATGCCAACGCTCTGTAATGTTCTCGTCCCTCAGCTTAGATGGGACATGGTTCAGTATATGTTCTTCTTTGTATTCTTTTATGTCTGGCATAGCCTGATAATGCATTTAACCCTATCCCTGTTTTCTCACAGTCTCCTGCTTCCCGGTTATCTTTTCTAGCTGTTCACATTCGCTCATACATCCCTGTGATTCTTCCGAATGGTCCACCTTTTACACCTGAGTATCTCAGTGAAGCACCAGCTGACAAACTAATTTCTCCTCAGATTTTGTACTCTTTGACACAGACTATGGGATATCTTATAAATGGTGCTTTACAGAAGTACCATTCAAACATGAAATACAACAGGAAGACATTATATTGGAACCATAACTTCCTTGCTGCCTTTCTAGAAATACATGGCATGTGTTTTCCTGGGCATATTGTACAGGGTGGTTATGCTGTTTAGTATATATGTGTTGTGTGTCCTCCAGCCTCCACAGTCCTTCTCACTGTACGAGTGGTATTGCTACAATTTAAACTTCTTAAACATCCTTCCCGTGAGACGTTTGTATCTGTCCGAACTATTCCCAACAATGGCAGTTTGCGCCACTCGTACTGTGTGGACTTTTTAGGCATATTGGGTTTTAATTCACTCACGTCACACTTTGCCATCTGGTTTTTGATTATTTTCAGGGCTGGCTCAAGACACTGTCCAAGTCCAAGGATAAAATGGTACCCATCAAACCACCAAAACTACAACCACCCTTTTTATTTTATAGCATCATCATTTTACCAAAATTGTGTCAAAATGCCCCCCATACAGTTGCCTATTAATCACGATGCTCCCATAGAGCTGCCCCATATCAGAATGCCTCCTCATAGATGCTTTGGTCTAAGAATTCCTCCCACAGAGCTGCACCTGGATCAGCATACACCCACAGAGCTGCCCCATCGTCTTACTGCCCCCACAGAGCTGCACCAGCATGCCACCACCTTAAAGTGCTGCCTGGGTCCAACAGACCCACCGGGACCCATGGAAAGACCAACCGTGGTTACACAAAATGTGTCTTTTGTCTTGTGACTGCGATGTTCAAGTTATCCCTACTTTACACCCTGCTATTTAAACAATGTGGAATCAACATCCTTCATTTTGGGTTTTTAATTAATTAGCTACCAAATAAGTGAAAAAGAAGTATAACGTAGCACTAAAGAGTAATTAATGGGTTAATGTACTGTGAGGATGAATGGGAGATGTAACATGTAATGCTGATGATACAAAGATTTGTAGCAGGGTTGATATTCATGGAGGGATAAGCCAAATGGCAAATGATTTAGCTAAACTAGAAAAATGGTCAGAGCAGTGGCAACTGACATTTAATGTGGACAAGTGCAAGATTATGCACCTTGGGCGTAAAAACCCAAAAGCAGAATATAGACTATTTGGTACAGTCCTAACCTCAACATCTGAGGAAAGGGATTTAGGAGTAATAATTTCAAAGGACTTGAAGGTAGGTAGGCAATGCAATCAGGGCTGGCCTTAAGTGTTCCGGCGCCCTGTGGCGCAACCCCCCCCCTCTCTTCACCCCCCTATGTATGTGTCTCTCTCCCTTCCCATGTTTGTCCCTTTCCTCTTCCTTGCCATGTCTGTCTCTCTCCCCCCGCCCCCCGTTCTGTCTCTCCTCCTGTCCCCTGTTCTGTCTCTCTCTCCCCCTCCCCGTTTTCTCTCTCTCCCCCTGCCCCTGTTCTGTCTGTCTCTCTCTCTCCCCCTCCCCTGTTCTGTCTCTCCCCCCTCCCCCTGTTATCTCTCTCCCCCCCAGTTCTGTCTCTCCCCCCTCCCCTGTTCTGTCTCTCCCCCATCCACTGTTCTGGCTCTCTCTCCCCCCTCCCCCTGTTATCTCTCTCTCCCCCTGTTCTGTCTCTCCCCCATCCACTGTTCTGGCTCTCTCTCCCCCCTCCCCCTGTTATCTCTCTCTCCCCCAGTTCTGTCTCTTCCCACTGCCCCTGTTCTGTCTGTCTCTCTCTCTCCCTCCCCTGTTCTGTCTCTCTCTCCCCCCCCCTGTACTGTCTGTCTCTCTCTCTCCCCCTCCCCCTGTTATCTCTCTCTAGCCCTGTTCTGTCTCTCCCCCGCCCCGTTCTGTCTGTCTCTCTCTCCCCCTCCCCCTGTTATCTCTCTCCCCCCCAGTTCTGTCTCTCCCCCGCCCCGTTCTGTCTGTCTCTCTCTCTCACCCCTCCCCTGTTCTGTCTCTCCCCCATCCACTGTTCTGGCTCTCTCTCCCCCCTCCCCCTGTTATCTCTCTCTAGCCCTGTTCTGTCTCTCCCCCCCCTGCCCCTGTTCTGTCTGTCTGTCTGTCTCCCCCCTAACCCCTGTTCTGCCTCTCTCTCTCCCACCCCTCCCCTACCTTTGCCTGCAAAGTTGGATCCGGGGGGAGGGGGCGGAGCTAACCGGCACAGCGGTGTAGCTCCGCCCCCACCCTGTGAAGCAGAGCACAGTCTGCATTACGGGGAGCCATGGGCAGCAAGAGAAGGTGCTGCTCGGCTCCCCATGCTTAATGCAGGCTCCATGCTTAATGCAGGCTCCATGCTTAATGCAAGCATGGGGAGCCGAGCAGCACTTTCTCTTGCTGCCAGTGGCTCCCCGTGAAGCAGACGCTGCTCTGCTTCACAGGGTGGGGGCGGAGCTACAACGCTCAGCCGGTTAGCTCCGCCCCCTCCCCGACACAGCAGAGCATGCCGAGCAGAGGGCTGGTGAGGGGGGATCTTTTGATCTCCCCCAGCCAGTGCCTCTACCGGCTTTTTTTTTTTGTAACTTTTTTTTTTTTTGAACGGGAGGGCGCCCCCTGGGGTGTTGCGCCCTGTGCGCTCTCACAGGTCGCACACCCCTAAGGCCGGCCCTGAATGCAATAGAGCAGCAGGAAATGCTAGCAGAATGCTTGGTTGCATAGGGAGAGGTATTAGCAGAATGCTTGGTTGCATAGGGAGAGGTATTAGCAGTAGGAAGAGGGAAGTGCTCATGCCATTGTACAGAGCACTGGTGAGACCTCACTTGGAGTATTGTACAGAGCACTGGTGAGACCTCACTTGGAGTATTGTACTCAGTTCTGGAGACTGTATCTCCAGAAGGATATTGATACTTTGGAGAGAGTTCAGAGAAGGGCTACTAAACTGGTTCATGGGTTGAAGGATAAAACTTACCAGGAAAGGTTAAAGCATCTTAACATGTATAGCTTGGAGGAAAGACGTAACATTTAAATACATAAAGGGAATCAGCACAGTAAAGGAAGAGAGTATATTTAAAAGAAGAAAAACTACCACAACTAGAGGACATAGTCTTAAATTAGAGGGGCAACGATTTAAAAGTAATATCAGGAAGTATTACTTTACTGAGAGGGTAGTGGATGTATGGAATAGCCTTCCAGCAGAAGTGGTAGAGGTAAACACAGTCAAGGATTTTAAGCATGCGTGGGATAGACACAAGGCTATCCTAGATATAAGACCGGGAACGGGGGACTAATAAAAGCACTAAAAAAATAAATTGGGCAGACTAGATGGACCGAATGGTTCTTATCTGCCGACACATTCTATGTTTCTATGTTTCTATGTAACAAGTATCTTTTGTATGTGTGAAACTCCACATGTGCTAATAGGATGGAGGAAGAGCGAAGTAACATAGCAAATACATTGTGCAAAAACCACAAAGTGTGACTGAAGGTTTCTATGAATACTGTGAATACGAATGTGTGAAATATTACAGTATGAAAAGACAGCACAAGCAAGAGCGAGATAAACAAAGGAAACATAACAAGTTAGGTTCAGCAAAAGGTACGAGAAATACTTCTGTGATCTGTGTATGTCAGGTATTACATCAGACAAACACAGTAATAAGTCAGGCACACATAATATCAGTTATGTTGGAGTGCAGTCAGTTAGAAGAACATTACTATAATTATACATCCCTTGTGTGATATTTCTGCCCAGGTCAACTAGCTCTAGGGCGGCAGACTGGAGGGGGCAGCAGCAAACTGGGTGCTACCATTGTTGGTGGTACATGCTCCCTCACTGCCTTGTGCTGCCTGCACAGGAATCTGGTGTGGCCCCTACTGGATCACCAGGGAGCAATGTGGTGCTGTGCAAAGGATTGTGATGGCAAATAGTGTAGTGCAAAGTGATCTGGGTGAACCATGATGGTTGGAGGGTACTTGAGTTTAGTCAGGCCTAGGGCGGCAAAAAACATAAATACACCAGGGCGCATCCCGGACAAGTCAGCAGAGATGTTTTTTTGCCATGGAAATCCCAAATATACTGTGCTGCAAGGGATTCTGTGAATATCCACTTTGTACACTGATGCCCACCGTTCAAGATGGTCTTTCTAACCAACTGTCGAGCTGGACATATCCTTCCCCCATGAAAATACATTTACATTTTTTTTTTTTTTTTAAATACCACTTTCCCATCAAAAACTAAATGTGGCAAAACTGTAGGCAAAAAATAATGCTTCAGTGAAAGAACACAAACAAAGCTCCTTATTGAGCTATTTTCGTCCATATAGCTCTATCTGGGGGTGAACATGTTGTTCGCAATCTTGGGTAAAGATTAAATAAGATCGGAAAATTCTAAACACCATGTCTGTCCACTGATAGAATGATACAAAGCAAAGCGGACGCAATAAGATACCAGATTTGTAATCTTTCATTAAAAACATTTATTTCTACACTTGAAGATGTTTAAACTAAACAGAAGTTCATGTGCTCATGACAATTGTCAATTAACAGAGAGGAAGGGTGGACATGGGTAGTAGATAGGTGGTAATGATGGCCTGGTTGGAAAGCATCTTGTGGATAGAGGTGACATTTGATCATAATGAACATCTCCATCACATAGTCAGGCTTATGGAAAGTGCACAAAAAGCCTCTTATATCATAAAATTATCTCATTATTTCATGACATATGTACTGAGGGATCCCAAAGATTCCTTTCTAGATCACAAGCCTACCCTTTTTGTCCTAGTTTTGACCCAAGATCTCCTCCTCACTAATACCCCCATGTCAGGAATGTATGATTAAGGCCAGTCAGCGACCTGATGGTGGCCATATATGTAAAAACTCAACTAGTTATCTGTTACACCACAGACATACCACGGACGGTGCCACTGTTAGTTTGACCATTACATATGCCACAGTTTGCCCATAAATCCCGATCCTGCAGTATCCAGGAATGAAGCCCACCTCCGGAGTGTCTAGGAATGGTGTGTATAGAGTAAAGACTAGCAGGTCACTCTATAAGGAGATTTGTATGACCTTGAATTCATTAACAGAGGTCACTCCATGTATTAACTACAACTAAAACCTCAGTGGATAATTATTATTAATATTATTATTATTATTATATTCCATTAACTCTTTCCATGCTGGTCTGGCTGCTAAGTAGTGAAAACAAGAAGAAGACAAGAATCCAGTTCAGAATGAGAAATATATCCCTTGGGATGTTGAGTATTTGATAATTTATAAATGTACTATTGTGTGTGTAGCCTTATATATTTTTTTTTAAGGAAGGAGATTTATCATCTTTCACTGTTCACAGAATCCCCACTAGGTGGCAGCACTGCACTACACATCCACCAGCTTTGAACATGTTGTGTCACCAGAACTTGTCTTTTATCCCATTTTTCAGCTTAATTTAATATTTCAAGTTAACGGCAGCAGATAATGGGGAACTGATTGTTATATATTATTATTTGAAATGAATTAATGCCTAATGTTTGCAGTTCTCTAAAAAACCTCTTGTGTTTATGAACAGGTGTGCAGGCATGTATTACCCTTTTATACCACTAGGTGGGGGCAGGGAAGTAGATTGTATTTAAAGGGACTGTGTCCACCTCAACTCTGCTTATACTGTGAATATAGAGACTACAAATCAGTGAAGAAATTTACTAATATGCGACTTTAAAGGTCGACTTTCTTTTTGAGACAAATTAGAAAAAAAAATCCAGGTTCGAGTCAAATTTGGTACCTGAGTGAGTCGACCTCCAGAGTCGAATTTAAGTGAATAGAAACAATTGTGAATGCATAAAATAAGAGAAATATATGTTTTACAAGTGTCTGTGGAGTCTCCGGCTTGTGACATCACTTTGTGGCCTTATATGCAAATTACACGGAAATGCACTTAATTTGCATATGAAGCTACAAATGAGAATCCACCGACACTCTGCTAACACAACGTATAGATCGTTTCCAATATTTTTTTTATTCTTTGCATCCACAGGTAAGCAATGCGTTAGTTGCGATCCTTAACGAGGAAGAATAGTTGAATTGCTTCTGGTTTTTTTTTTTTTTTACATGGTAGAGCATGTTGGGATAGAATCACATGTATTCTGTCCTTAGAGAAGTAACATCTCTGTATAATTAATTCTTAAACAATGAGAGTTTATAAAGATGTAATAATAGATTATCCATAGCCAGGGAAGGGCTGACAAGTCAGGCAGAGCCCCCCCGGGTTGACCTCTAACATGGATAAATGGGCTGGGACCAGTTTTTTTTATACGGTGTACATCTGGGTACAAACAATGGGGGCAAACATTTAACAAGTGCCATATGTTTTCTTTATTGCAGTAGAGTACAGCTTAATGTCATAGAAACATATCTGTGTCGTCAGATACGGACCATTCTGCCCATCTAGTCTGCCCAGTTATCTGAATACTTCCATTAGTCGCTGGCTTTATCTAATATCTAGGATGGCCTTGTGTATATCCCACAGGTGCTTAAAGGGACACTACCACTTACATAAGATGTAACTAGATTACCTGTGCATTTAAAGAAAACACATATATAAGACATATGCCACTGCGTTTTTTCTATGTTTGAATTAATTGCATATAAAAGTAAAAATAAAATCTTCTGCATACATTTTGTGAATTTTACCCATGAAGCAACATTCTCCCATATCTTCCAGCCAGTCTCACTTCACTAATGTGGGCAGAGTCTGTATGATGATGTCATAAGATACACCGCTGCTCCTGTGTATCACTAGTGGGCAGGACTAGGTGGCTGTTTACATAACTCCGCCCCCTTGTGATGTAATAGTATCATTACCCTCCTATTCAATGCAATTCTATGGTCAGAATTCAGACTTATAGTCTGCATTCTGTGTCCCGCACAGAGGAATAGATTATTTTAATTACCGTAGTTATATATATTTTTTTTACATATGGAGAATTGAAAATGGCCCATGATCGCAGCATAGTGGCTAACCTAAAATCTATGGGTTACTAGGCGTACTTGCGCCTCCGAAGATTTGGTTTCCGAAACTGCCGAATCATGCCATATTGACTAGGCGCATTTTGAGGAACTCTCCTATTCGGGTAATATGCCATATCCGAATCCATTTTGGAAAGGTGCTGTGCATATTGAGTGGACCCTTAAATTATTAAGTCAATAGCTCTGCTCCAGATTGTAAAAAAAAAAAAACATATATATATATATATATCCATTCAGTATGATTGAGTAACGCAATGAGGTTATGCAAAGGGGTGAATGGCGTCACAAAAATGCCCTTTTTTAAGTAAGTATCGTCTTACGCTCAGCGTTGGCCTGTGATCTGAGCTCTGCTGCATGTATAAATGGATATATGTATATATCTGCGCAATTGATTTTATTTTGGCTCTGATGGATTTATGTATTGCCGCAATTTACTAATTTGAAACTTGCACGGCACCGTTATGCAGTAAATAGTTCTATACCTTCCTACCATATCTCTATGGCCATTACACTTGGCAATTCATCTATTGCTCCCCCTTTGCTTGGTCACATGATTTCGTTCACATTGGAGCAGTGTGTTTAAGTGGGATAAGGACTTTCTCAATGGAAACATTGCCCATTGTGGTGGAATAAAAAGTTCATCTTTTTACCAATAGTACAGAGCTGGAAAAAAACATTGCTGCAATATGGTAACCTGACACTAGGGGGTCCTGTTTTGCAGGAACAGTGGTGTATAAGCTAAATCCTCTTTATTTGAAGAAATTATTGGTTTGTACGTTTTATTGATGTTAAACATATAACCGGGGTCTTAATGGGCCCATATTGCATCTACCTGGGTAACTATATTTCACTTAAAAAAAAATCTGCTTTTAATCCTGCCACATGACACAACCAATGCTTTATCTGGAGGCAGGGTGGTTTCTGGGTAATGTCTTACATTGAGACACCAGCAGATCTTTCTGGGATGCCATAACCCTTTTTTATTTTTTTTAATTTAAAATGGAATGAAAGTCTTTTTAACAAGTCTGGGATTCCTTTCATTTTTTTTCTTTTTATTATTAGTATTTAGTTTCCAAGGCTCTCTTTAATCAAACCAGAGCTCCCGAATTATTTAGACTGGCACTCTGAAAAAAGCTACGAATAGAACCGGCACTCATCGAAGGCCACAAACGGGGAGATCCGTAGGTTTGGGAATTCGTTTTTGACATCATCATGACGTCACAGCCGAACGCTTTAGGGGTTATGTATAAAGGTGTATCTGTCAGAAATGTAGCGCAATTGCGCCATAATTCTCGTCTGCTCCTATGTATAAAATGATTTCCGCCACACTGTACGCCAGCTGCGCCATAATAAAAAGGTTATCTCATTATTAAGAATTCTGACGAAACTTTATATAAAAAAAATGACATAAAACTGCACCTATTTTCAATTATTTTATTGGAATACAATTCTCCCCCTCTCCTAATCTCGTTACCTGCACTGAACAAAAAGTTATGAAGTGAGAATAACAGAAACGCAGAATAAAAAGAATAAAAATTCAGCCAATTTTGATCCTTTTTTTCTTATGTATAAACCCATTCTGACAGCTTTATACACACCATAAAGATACAAGAGCAATAACAAAAAAAATAAAAAAGATATATATAAAAAAATATATATATACACATATATAATACCGTGCAGCATACACAAGTGCTAACTCCACCAAAAGCATGTCAAATTGAGTCGCCCCCCACCCAAAAAAAATGCATGGTACCTAATGAAGCATAGCCAAATTGCTCTTTACCTAAAAAATTTTTGGGAAAAGAATATCAGAAAGATGTATAATGGACATAGTGTAAAAAAAAAAAGTACAAACACATTAATTTCACTCCATCATATAGTGCTTACTTTGCATTGGGTTTAATCTGATTTTCCATGCTTTGGGGGGAGTTAGCGCTTGTGTATGAGTTTTATGTCACATGCACTAGTTTGCACAAAGTCTCTATTTTTTGGTTCACCATAAAGGAGAACTGGAACCGAAACAGCCTGACACCAGCCCTAGGGAAGAATAACCTGCAACACAGCCAGGCTCAGAAATAATAGACAGGAATAAGCCAAACGACAATTTAATTTCACATTTGGCAGTGGATCACAGAAAAAACCCCATCAGTGATCACCCTGGGTGATACGCCTAACGCATTTCACGCTCACAAGCTGAGCATAATCATAGGTGCGAAACGCGTAAGACCTGTCACCGAGGGGTGCCGGCAAGCATGAAATAAAATGAACGTTTGGATTATTCCTGCCTATTATTTCTGAGCCTGGCTTTGTTCACGGTAATTCTTCTCTAAGTTGTCTGCGGTGGGAATAGCGTTCAGTCCCCCGGATTACAGATGGCGAGCGGCGGACCTTTACTGTCTATATTTCTGTTGTACAGGATAATTTTTGCCGGTGATGCCAGCCCTCCCCTGCGTCCGCCTGTATTTACTGGTAACATATAAAGATACCTGCTAGAGTCCATGCCGCCTCCGGACAGACACAGAAGGATCCGACCCATAGAAAGCGTCTGGGAAACATACAGGTTACCGAGAGATCACAGCAGAGATAACGGGTGGAGCCGTGTCCTCTGCGTGACCCAGAATATGTAAAGAAACCGAAACAAATATATACATTCCCCTGCCAGGCCGGTCTTTATTTACCATGCAGATTGTGACACTATCTCATCACAGATTGTATGTGGACACGGAAGGTTTGGTTTTCTTATGTGTATGGGGGAGGGGAGGGGTGTTTGTTAAGACGAAAAATGCTATTTTGCCATAAATAGAGCAATTACCATGTCACACACGTGCCCCAAATGCCACTTATTAACCCCAATAAAAATCAGGGAAATGCCACGTTTAAATTTTTATATATCATTTTATACACCGCCATAACAGCTCTTGTGGTATAACAATGCCGGTGATGTTATTGTTCACCGTTAACGGCTGCTAGGTTCTACGCCCCCCATCATGCCACTTTTCTCGCAGTACCATTTCCTGTCCACTGTGTGAATGGCATTGACAGGACCATTGCCCACGCTGGATATAAAGAGTTCCTTTACATATGTGAGTGTGTTGGGCAGTGGGATGACTATAAGCCACAGTGTTACCACCACTGTCCACAAATACCAGCTTTGTCCACAGCTCATTTGAAAGTGCTGTGGTCGCAGAGGTTTCAGGGATGGCCACTGCAACTGAACCTGCCACCATAGGCGGCCCAAGTGATCCCCGTGACCACGGGGAAATAGCGCAAATCTTTTAGATTTTTCAGGTGCTTTTTAGTGCATGGATTTTTTTTTATCCATGACCCTGAAGATATAGCGCCAGCTTTGGACTTTTGTTAGGAAGTTAGCTTTATACATTGGTGCACGTGGCAACAGTGGCATGTTCTGGAGCTATTTTCATGAGCGCCAGTTTTACACATAACCTCCATTATCTTTTACGCTCTAAGATAAATATTATTTAGGAACATTTATAGAAGTACAAGCAACAAATAATCACCAGGTGACAGAAATTATGTTGATAACAAACATCCTCCCCCCATACACATAAGAAAACCAAACCTTCCGTGTCCACATACAATCTGTGATGAGATAGTGTCACAATCTGCATGGTAAATAAAGACCGGCCTGGCAGGGGAATGTATATATTTGTTTCGGTTTCTTTACATATTCTGGGTCACGCAGAGGACACGGCTCCACCCGTTATCTCTGCTGTGATCTCTCGGTAACCTGTATGTTTCCCAGACGCTTTCTATGGGTCGGATCCTTCTGTGTCTGTCCGGAGGCGGCATGGACTCTAGCAGGTATCTTTATATGTTACCAGTAAATACAGGCGGACGCAGGGGAGGGCTGGCATCACCGGCAAAAATTATCCTGTACAACAGAAATATAGACAGTAAAGGTCCGCCGCTCGCCATCTGTAATCCGGGGGACTGAACTCTGTTCCCACCGCAGACAACTTAGAGAAGAATTACCGTGAACACAGCCAGGCTCAGAAATAATAGGCAGGAATAATCCAAACGTTCATTTTATTTCATGCTTGCCGGCACCCCTCGGTGACAGGTCTTACGCGTTTCGCACCTATGATTACGCGCAGCTTGTGAGCATGAAATGCGTCAGGCGTATCACCGAGGGTGATCACTGATTGCTTTTTTTCTGTGATCCACTGCCAAATGTGAAATTAAATTGTCGTTTGGCTTATTCCTGTCTATTATTTCTGTAGTCTGGCTGTGTTGCAGGTTATTCTTCTCTAGGGCTGGTGTCAGGCTGTTTCGGTTCCAGTTCTCCTTTATGGTGAACGAAAAAATAGAGACTTTGTGCAAACTAGTGCATGTGACATAAAAGTCATACACAAGCGCTAACTCCCCCCCAAAGCATGGCAAATCAAATTAAACCCCACCCAAAAAAATGCCTTGCGTCTGTCAATCACATTGATGTAAATTGTTGCCCACATCAGAAGATATTGTATGTCTGTGTTTTCATTACATGCACTGAGCTCACCTTCCAATCTTGAATTTCTAAACTTCACATTTCCTTCTCCCTTGTATTTATCCATAACCTTCATGTCCCACGTGGCTGTCATTCCCGACCCTCTCTTATTCCTTTACCAGCTGCATCTCCTCCATCACCTTACCATTATTTCGTTAAAGGAGCAAACAGCATATTTGAGCATCACTGTGGTGAAAGATAATCACTATTGTCCTGCACTATAGTGTTCAGCAATCAGCTTCTAAAGAACACTTTTTTGGACGTTTTGCATGTGTTGCACTATGGTGTGTGTGTGTGATCTCTCTGAGAAACGCGTTGGGCTGCATCGTTTCCAGTCCTGCTTTATGGTGTACAAGCAAAATAGTGCTAACTCCACCCAAAAATATTTACAATCAAACTGAGCCACAACTAAAAAAAATGCATTGTGCCTGATGACGGTGCATAGCCAAATTCCGTTCTCCAAAACAAATAAGTATCCAAAATAAAAACAGAAACGTATAAAATGTGTAAGTCACCCATTACACAGTCCACAGGCTGGCTTTAGTGTTGTAGGCATGTTGGGGTAGTTTGAAGAGACTCCCACTCCCTCTCTGACTCCTATGTAATCAGTGATCCAGACAAAATGCTCTACACAAGCGCTTGGGATGGAGCCATAATAGGCCTTGTGATTTAGGCTAATTTCTAGATATAATTAGTCTGCTCCATAAAGAGAGAATTGCAGGAGATGGAGACGGGAATTTCAAACTTTAGTCCAATGTAGCTGAAAGGGGAGAATTTTTCCAACTCTGGTACTTTGACCCAAAGTTTGAAATTCCCGTCTACATTCACTGCAATTCTCTCTTTATTGCGTTGCCCTCAGATCCTATATCTGGAGATTGGCCCAGGTCACTAGCCCTATTATGGCTCCATCCCAAGTGCTCGGAACAGTATTGGGAATGATCCGTGTTCCGTGGATTGCAACAGAATTAATAACAATGTTGCTTCCGTATGTGCCACGCACAGCTGCCATCACTGGGATTACCCGCTAGTCTTGATGTCACGAATATGCATTGATCCGGTCCAAAGCCTATTAAAGTGAGCCGAGTCTGCAATGGAAATGGGAGAGGGAAGCAATATCTCAGGGAGAGATATTGCAGACTCTTAATGTATAGACAATGTTGAATGTTCAAGGTGGACATTTACTGGGGTCTAGGGTTGCCACCTGGCTGGTATTTTACTGGCAGGCTGGTAACAATTGTCTTGAGGCCCATGTTAAGTCTATGGGGGCAGTAGTATGGCCGGTATTTTTTTGTAGAAAAGTTGGCAACCCTACTGGGGGTCTGTGTTGGACAATTTCATGATGCTCTACGGAACTTTCATAGATCATGTGCCCAGACACTGGGGGCCTTGTACGGACACTTTGCCTCTGGTTATGTACATTAGGGGTTCACATGATAACAGCAATTATCGCCACTTGACCCACTGTATAACACTAAGTCCTGACATATGTCGGTAGCTCCAAAAGCCTTTCCCGCAGTTCTAGATTTCACTAGAACACGTGCCACCAACATACATAGATTCAGCCACTTTCCAGGGCCTGAAATGTGTTGGACAAACTGTGCCCAAGTGCAATATCCAACCATGCACGAGACACTGGGATCAGGCCTTTATAAAAATAAATTCCTGACGTTTTTATGAGCGGTAGATTCCGTGCACCATCCACGAAGGCCACGAGCCCTCAAGGATTCCTCCCCTCTCACCCGTCACCTACCTGAAAATATCCATGTTCCGTTGTATTATTGTAGATATTGTTATTGTTCTAACAGCTTCTGTCCCTGTAACCGATGTTTTGTGAAGAAGCGTCAGCCCTCTTTACTCATCACTAGACCTTGCCGTCCTTCCTTAATAAACTGCTTTGAAGGCCTCGATTTCTTGGAGGTTTAGTTTGAGCTTGGCTCCATCAGCAGCACCAGCTGGAGTTATGTGTCTAACAAAATTAGCCCCAATGCTGCTAACTCTTTACTATCAGGCACGTAGAGAATATTGTAAGTAATATTAAGTAAATTGGGCAGACGGGATGGACTGAATGATTGACACATTCTATGTTTCTATGTTTCTTGAGTTCCTTCACCGTTTTCAAGGTTCCATCATCTGTTGGTGGTTAGCCTCATCTAATACTGTCAGTACCTTCCACTGGTTCCATCATCTGTTGGTGGTTAGCCTCATCTAATACTGTCAGTACCTTCCACTGGTTCCATCATCTGTTGGTGGTTAGCCTCATCTAATACTGTCAGTACCTTCCACTGGTTCCATCATCTGTTGGTGGTTAGCCTCATCTAATACTGTCAGTACCTTCCACTCCCTGCCATCGGTGAGAAATAAGGTGAAAGGGGAGAGTTCAGAGTCACTGTGTCACCAAGGTTCCCAGGTACAGGGCCGCCATCAGGGGGTGACGGGTGATACACCCATCACGGGCTCAGCTGGCCCAGGGTGCCCGTTCGGGCCAAGGCCCTTTAAAAAAAATGTAAAAAAAGTGCGGGCAAGCAGGGCCCTGGGGGCCAAAGGCAGCTGTCCCATGGGCCCCCGGTGCCCATGTGACTGTCTCACATGGAGACAGGGCCGGCTTTTTATTGTATGTCAGTGTGAGTGAGGGTATGTCAGTGTGAGTGTGTGTGCATGTCAGTGTGAGTGAGGGTATGTCAGTTAGAGAGTGTGTGTGCATGTCAGTGTGAGTGAGTGTGTGTGCATGTCAGTGTGAGTGAATGAGTGTGCATGTCAGTGTGAGTGAATGAGTGTGCATGTCAGTGTGAGTGAGTGTGTGTGCATGTCAGTGAGAGTGAGTGTGTGTGCATGTCAGTGAGAGTGAGTGTGTGTGCATGTCAGTGTGAGTGAATGAGTGTGCATGTCAGTGTGAGTGTGCATGTCAGTGAGAGTGAGTGTGTGTGTATGTCAGTGAGAGTGAGTGTGTGTGTATCAGTGAAAGTGAGTGTGTGTATGTCAGTGTGAGTGTGTGTGTGTGTGTGTGTGTGTGTATGTCAGTATGAGTGAGTGTGTATATGTCAGTGTGAGTGAGTGTGTATATGTCAGTGTGAGTGTGTGTGTGTGTGTGTGTGTGTGTGTGTATATGTCAGTGAGAGTGAATGTGTGTATATCAGTGAAAGTGAGTGTGTGTATGTCAGTGTGAGTGTGTGTGTGTGTGTGTGTGTGTGTGTGTATGTCAGTATGAGTGAGTGTGTATATGTCAGTGTGAGTGAGTGTGTATATGTCAGTGTGAGTGTGTGTGTGTGTGTGTGTGTGTGTATATGTCAGTGTGAGTGAGTGTGTATATGTCAGTGTGAGTGTGTGTGTGTGTATTTGAGTGAGTGTGTGTCAGTGTGAGTGACAGACTGTCTGTGTATGTGGTTGAGTGCATGCGTACGTGTGGTTAACTCTTCTGACACTGCCTATATCTGCCTAGCCTCCCAAGGGGTTAACTCTTCTGACACTACCTAGATATGTCTAGACACCCAAGTGTGTGTGTATTTCTCAGTCTGTGTAATTGTGTTTTTTTTCTCTGTGTGTGAGTCAATGTGTGTGTTACTGTCTGTAAGTGTGACTGTGTGTCTAAGTATGTAAGGGTGTCTGTAAGTGTGTATATTTCTGTGTGTGTATAATAACTTAGTGTGTGTCTGTAAGTGTGTGTGTGACAGTGTGTATAAGGGTGTCTCCGTAAGTGTGTGTGTGTGTGTGTAATGATGACTAAGTGTGTGTCTGTAAGTGTGTGTGTGACAGTGTGTATAAGTGTGTGTGTGTGTGTGTGTGTAATGATGACTAAGTGTGTGTCTGTATAAATGTATGTGTGTGTAAGTGTGACTGTGTGTATTTATGCGTGAGTGTGTAAGTGTATGTGTGTAAGTGTGACTGTGTGTATTTATGCGTGAGTGTGGCTGTGTATGTGTGTGTAAGTGTGACTGTGTGTATTTATGCGTGAGTGTGGCTGTGTATGTGTGTGTAAGTGTGACTGTGTGTATTTATGCGTGAGTGTGGCTGTGTATGTGTGTGTAAGTGTGACTGTGTGTATTTATGCGTGAGTGTGGCTGTGTATGTGTGTAGACAGGGCCGCTTTAACTGATGATCAAAGTGGGCACTTCCCCCCCTCTTGATATGTATCAATTAATATGTGACATGCAGCGGATAATCACATATTAATTGATAAACTATCAGGGGGTGGCGGGGGGCCCAGAATTTTTTTTCAGTGAGGGGCCCTGAAATTTCTTATGGCGGCCCTGCCCAGGTATACCATCCGCAATCTACTAACCTGGCCTCAGGTACTAGAAGAGCTAGTTGCCAAGATCGGCCATGTTTCCTGGGACACATATTTGTTCTACATGTTGCAGAAAGAGCATGCAAAGTGCAGCCCGGCAGTATGTAGGATGGATATACTCACAGACACAATCCAATTAATTAATCATGGTAGGTCCTATGAGATCTCCACCCTGATTAATTAATTGCATAGTGTCTGTGCTTATATCCATCCTACATACTGCCGGGCTGCACTTTCTGCAGCATGTGGAACACATATGTGACCCTGAAAACATGGCCGATGTTGGCAACTATGATATTAGCACATACAATATTGCCATTAGGTCACGCGTTCTAACGATGTAGTTTGACCATCCAGTTTTCATATAATTCAAAGTGAAAGGCAGAAACCACACACACAAAAAACAAACAAACATAATACACAAAACATTTCTCTGTTTATTTGAATTCATCAATAAGAAAAAAAAACCAATTCATAAATAACCTACTTCCGTCTAATGAGATTTAGGAATGATCTTCTGCGTTTAGGCACAAATAGGAAAGGTTCGGACAAACTAGGACAGCGTTAAACTGTCATAATAACACAATAAGCAACAATTTTGTTTATTTAAATACTCGGTGAAAGACTCTCCGCTTAAAGATAAAGATTGTGAAGTAACAGACAATCTCAAGTTCAGGGCTGGCAAACCTGTTATAAAGTATAGTAACCCCCTAGGCCAGATTTTAAGGTGATCAGTGAACAAATGAGTTAAACAGCATCCAGGAGAAAGACTAACTCACCTGTGTAAAAGCAGGTTTATTCTGCACCATCAGCGTATGCATAGTCTTGAACCTATAGGAATAACATATGCTGAGTTCAGGGCTAGGCATCAATCGTGTTCTATCGACCTTCACTGACCATGCCATGGACACTGATTGTGGAGATTTACTGGAAAAACTATGATATTAATCGGTTGCTTTTTTTTTACACTTCTCATTGGGCTCCGTGGAGGTTTTCACTCCAAAGTTTGATCTCTAAGAAAATGTCCCCCCCTTTTTCACATTGTGTGGATCATAAAGAGCATTGAACATAGTGAACTATACATTGACCATACATTTGAATACAATCAACACAACAAAGGTACAAAAAGTCACAAAGTCAAGTGAGATGGAGGTAAGTGATCGGTGATCAAGTGAGATGGAGGTAAGTGATCAGTGATCAAGTGATATGGAGGTAAGTGATTAGTGATCAAGTGATATGGAGGTAAGTGATCAAGTGATATGGAGGTAAGTGATCAGTGATCAAGTGATATGGAGGTAAGTGATCAAGTGATATGGAGGTAAGTGATCAGTGATCAAGTGATATGGAGGTAAGTGATTAGTGATCAAGTGATATGGAGGTAAGTGATCAAGTGATATGGAGGTAAGTGATCAAGTGATATGGAGGTAAGTGATCAGTGATCAAGTGATATGGAGGTAAGTGATCAAGTGATATGGAGGTAAGTGATCAGTGATCAAGTGATATGGAGGTAAGTGATCAAGTGATATGGAGGTAAGTGATCAGTGATCAAGTGAGATGGAGGTAAGTGATCAGTAATCAAGTGAGATGGAGGTAAGTGATCAGTGATCAAGTGAGATGGAGGTAAGTGATCATTGATCAAGTGATATGGAGGTAAGTGATCAGTGATCAAGTGAGATGGAGGTAAGTGATCAGTGATCAAGTGATATGGAGGTAAGTGATCAGTGATCAAGTGATATGGAGGTAAGTGATCAGTGATCAAGTGAGATGGAGGTAAGTGATCATTGATCAAGTGATATGGAGGTAAGTGATCAGTGATCAAGTGAGATGGAGGTAAGTGATCAGTGATCAAGTGAGATGGAGGTAAGTGATCAGTGATCAAGTGAGATGGAGGTAAGTGATCAGTCTTGGTCCCCAGTGGAGATGCTGTTTTTGGCACTTATTCCAATGTCTCTGATATACCGTCTGTTACCAGGTGCCTGATTTCTGGAGGATGGTTACACAGCCATGGTAGCTAACGCACCGTTGCAGAGGGGGTTCGATGTGAATTTTACCCGTTTTGGGTTCAAACAAAAATGCTTTGTCTGTCCCTTCTCCACTCTCATCGCTTCCACCCAAAATGTAAATGTTTCCTCCGCAAACTGCCAAACCGCAACTTTCCTAAAGAATTTTTTTTTTAAAAAAGAGAAAAAAAAAAAAAGCATTAGTAATATTTCTTAATTAGGTCACAAGAATGCTGAATGAAATATAAAGAATGTCAAGGAATACAGAGCAAGGAATCTAAAATGGCCAATATGATCTCTTGTCAAAAACTGCTATAGTTAAAAAAAATAACCCACCTTTTAGAAATCGTAAAAAAGTATTTAACCAGAAAGGCGACAGTCCAATATTCTATGTTTAAGGAACGTTACTTTCGCACAAAATCCAAGGGTCCTTCCATTTACCCAATTTAATGGTATTCATTTTATCTGAGAGGGGCTGAGTTGACTCCCCTGGAAATTGAACCTGCAAGATTCTACAGATCTCAGCAGCCAACGCTATACACAAAGTAATTTGGATGTTTCAAATTAAAACATCGTAGAGAATATGATAGCTCAAATAGTGGATGACAACATTGGAATTCACATAGATCACTCGTAGTTCCAACTTACTCAGTTGCTGTTTCATATTAGCAAAGTCTACCCACTGAGGGTCTTCACAGAAAGGCTACGTATAATAACTGCATCCTGAACTTCAGAGAAACCCACAGTGGTGGGTCATCTTTGAGATGGGTTCCACAGTGAGTACAAATTAAAGTCCGTGGGTACGTGACAGCCTTGGAACTAGACATGTGCAAAACTAAAATTTTCGTTTCGTTTTCGTCCATTCGGACGAAAATGTTATTTATTTCGTTCATTACTGCATTTGTTTCAGACGAAATTCGTTCATTATTTTCGTTTCGTTTTATTCGTTCATACGAATCAATTGACCTACACACATTCCATAAACCGAAAGTCTATAAACCAAACTTCGTTCAGTTTATAGACTTTCGGCTTATGGAATACATGTAATGCTATTGGCTTTCTATAAACCGAACTAGAGTCCCCATTCATAAGAAATTCTTATGAATGGGGCTCTTGTTCGGTTTATAGAAAGGCAATAGTATTACACGTATTCTATAAGCCGAAAGTCTATAAACCGAAGGTCGTTCGGTTTATAGACTTTCGGTTTATAGAATACATGTAATTCTATGTATTCTATAAGCCGAAAGTCTATAAACCGAACTAGAGTACCCATTCATAAGAAATTCTTATGAATGGGGACTCTAGTTCAGTTTATAGAAAGCCAATAATATTACATGCATTCCAAAAACCGAAAGTCGTTCATTATGTCGGTTTATGGAATGTATATGTAATGCTATTGGTATTCTATAAACCGACTCTATTTCGGTTTATAGAATGCCAATAGCACGAATGGACGAATGATTTTCGTTTATTAACCATTCGTTCATTCAGCTTTCGTTAGTTTAGCATTTTCGTTATTCGTTTTTTGGACGAATGGACGAAAATACTATGTTTGGACGAAAATGCATTCGTCCGAAAACGAATGCACATGTCTACTTGGAACTACTTCTAAGGACCTGTGCCTAAGATATACCCTTGTTGACAATGCCCAAGGAACCTGGCGAAGGTACTCACCAGTGGTTCAGGCAGATTAGCTACTTTAGTCCAGACATCGTTCAATGGATTGTAACTGAATATTGTGCTCTGCATTCCCCCAACAACGAAAATGGTCCCTTCTAGTTCAACAGCATTGATGCACCGTTGGCAAAATGGAGACGGGCTCATATAATTCCATTGATTATCCTCCGGGTCAAAGCATTGAACCTATAATAAAAGGGAGAGACAATGAGAGTTACAGAGGAGAATTTCTAGAGTTATTCAGTTTGTAGAGTAGTGTACAGCAAGGAAGGTATCCCGATAATGATACAACTAGTGTAGTCAAAGATAATAAAATGGATTACCATCAACGCTCCAATCTATACACATCGTATCAGGCACATAGTAAAATAACATAGCATTCAAAATAGGAACTTTAAAAAAAACAAACACATCACACAGGCACTAACTTTGTATTGCATAAAGCAAAAAAAAAAAAAACATTTTCAAGCGCGAGCATTTTATTTTTAATATCGCAGTATCTATTGGTTATACAAGGTTGCTGTAGAGGACACTATAATTTCAGGGGGAACTTCCACTATCAAGAGTTGAGAAATCTGTATTAGTGAAGGTGACCTTGGGTGTGTCCACACCCCAAACCTTATACAATGTGCTACACTTTTCAAAACTATTACGTAAAAATCACATAGTTGGGGTGCGGCGTAGTTGGTTATATATAAATAGTAAACTATTGTTTGCACAGTATAATCAACCTAATGAATCTCTATCATTCTACTTTCTATTGGTTGCGCGCTGTGTACAGGTTTAACATTCAAATCCTATAAATCGTTATCAGTTTTATTTCTCTGATCTGATTTCTGACAGACCCCCACTTAATATTTTCTCTAGAACATAATTTTATTTTACATATTACTTCTCTTCGTATCTAAAGCAGGGCAGTACCTTGTCTGTGTTGGCGTATTCGTCGATTGCACCGCTGATCACGTACAGCTTGTTCACGCAGGACACAATGGCCGCTGAGCTCACAGCTTCCAGCAGAGGGTTGACCATCGTCCAGCTGTTACCGAAAGAGTTGTAGCGTTCGACCGAGGACAATCTCTGGGTTCCGTCAAACCCACCGACGGCGTAAATCTATAGAATGTTAGCGTATGTTAGCGTTTGTCGCTCTCAAAGAGTTCTACTGCCTCGTCCCCATTTTAGGGGCTTACTTCTTATAACTAGAGCAAGTTAATTGGTGGTTTTACAAATTAATCCTTTCATCTTCAAGTGATGGGATCCATTTTGCTATGTGTTTGCTGTGCGCAGGGTGTTTGCGAGTTTTACCTACCTCTCCTTTGAGGCTGGCCATTTTATGTCTCCATCGGCCTTTGTTTAAAGGGGCGATCTTGACCCACACGTTTAGCTGGGTATTTAGCAGCCACGCGTCTTTGCTGTTGACGTGACCTCCTAAGAGAGGAAGAAGTGAGTGTTATATGTATAACATTTTCTCACGCAAGGCTGAGAATTTGAAAAGAACTTATATTAACACGCGCTATGAAAAAGAGAAACAGATTGCAACAGCAGACAGGAAGTAATTGGGGAAACTAGCCATAGTCATACATGGCTTTGTACACGTCAGGCATTATTAAATTCCTTTATAGTGCTAATGGTTTGGTTTGTTTAAACATATTGGCACACCTCAGACCAGTCAGCAGCATTGTTTTTTTAGACAGAAAACCTCGGCTCACAATGGTACCACCACTGCAAGGGATTCTGGGTAAGAGCACGCAAATAAAGTCAATAATGATTTTTGCCTGCTATTCAGGACACTATTGAGTTTTTTTTTTCTGGTGTTATTATATGGGACCCGGTGAAATCCTACACCCGGTGTTTTCAACTGCGTCTGTGGAGTCTCCTGCTTATGACATCACCTGTGGCACGGTATGCAAATGAACTGCTCCTCAATAAGAAATGTGTAATTTGCATATTAGGCCACAGGTGATGTCATAAGCAGGAGATTCCGCAGACACATTTAAAACAGATGTTTCTCCTAATTTAGGCAATTTCCTTGCAAGTTCAATCATTTTCTATGTGCTATGTTCACAGTAAACACATTTAGGTGATACAGCCCCTTTAAGGGTGAGAACGGATATATCTTTTTTTCTTTCATAATCTTTTCAAGGACTAGGGTACAGTGCTAGAATATGCCACTTATAGACAGTGGTTTTGTCCTTCATGGGACTGATCAACATAAGATCAGTCTCTGGCAATCTGCTTGCAAGGCTAGGAACAGTATATCAAGCATGCACACAACATCATTGTCATGTTTTCTGCACACACCCTTCTTAGTAAGACTGATTAGGGCAGCCACTAAGAGAGCGGTATTCTGTATATTATCAGAGAACTAGTGAGCCTGCCAAGCTTTGCTTGCAAAACAGCTATTTTCTGTGCCAAAAAAGATTGATTTAAGAAAAATCACTAAGAAGCATCTATAATCTCCAACCATAGTTGCTTCCAACAATCTATCCGGCCTTTGTATCAAAGGGCATACACAGGACTGAATTCAACTTTTTTTTGATCGTTCGCACTTTGTGTGAACTCCGCCTACTTTTATTTAACCCCTTCGCGACAATGGACATGTCAGGCACTTCCTGCCAGGAACTCCGTTCCCACCCATGGACGTGCCTGGCACGTCCTGCGGTGAAACAAGCGGTTTTCACAATCAACGATCACGAAAACCGCTTTAACGGTGCTGGTCTATTGCCTCGATGTCAAGGCAACAGCCATCATCGAAATTTCCTATCTGGGGCACCCACGATCGCTCTGTGTGGCATATATGGCTATGCCCTCTTGTGGCCAGAGCTTCGGAAGTGAAAGAAAATTCACTTCTGTCGCTCTGAATATGTTGCTTGACTGCCCCTAGAGGCAGCAAGCAACATTGCAATGTTAAAAAAAAAAAAAGATTTAATTAGCTTAAAACTGGTATTATTAGATTTGCCAATAGGCTTAAAATTAAATATTTTTTAGCATAAGGGATAGGGTTAAGATTAAATTAAAACATATTAAGAGATAGCATAAGGGTTAGAGTTGGGGTTAAATTTAGTGTTAGGGTTAAATTTAGGGTTCGGGTTGGGGTCAAAAGTTCAATATAGGAAAAAAACAAAAAACACTATTTTTGGTTTTTGCCCCATAACTCGCCAAAAAATACCGAAAAATATGGAAACATGCATATTTCTGAACTCGTGACATCATTTAGAAACTATTTAGATGGGGTCTTTTTAATGATTGGTTTTGTGTAAATTATATATTAGGTCAACGTTAGAAAAAGTGTTTTTTTGTAACATTTTTCATCATATTTTATGATTTTTTTTTGTAGTAAATTATAAGATATGATTAACATAATGGTATCTAATGAAAGCCCTTCCTATGATGATAAAAACAACATATAATTTGTGTGGGTACAGTATGTGAGAAAGAAGAAAATTACAGCTAAACACAAACACCACAGAAATGTCAAAACAGCCATTGTCACCAAGGGAAAGTCAAGGTAAAAATGTCTTGTCACTAAAGGGTTAAATAACAAAAGCTAGTTTTTATAGGATTAATTGTTTCCCCCTGAAGTGGCATCAACCGTATTGCGGACGATAATTATGATTACCCAGCTTAATGGTCATTATTTCACTGACCTCAGAGGGATGAAGGACCGAGCTGATCCAGCCAGGAAATTTTAACAGGTACTAGAGTCAGAGCATCTACTTACTGAGCTAAGTCCTGGATTCCTTCACCTAGTATTCTACCCTGCTGACCATTAATCATTTTACATTTAGCCCCTTTGTTCAGTCCTAAGGTGGAGGAACACCAGTAGTCTCTCTCAATGGAGGTGCTTAAAACTGTACAAAAACTATCTCTCAATCTTTCAAAAGTCCTTAAAAAAATGGCTTACAACTCATTCAACCAGATGCTCCCTGTCCCCCCCAAAAGTACCAAACACAAACACAACACAGGAAAGTTATTTTCAAAAAAAACAATTCTGTAGCAATTCTGTTCAAACCACTTTTAGAAATGTTTCCCCTTATGTGTCTCAAATCACCATCTTTGTAAGCAGGGCTCCCCCTACCTCAGGTTTTGCCCTTTAGGCTCTGTACCAACGGCTGAGTAATCTGCTGGCACTATGTAAATAAAGATGAATGTAATACTAAGGGATTAAGTAAGGGTGAAGACTGACGCGTTTCCACAGAGGTGGAAGACGACAGGAAATGCAAGACAATACTTTCTAATATCATCTACGTAGAACAATGTGTCCTTTGAAGTAGTAATCTTAATCTTGTTCCCAACAAGTCAGCCGTGTGATATTACCGAGTGCAGGATTGTGAAACAGCATCAGATTTCCTACCTGAAATATAAATATTGTTCTTTAGTGTACAGGCAGCAAACTCGGACTTGGTGTACCCCGGCACAATGGGTAATGAGGTCCAGTGGCCACTTTTCGGGTGATAGCTCTCAGTGTAAGGTAGTTTTAAGAGGCCCTTCTTATCACAGCCCCCAATGATCACGACCATTTCTGATATATCTGTGGACCTGAAAAACAGAAAACGGTCTAATTTAAACTCAAGCAACGAATCAGATTTTTAAAATCATCAAAGAGCAAAGTTTTACTGAAGACGGCTGGTGGGTGGATCCCACTTTGCAAAGTCACCTTGAGGTTGATGCTGAGCAAGGTGACTTTGGAAGTAGGATGTACCCATGAGAGTTTGCTGGATTACATTGTATCCCTAATATCCGTGTCCTCCTGAAACCCTGCTCTGAAGTGCCCACTGTGGGCTCTGGGTTATGAAGACACTCATCAAACTGCGTAGTTGGCAGCAGACACAGAGGTGCACATTCATTAGACCCAAGTTGAGCTGTATCCCACATCTCCAATTGCTGTAACCTTCCCCCCATACAATAACTTGTAAATTATAAGAAGCTTCTCCCGGAATTGCCATAAGGAACAAATATTCCGAAAAATGTGCAGCCCAGTTCTATTAAACAGGTAGTAAACACACAAAAAATACAGTTTCAATCACTACTTCCAGGCTTTCTCACGGAGCTGCAGCTCTGTTACATGATAATCGCTGTTGGTGTGTGGGTGTGTCAGTCTTTAATGACTCACCGAAAGCACCTTCTAGTTGGTACAAGATTCTCATCTCTGAGCAACTAGAGCTTGTGTGAAGTTCATCAATACATGTTTTTTTTTTAATAAAATGTCAGGATCTTTTGAATGGTGTAGATAAGGCAACCAATCAAAATGTGTTTTCATCAGTCAGAAATGCTTGATTAAAAGCATAGGACCATTTTTTTTTTTTTTGCATCTTTTTTGGGAGACCCACTCCTCTCTCTCCCCTTAGTGTACAATTCCACTCAAGATTGTGTTTTCAACCACAAGCCCGTCCAATTATTCTATGTATGCAGAGCATGCTATAATTAGTAGCAGTCATTGTTTCTATTACCTTCTTGGTCTTGCTCTGAGTGAATTGGCCTCATTTCCCAGAATATAATAGAGCCGAGCCTCATGTAATAAAGGGAAGCACTCAACGCATTCCTGAATGGTCTTGTCCATTTCCACCTTCTCCATGAAATAAACCGGGTCGAGCAATGGCAGCCGGACATGTTCCAGAAGATCCTTCAATGCTTTCCTCCTGGAACTTTTGTTCTTATTGACCCATCTCATGACCGCTTCGAACACCACTTCTTCTTTTGTCACCACCAACTGTTCATTAGTCAAGTACTCAACAAGCTCCTCTTTACTTAGTTCCAGGAACTCCTCGTGGCAAGACACCTCCGCAAAACCATCCAGCATCAGCTTCTTGCTTTTTTCTGACAAAGAAGCAATGGAAAAGGAGTCGGCAAACTTCATGATACCCACACAGTTGCACGGATGGAGTTGCTTCTCCAGGAATTTTACACAAGCGTCTCGTAGCCTGTAGATGTGGAGCAGGTCCGTGGCTTGCAAGATGCCTTCCACATTGTCTTCTTGTATGGTGATGCATCCGCCGTACACGTAGTCCAAGAGAACACTCATGGTTGACGCAGAGATCTTCTGCATATTGACCACATTCAGGTTACTCTCTTTGTGGTTGCCACCAAACATGGCTCTGAAGTAGGAACTGTTGGCGGACAAGATGACCCTATGGCACGGGAAGTCATGACCTTCAATACGAAGCACTACATCTGTAAACACACCACTTTTCCGATAGACATTTAGGCTTCTGCAGTATCTCCACCGACCGGCACGATCCATTGCACAGCCTCATCTGTAGCTTTTCCCCTCTATGCTCTTGGATTGAGTTTTCGAGATAGGTGGTTCCATAGTCACAGTCTCCTTTCAAAGGCTGGTACATCCTGCATTCCAAAGAAAGACATTAGTCAGACTTATTATCCAGCCATCATGGCCTTACGCATGTATTTATCAATCGGCATGGCCAACATGGCTGCTTGGTAACAACATATTGGAAATCTAAAAAACGTTCCGAGTGGATTTTTAATCTCTCTTTAAACTCTGACTTGAAGACGACCAACCTTTTTCATGCATATTAAAAGTAAAATAATTATAAAAGGTTTAATGTTACATATTATATTAAAATGTGAATATCTACATTCTAAATATGTTTTATTTATTCACAAATATCAGATTGGCAGCTTCTGCTGGTCCTCCCATTCATTTGTCTGGAGTCTGGGAGGAAAAAAGGCAACTACTTAAATATGTGTTTCAAATATGTTAAAAGCAATATCTACAAAAACTATACTTGTAGTTTGTGCAGAAATATATTACACAGGAGCTCGTACAGAGCACATATCTGCAGGTTATACACAGCAGTGGTACAGCTAGCATTGCCAGGTCAGACAGTGTTTTGCTAGATCCATATAACGTTTACTGCTCCCCTGCAGAATGAAGAATGCAAGTGAGTCTAGGGGGGACCAGATAATTCACCAAGGAAATTATGTACTTTGATTAAAGAAGGGTCTGTATCACCTAAACATTGTTCTTACTGTAGAGCATAAAAAAATAATTTAAAATTATCTATAAATTGCATTTGCAAAATTGCAAGCTCATGCCTAAATTAGGAGTAAAATGTTTTTCAAATGTGTCTCTGGAGTCCCCTGCTTATGACACCACCTGTGGCCCGGTATGCAAATGAACTGCTATTCAGTGGGAAATGTGTAATTTGCATACCGTGCCACAGGTGATGTCCACAGACACATGTAAAGCACATTTTTCTCCTAATTTAGGCATGTGTGCATGCAGTTTTTGCTAACACAATGTATAGATGATTTTCAATATTTTATTTTTATGCTCTAAATTCATGACAGAATCAATGTTCAGGTGATCCTGTACCTTTAAAAGTAGGAGGAGTTAAAATAGGATCTAATCAGTTTAATAGTAAGACCGCAGTGGCATTTCAGAAAGTGGGACTAAGAGGGGTGTTTTGTATTTGGAAGAGAATCTTTTTAACTAGCGGCTAACAGATATCGCCCCATGACACGTGGATATGAACTGTCACACTCTTATATGTGATCACATCCAACCTAGGAGCCAGTTTACTAAGGTAAAACAGGCCAATGGCTAGCAAGTGATCCATTGCACTAGCCCGGCAGTTTCACATAATAGAAATATTGTCACAGACTTGTTTTGCTTCCACTTAGTTCCTGTGATTTATTATTCTTACTATTACCACTTTTGAGACATCACTTGCATTGGGAAATTTTAACAGCTACAGTATCCATAATTTAATGATTTAACCATCACGCTGTTTCATTACATATTCTGTAGCAGTTTGTTCTCTTCTATTTTGATCAGGTCTTTTATATTAATGATTAATGCCCATTTATTAATTTATCTTAAAGTCCACCTATAACTGTTGTTTTAAATTATGTATTCTTCCATTTGGTCTGGGTTTTTATATGATCATTTTAAATAAAGGTAATGTTTAACAATTAAGGCAGATCACCCTTCCTTTGTTATACTTTGGGGGGCTATTTATACTTTGGGGGGATATTTAGGGTACAAGTGACAATACAGTGGAAAAAATAAAAAATAAACATTCTGTGTGGAGCGAGACTTTAAATAAATTAATAACCAGTACAATGATGTGAAGATTACAGAGATAAATTACAATTTCTCTGGAATTATACATAAAAATAATTCCTTCCTTTCCTTAAACCAAAGCTATCACTTGGTCTATGTTTTTATCTGATAATTTTAAGTAAAGCTTATATTTTATGATTCTGACAAATTACCCCTCCATTGTTGTACCTTGTATGAATACTTAGGGTACAAGTAGGAAGAAAAACAAACATTCTGTGTGGAGTGGGGGCTTTAAATATATTAACAACCAGTACAATGATGTGAAGATTACAGATATAAAGTAAAATATTTATTCAGAATTTGGATAGCAAATAATTCCTTCCTTAAAGGCACTGTCCGGTGCCCAAAATGTCTCTTACAAATTTTAATGCGTATTAATATGCTTTCAAAGTACTTTAAAATGCATGTTTTATATTTTACATTGCTATATATTTTTTTTTTTTTTTTTTAAAAACTCATCTAGAAGAATTTGTAAAATTACCGCAGTTTGCAAGAAACCAGGACTGCCCACACTAGGTGAGTAAAAGTAAATTATCCTTTTTTTTTTTTGCTGAAGGGACCAATGAGAATAAAGCCATTCAAATGAATGGAATATCCTGTCTCTCTAGTGATGTCATCAGACAATGTGTTGCACTGTTAAGATATCTTATGTGTACAAGAACAATGTTACTTAGATTCCAAACAATGCATTATATTCCAGCAGCACAGGAAGTGACGAAATTAAACAAAACTTTATATGCAGAATATTAACTGCGGATGGCTTGAGTCAAATATTAAAAAATGTGATTTATGCAGAATGCCTGCATCAGATCACACTGGAAAAAAAGCCTGTGCACTATACAAGCAGTGATCTTCATCTTGCACCAAAGTGAGTTTGGGGACTAGACTGTCCCTTTAAGGCCTAAGTCATCTACAGAAAAACCATAAGTATTTCCTATTTCGTTAAAAAAATGTAAAAGGTAGAAAGTTACCACTTGGTGAGTAACCTGCATTCATATTTATTGTATGCACCATGTTTTGCAAATTTAAGCTTTAAATTCCACTTAAAACATATATTATGTTATGCAGAAGTTTATTTACCCCAAATAACAAATGTGAAAAATATATGCATGAGAACAAACTATAATTTAATCTACTACATATTGTGCTTTGGGGGGAAAATAAACATATATATATATACAAGTTCATTGATCATCTCGCCAAATTATATTCTGAATATATATAATTAAAGCAGACCAATCGAGAATTTCAGAATACCCTTGTGGACCTGAGAAGATCCCCCCGTCAGCTTATGTGCATAATGAGCCAGGCGTGATTTGTGTTTATTATTATTATTTATTTATTATTTATGCTCATTGGCAAACTAGCTCAGGTGGTTTATGATGACTTGAGTGAATTAATATGCTGTGGAAGCCTCTGCATAAACTGTCATATATAGTGAAATAGTCTTCCAGACACATTTTCCGTGCTTTATTTTCCAGCGTGCCACACGCCACAGGATTAATTCACTATCAGACTCATACATGTTTTTTTTTTTTTAAATGATACATCCCCCGCCCCGCTACTGTTTATTGATTTTTATGCTGGGGGCTCCCATCACCTATGTTATGCTACAAACGTGGTACTAATCTACGTGATAGATTGGTCAGGTCAGATCCAACCCACTGTTACACCCACAACACTCAATATCAACAAACAGGGTGCTACCGCTGTCTAGGATGAGTGACCTGTTCCCATATGGTATCGGGCACGCATTTTTCACACCCTCATACAGGGCGACAGTATAAAATTAATCACCGTATTACTTGCACAACTGAGCATGTAGCGTATCTTATAACATGCCCATGCGGGCTATCTTACGTGGGAAAACCAAGTATGACGGTAAGGGATCGTATCAGGGGACACCGATCATCAAAACGAACAGCTTATCGTGATAAAGTGACAGATAAACCGGTGGCCAAACATTTTTTTGAGAAGCGTCATTCATTATCACAACTGAGATTCATTGTCATTGACCACATTCCTCCCCTCTCGAGAGGCGGCGATAGGGCGAGACCGCTTCTTCAACGTGAATGTAAACGGATCTTTACATTGGACACGGTAGCTCCTCGAGGCTTCAATGAACAATTATTATTCAATTCCTTTTTGTCGCCGAGAACATGAGATTGTGTCTGTTTTTTTCGAATGTATACATTTTTGAACTATCGTCATTGTGATAATGGGCTTTATACGTTCTTTAGCTACATTAATGTATTTATGCAGGTAGTTTATCGATCGTGTTACTTTATGCACGTAACTCGTCTATTTTCTATCTTTTATCTTCATTCAATATTTTTTTCATATTAGTTATCTTTTGTCTCATGTTTGTATCATTTGTTGTTCATTTTTAGTTTTAGTTTTAACTTCATTTTTTGTTGGGGATCCATGGTTCTCTTTTTTTTGCCACTTTGTCTTTTGGTGACTGAACCTCCTCTTAGATTCACTATGTGTAGTGGCCTCTCCTTTTTTGTTTATGCACTTTGTATTTTATGGGATCTTCCCTAAGGGGCTTGTCAGTACACTCTCGTCTAGGTGTCTTGAGACACATGAGCACTTGGGCGCTCCACTATGTCGTATCTGGGTGGTGGAATTTCCGCTTAGACTTAATTCACCGGGGAACACTTGCATTTTTCAACACACGGGGGCCTTTTGAAGTAGCTACCACGGGAGATGTGTTGAAACCTTTAGTGATTGGCTGTCTATCATTGTGGTTTAACCACTCTTTGGTTGGGAGTGGAGTTCGCTGAGTAAGTGCAGTGACCGGTATTCTGCTAGCCACAGATCACCCAGTCATGGAGTGACTGAGATAGTCATTGGTGTCTCTTTGTGGGATTGCTTACTTCCGGTTTCTTTAAACGCGAATACGCGTCTCTTTACTCAGACGCTTCTAGAGCGTCGCCTAGCAACACGTTTTTTCACGCGACACGCATGGTGGGACGCAAGCTTACTCTCCTCTTACCGGAAATCTCCATTCTATCATCACATTCTGGTGTGAGGAGCGGGTTTCTCCAGCTGCTGCTGGTAAGTGTTTGATTGTATGTGTTTATATGCATGTTTATTTTTCATTGTTAGTAATGCTTGACAAAGGGCTTGGCAGACTGAAACGTCGCTAATTGCTATGTGAATTAAACCCTATATGACTTTCTTCAGAAGTCCTGTGAGTGCATTTTCTACATTATTTGGATTTTGTATATATTTATATAAATATAAACAGTAATGTGCGGTGTGTGAGTGTATCACAGACTCCACAGCAATAAAACTCACAGTAATGAGCAGTGTGTGAGTGTATCACAGAGCTCCACAGCAATAAAACTCACAGTAATGTGCAGTGTGTGAGTGTATCACAGAGCTCCACAGCAATAAAACTCACAGTAATGTGCAGTGTGTGAGTGTATCACAGACTCCACAGCAATAAAACTCACAGTAATGAGCAGTGTGTGAGTGTATCACAGACTCCACAGCAATAAAACTCACAGTAATGAGTAGTGTGTGAGTGTATCACAGACTCCACAGCAATAAAACTCACAGTAATGAGCAGTGTGTGAGTGTATCACAGAGCTCCACAGCAATAAAACTCACAGTAATGTGCAGTGTGTGAGTGTATCACAGAGCTCCACAGCAATAAAACTCACAGTAATGTGCAGTGTGTGGGTGCATCACAGACTCCACAGCAATAAAACTCACAGTAATGAGCAGTGTGTGAGTGTATCACAGAGCTCCACAGCAATAAAACTCACAGTAATGTGCAGTGTGTGAGTGTATCACAGAGCTCCACAGCAATAAAACTCACAGTAATGTGCAGTGTGTGGGTGTATCACAGACTACACAGCAATAAAACTCACAGTAATGTGCAGTGTGTGAGTGTATCACAGACTCCACAGTTATATAACTCACAGTAATGTGCAGCAGATGAGAGTGTCACAGGCTCCATAGCAATAAAACTCACAGTAATGTGTAGCGTGTGAGTATATCACAGACTCCACAGCAGTAAAACTCACAGTAATGTGCAGCATCTGAGTGTATCACAGACTCCACAGCAATAAAACTCACAGTAAAAAAAAAAATACTTCACGTTAAATACACAGTCATATGTACACAAATACACACACAGGCACACTTACACACACACACACACAGAGGCACATTTACACAAAGACAGAGTCACAAATACACGCACATAGAGGCACATTTACACAGACGCACTAACATACAGCACCACATTTACATACAGTCACACTTATACACACTAACAGTCACACTTATACAAACACACACAGTACCTGTCCAACCACAAAGTTTTTCTTTTCTTTTTTGAATGGCGCTTCAGACTGCTTCTCCAAGTATCTTTATGTGATATTCTCGCTGCTGAAGCTTCTCCCCTCCCTCTGACCCTTGTGCTGATCTCACACACAGGGTAGAGGAGGGGTAATGTGCCACAAGGCGCTAGGTGTGTAGAACTCTGTCCTCTGACGCTCCACGCTCCTTCCCATGCGACTAGCGGCCGGTGGTGTGGCTACTGCGGCAGAGCTTGTGTTGGACGACCCAGCGTTAGTATCTGAGTCTACACTGATTTATTCATGTGTATACATTAAAGGACAACTGTAGCAAAAAAGTAACTTACGTTTAATTGAAAGGTTGTATCAAGTGTAAATGACTTATAAAGAAAATCTTCAGTGGAAAAAATACAAATAAAGATTCTTAGTGCGCCCTCTTTACTCCATATTGTTCTCTCTGGAGGCAGACATGTTGTTTAGAATCTTGGGTCAGATCTTTCTTCTTCTGAACCAAGGTGAGTGAAGATCTGACCAAAGATTCTAAACACAATGTCTGCCTCCAGGTAGAGCTATTTGGAGCAAAGATGACTACTATGAGGTACTTTAAATATCTTCTTTCATTAAATCATTTCTGTATCAAATCCCTACACTCGATGCAATCCTTTAATCAAGCACAGCTTCATTTTTTGCTACAGTTGTCCTTTAAACTAGAACTTTCATCAGTTATCATACACTAAGATTCAGAATGGAAATATACATGCATTATGTCAGTGTTCGCTGCCGATATAAGTGGTGGAGCGCTCTGTTAGACTTTAGTCCGCCAGTTTCGTTGCGAGAGATGCAGTTTGTACAATGTATCGGATGAAGAGGTACAATTAAATCTATCAGCGTGTTTCACAGGAAGCGTTCAACAAAGGGCAGATCATTGCCATGTGAAACAGATATGCCAGTGTACTCTTGTCAGCCACAGACTTTAAACACTGCTGACCAGAGATAGCAGTGAGATCTGACTGTCCACAGTCTATTATCTCAAACAGGCCACAGTCAGGTTCCTGAACAACATCTTATCACTAGCTACCACAGTCACCTTCCCGGCCAGTATACCATCCTATCTAGACACATCCCTGGAAAACGGATAAGTGATTAATTTATCAATGGCTATATTTCATCTTTACTACTACTACTCAATAAAGAGAGAATTGCTGGGAATTTCAAACATTAGCCCAACACTTTTTTCAGAGTTGGAAAAATTCTCCAATGCAGCTGATTGGGGGAAATTGTGCCAACTCGGCTACTTTGGCCTTGAGTTTGAAATTCCCCTCTCATTTCCCTGCAATTCTCTCTTTATTGAGTAGACCCCTTTTGTACAATGCACAGACTTGTGTATTATTAATGAGGAAAGTATTTAGCATCCAGGTCAGGTCTAAAACCCAACATAGGACGCTCCACTCACAGAGAGTATACTATGCCAGGAGGAAAAATAAGGCAAAGAGGATCCAGAGGTGAAGAGAAGTCCAGACATAAAACCTAAAAGTGTATTTTTTCATATGTAAAAGGCCATGTCATTGTCTACCACTTTTATTAAATTTTTCAATGGTACTTCTGGGAAGGGAGTAATTGGCTAATTGGAAAATGGAGGAAGACTCAGAGGAGTTTCACATAATGTCAGTGCTGACGTAGAATGGGGAGCACCTAACACGTTGAAGGTTTATGGGTAAAGTGCTGGTTACAGCACATTAGACCAGGACAAACAAAGCATTAGGTGAGTCGTTTAATATTGCGATTTATTTTTTATTTTTAAGGTTTAATCCCTCTTTGAAAATAAAACATTTTGGCATCCTGGATCTTTAGGACCTAGTTGTACACATCAGTGACAAGTAGATAAAAGGCAGGTACAGTTGGTCCATTATGGTGCGCAGAAATACACATGTTCATGGTCAATTAAACTGTATTTGTAGCTTGGTCACATGCTTGCAGGGACAAGGACCAAGCGGAAAACAAAGCATTGCTTTGAATACAAAGCAATTAAGAAAAATCAAATGATAGATTTATATTTATATTTACACACTTACACCAATCAGCCATAACATTATGACCACTGACAGATGGCAAGCCGGCGGAGGCCGTGTGATGTTTTGGGCAATGTTCTGCTGGGAGACCTTGGGTCCTGCCATTCATGTGGATGCTACTTTGACATGTACCACCTAACTAAGCATTGTACAGACCATGTACAGCCTTTCATGGAAACGGTATTCCCTGATGGCATTGGCCTCTTTCAGCAGGATAATGCTCCCTGCCACAAAGCACAAATGGCTCAGGAATGGTTTGAGGAACACAACAGCAAGTTCAAGGTGTTGACTTGGCCTCCAAATTCCCCAGATCTCAATCCAATCGAGCATCTGTGGGATGTGCTGGACAAACAAGTCCGATCCATGGAGGCCCCACCTCACAACTTACAGGACTTAAAGGATCTGCTGCTAACGTCTTGGTGCCAGATAACAAAGCACACCTTTGGACTCCACTCGAACATTCAGAGGTCTAGTGGAGTCCATGCCTCGACGGGTCAGGGCTGTTTTGGCATCAAAAGGGAAATTACACAATATTAGGCAGGTGGTCATCATGTTATGTCTCATCAGTGAATATATAGACTATATAGATATAAAAATATTTATCATTTCTCATCACAAATTCTACTAGAAAGACATCCTATAGCGGAGATGACCTTCATTCATAGACTCTCAATTACCCATAGCAATGATAACTAGAATCCTCTGGTCTCCTGGGGCCTGTCCTATCGGTTCCTTTTATTTAAAGTCATTTTGGGCTCCTCTTCAATTTATTGGATTGTATATATATATATATAATGCATTTTCTTTTTTGACTTGAATGCTGGGAAGTGTATCTATTTATCATTTTTACCTCACCACAAAGTGCCACCCAAAAACCGTATGCTCTTCTCTAATTTTAGCCCCCAAGCAGGCTGGGTTAATGGGAGAATCAGGGCTTGTGGGACCGTCCATTGATTTTGCAATCTTTTTGGTAGTTGTATGGTTTGGTCATTTTGCCAATGCACACTGACAGATATATATGTGTATTGCTGCTGGACACAAACGTTTATGTTTAACTGTGAATTCATTTCTGATTTGATCAGGTCATCCTGGCCCCCCTCGTATCGCTTCCTCTACTCTGACCAGTCACAGTCCATTCAGTGTAACAGAGTCTCTAGAATAGCTAAAACATTGCCTCAGGTAGTATGAAAGGTAGTATGAAAGGACGCCTGTGATGTCACACATGTCCTGGTAGTCATGTGATAGCCCAAATGCCTGTCAAACACTGAAGCTCTGTTTTCACCATACTTCAAAACATCTTGGTATTTTACCCACTGTCTCCGCTGCATCCACCAATTATGTGAATATTTTTTTTAAAAATATCCCTGGCTTGATTATAGTTCTAGTTCTTTGAACTGTGTAACCTCTGTGATCTTTTACTAGTCCCTGCAGACAGATACAGGGAGTGCAGAATTATTAGGCAAGTTGTATTTTTGAGGATTAATTTTATTATTGAACAACAACCATGTTCTCAATGAACCCAAAAAACTCATTAATATCAAAGCTGAATATTTTTGGAAGTAGTTTTTAGTTTGTTTTTAGATTTAGCTATTTTAGGGGGATATCTGTGTGTGCAGGTGACTATTACTGTGCATAATTATTAGGCAACTTAACAAAAAACAAATATATACCCATTTCAATTATTTACCGTATTTGCTCGATTATAAGACAAGGTTTTTTTCAGAGCAAATGCTCTGAAAAATCGCCCTCGTTTTATAATCGAGGTCTCTTATAATCTGACCTCAAATTGAGGTCAGATTATAAAACATGGATCCAGGTCCCCAGCAGAACTGCAGGGGACCTGGATCCCCCTCTCTAGCAGCAGGGGATGTCTGCGCAACGAGCGCAGACTCCCCTGCTTCCGCCCGGCACGACCGCCGGGGCTTCTGTGAAGAAGCCGGATACTTCCGCTTTCGTCACAGAAGTCCCGGCGAGCGTGCCGGGCGGAAGCAGGGGAGGTCTGCGCTCATCGCGCAGACTTCCTCTGCTGCCCCACTAGGAACCAGGGACAATCGGGCAGCTGGGGGATGTCTGCACTATACGTGCAGATATCCTCCATGCTGCCCGACACAGCAGACTATTATGACGGACAGCTGTCCGTCATAATAGACTGCCGTGTCGGGCAGCATGGAGGATGTCTGCAAGTATCGTGCAGACATCCCCCGGCTGCCCCCACTAGCCACCAGGGATCAAGGTAAGGGGAAGGGAGGGAGGGGGGACAGAGAGACAGGGGGGATGGAGGGAGGGGGGCAGAGAGACAGGGGGAGGGAGGGAGGGGGGCAGAGAGACAGGGGGAGGGAGGGAGGGAGGGAGGGAGGGGGGCAGAGAGACAGGGGGAGGAAGGGAGGGGGACAGAGAGACAGGGGGAGGGAGGGGGGCAGAGACAGAGTCAAGGGGAGGGAGGGGGTTAAGAGACAGAGACAAGGGGAGTGAAGGGGTTAAGAGAGACAAGGGGAGGGAAGGGGTTAAGAGACAGAGACAAGGGGAGGGAAGGGGTTAAGAGACAGAGACAAGGGGAGTGAGGGGGTTAAGAGACAGGCAAGGGGAGGGGGGAGAGAGAGAAAAATGGGGGCAAGGGAAAGAGAAAGGCAGCATTGGCACATAAAAAGAAATAAAAACTAGAAATACATTTTTTGATATCATAATTTTTTATTAAAAAAGCAATTTACATGTGAATATATACAAGTTTAACTTTTTTCCTATAGGGTAGTCTTATATTCAGGCTTTTAGTTTTTTTCCTAAAGGAATATCCAAAGTTTGGGGGGTCGTCTTATAATCAGGGTCGTCTTATAATCGAGCAAATACGGTATTTACCAGTGAAACCAATATAACATCTCAACATTCACAAATATACATTTCTGACATTCAAAAACAAAACAAAAACAAATCAGTGACCAATATAGCCACCTTTCTTTGCAAGGACACTCAAAAGCCTGCCATCCATGGATTCTGTCAGTGTTTTGATCTGTTCACCATCAACATTGCGTGCAGCAGCAACCACAGCCTCCCAGACACTGTTCAGAGAGGTGTACTGTTTTCCCTCCTTGTAAATCTCACATTTGATGATGGACCACAGGTTCTCAATGGGGTTCAGATCAGGTGAACAAGGAGGCCATGTCATTAGATTTTCTTCTTTTATACCCTTTCTTTCCAGCCACGCTGTGGAGTACTTGGACGCGTGTGATGGAGCATTATCCTGCATGAAAATCATGTTTTTCTTGAAGGATGCAGACTTCTTCCTGTACCACTGCTTGAAGAAGGTGTCTTCCAGGAACTGGCAGTAGGACTGGGAGTTTAGCTTGACTCCATCCTCAACCCGAAAAGGCCCCACAAGCTCATCTTTGATGATACCAGCCCAAACCAGTACTCCACCTCCACCTTGCTGGCGTCTGAGTCGGACTGGAGCTCTCTGCCCTTTACCAATCCAGCCACGGGCCCATCCATCTGGCCCATCAAGACTCACTCTCATTTCATCAGTCGATAAAACCTTAGAAAAATCAGTCTTGAGATATTTCTTGGCCCAGTCTTGACGTTTCAGCTTGTGTGTCTTGTTCAGTGGTGGTCGTCTTTCAGCCTTTCTTACCTTGGCCATGTCTCTGAGTATTGCACACCTTGTGCTTTTGGGCACTCCAGTGATGTTGCAGCTCTGAAATATGGCCAAACTGGTGGCAAGTGGCATCGTGGCATCTGCACGCTTGACTTTTCTCAGTTCATGGGCAGTTATTTTGCGCCTTGGTTTTTCCACACGCTTCTTGCGACCCTGTTGACTATTTTGAATGAAACGCTTGATTGTTCGATGATCACGCTTCAGAAGCTTTGCAATTTTAAGAGTGCTGCATCCCTCTGCAAGATATCTCACTATTTTTGACTTTTCTGAGCCTGTCAAGTCCTTCTTTTGACCCATTTTGCCAAAGGAAAGGAAGTTGCCTAATAATTATGCACACCTGATATAGGGTGTTGATGTCATTAGACCACACCCCTTTTGATTACAGAGATGCACATCACCTAATATGCTTAATTGGTAGTAGGCTTTCGAGCCTATACAGCTTGGAGTAAGACAACATGCATAAAGAGGATGATGTGGTCAAAATACTCATTTGCCTAATAATTCTGCACTCCCTGTACTACAGACCAGTGATTTTAAAAATGTCACATTTTAGTAATTATTCCTCAAATTATTTTTGTGTAATCTCTTGAAAAGGGGCCACAAGAACCTTAAAAAAAAATCGCCTTTCTGGATCATGCATACTAAAGTGAAATAATTATAAAATCTTATGTATTGATCAAAAGGTGAAAGTCTGTATTATAAATATGTTTAATTCCGTCACCAATTATAGGTTTGCAGGTTTGATCCTCCCACTCACCTCTCAGTATTTGGCTGGAGTCTGGGAGGGGGGGAAGCAACATTTTTAAAATGTATCAAATAAAGCAATTTAAACAGGAATTTCAAACTTTAGGCCAAAGTAGCAGATTTGGAAAAATTCTCCACTGCAGCTGAAGGGGAACCAGGTAACAAGACTCTACTAACCATAAACATGGCTTTTACTGTGCATGTAGAGAATCCAAAAGCCATGTTTAATTTGACAGTGTCCCTTTAATCAATCAAGGAGATGATCCACCAGGAACGACCCTGATTTCCCTTCTGAATACATATTAATTATACATAATGCAGGGCGGCACAGGAAGGTTATATGACACTCTGAGCATACATTCGAATGCAGACAGCAGGTGGTGTTAAGATAAGATCTGCTCAGGTTAATAGCGAGTAAAAGGTAGCAGTACAGACAGTGTGTTTAAGAGATATGTAGTGGGAACAAATGTTTTGCTCGGAGTCTTTACATGTTTCTTTCTCTGGAACCAAAATATTTTTTTCTCCCACAGGAGGGAGATTAAATTGTTTCACAGACTAGATGCTTAAACATAATAACCTTCCAGGTAAAGGCTGCAACGCTTGTTAAAAATCTCTGCTTTGGTTTCAACACTTAGGGTGCAAAAGGTGTTAGGTTTCTTGCTTTGTCTCTTATTTTTTTTTTTTTTTGGTATTGCTATAATATGTACAAGTAGCCCAGTAAAAATGATTTTGCTACTTCTTTTGGACCTCGAGAGAATGTGTGTTAACTGTAAAAACTGTATGGAAATATTCCCCCAAAACACCATTTTATTCTGTTATAATAATTACCAAAAATGTTATCAAAATGGTTAAATTGATTTTAAAATGATTAAAGGACGACTGTAGGCAAACAGGTCAAGGTATGTTTAATTGAAAGATTCCTTCAAGTGCAAGAATTCTAAATAGAAATGCTTTAATTAAAAATATAATTAAAGTACTATACTGAGCCCTCTTTGCTTCCTATAGCTCTACAAGGGAGCAGACATGTTGTTTAGAATCTCAGATTTGACCGACCGAACCAAAGATTCTAAACAATATGTCTGCCCCCTTTTAGAGCTACACAGAGCAAAGAGGGCTCAATGTGGTGCTTTAATTATACTTTTTAATTAAACCTTTTCTGTTTAAAATGTTTTCATGTAATCTTTCTATTAATATGAAGTAACAGTTAATAGTGTCGGTGTCTGACCTATGGAAAGGTTTTGGTTTCAAAAATGTGACTGGATGTATTTCAAAAACCTAAACCAGTACCAAGTGACCCATGGATAAAATAGGAAACAAGTAGTGAATGATACCCTTTATTGGCTAACAGAGTTTGATTGTGAGCTTTCAAGACCGAGCCGCTAGGTCTCTACCTAGCAACCTAATGCCTGAGGAAGAAAACTAGCAACGTGGCCTAGGAAGCTTGCAAATCCCACTCTCAGTTGGCCAATAAATGGTTTCATTTGAAACACTACGTGTTTCCTTTCTAAAAAGCTGTGACTATTCCTGCTGAAGTTCAGTACTTCTTCGTGTCCAACATCAAAGCTGATCCTGTCAGCCAAGCTGCAAACTATTATTGATAGGCCGCAGCCTAGGAAGACGGATACCATAAAACTCTGTGACTGTCCTAGTCAATCCAAGCCGATCTTTACAGTCATTTGATATGCCAAGCAGGCTTTTTAACCCATTACTGCACGTTTAAAGGGCCCATTCCAATGGTTATATCACCTTCCCTTATCTCAGGAAGTAATTATGCAAACGACCATGATTGTGTTTTCAATTAAGTAAGGGTTATCTTCTTTTATCACTGTTTGCCTGTGCAGTGTGTGAGAGGAGGGATTTCTGCACTTTAAAGGAAATCTTTACACCCCCAGAAATCCTTCCATATTATATTAATGGAACTCCCTTCCCCGGAGCAACCAGCTCTCTCCCTCCTTTTCAAACTTTAAAAAGTCCCTCAAAACTCATCTCTTTAATGAAGCTTACTACCCAACCCACTAGAATACTGGTTACCTCTAGCTGATCCCACCCAGCTGGAACACACACTCCCTCTTTGGCTTATCCCACCTAATGCCTCCCAATCCACTCTACTGTTACTACAACTTCAATCCCTCTGACCTCTTCAATCCCTTAATTGTCTCATGGACCCCATTCCCTCTAGATTGTAAGCTCTGCGAGCAGGGCTCTCTACCTCATGTACCAGTCTGTTTCTAGTTCATCTAACTTAGTATGTAGTTCCCTTATATGCTCTGTACCTAGCGCTACATAAGTTGTTGGCGCTATATAAATAAATGTTCATGTAATTTAATATGAATGTATTTGTAAGTGACTTACATGAATTGTAACATAAATGTACATTTATAACGAGGGGAGGCTTTTAACTATAGGTTGAGGGGAGATGGATATTTCCTCTCACCGACTTAGTTATACATTTTGCAGGGCCCAGACCTGGTGAGTTGGCCCTGGATAATGCATTGTTACAAAATGGTTTTAAAGCTGTAACTCTGCATTATCCGTGGCCAGCTGGGCTCTTCTCGCAGGAGAAACTCACCAGGTTCGTCCCTGTACAATGAATTGTTGAGAAATGTTCTTCTCACCTCAGCTCATCTTATTTAATGGACCTCAGTGTCTCTGGATGTTAGAATTATTGGAGTCTTAATTCTACAACTGATAACATCAGATTATTCTACTATTACCCAACCAATCCGTTATCCTACGTCCTTCCACTGTTTGACACCATATGCAATCTTTAAATTAAACATATTTTCGTTTTTTTTTTTTGCAGACAGTTGTAATTTAAAATTGGAATAACGCCAACAGAAGCCAAGTTATTGAAAAGTGTTCTCTGCACATTCCCCTGGGATGTAGCACATGTCTGTACACATTGGTCAGATGGTTTGTATAGATACAAGGCTAGAGATGTATATATCGCTGGGGGGGAGGGGATCACAACATACACTATTATTATAAACAATGCAACCCCCTGACAGAAATCTTAAAATACTCAATTTCAACACAAAATAAAATTGCAATGTTAGTAACATTTGTAAATATTTCATATTTAACATGTTCTGGATGGTGGACAAAGTATCTTAATATCTGAACGCACCTTTCATCTCTTCAAATCAAAGGCCAATCGGCTTTGTCAAGAGTGGCATATGAGTGCTGTGATTGGCTACTGCCAACCAGGCTCCTGGAAGACTGCCTCTTTTTCGAGGCTAAATCCTCTTCTAGGAGCCGGTAGGTGCAAGTGTACTCGCTGCTCGGATAGATAGGCTGTGTATACAACCACATGGTCCATTCTATACATATAGGTAAGCAGACAGATAGACATTTAGAGATGTGAGACAGAGAGAAAGATATATATATATATATATATAGACTGACAGACAGATATGCGATAAAGAGAAAGATGGAGAGAGATACAGTTAGAGCAAAAGAGAGATAGACAGACCAATATATATATATAGATGTGATAAAGAAAGAGACAAGAGAGACAGAGAGAGAGAGAGAGATACTTATTATACAGCCAGAGACAAGAAGAGATAACAGACAGACACACACATATATATATAGAGAGAGAGAGAGAGAGAGAGAGAGAGAGAGATAATTATATATATAGAGAGAGAGAGAGAGAGAGAGAGAGAGAGAGAGAGAGAGAGAGAGAGAGAGAGAGAGAGAGAGAGCTGGTATGTATCAGTTTGTCTGTCTCAGTTTATTACACACTGTCACACGCTCTGTACAATAACATTGGTACAGTAATGTAATAAATAAATATATATATATATACTCTGACACATGCATGATACAGATTGAGATTACGCATAGCTAGGGAAACAAATGTATCACTACAGACAATAATTGCAAAATGTTATGTCCCTTGTGTAACCATTTCCCCAAATAATTAACCACATTTTGCTATTAAAGGGTTAACATGCAATTGATTTATCAGGACCACCAACAAAATGCCAATTTAGGCCATGTGGCCTATTCACATCAAATCTTAAGAAACACAATTGCATGTATGGTGAATGCCTGACACATACATATGAGGTCATGTTAGCAGGCAAGCTCCTCTCTCTCACTCTCTCTCACTGTCAGTCTGTACCAGGGTTAGACAAAGAGCCTGTCACACTGACATTACCTTCAATGGGGAGCCAAGCCAGCCTCTGTGTCTGTGTGCAGGGTCCAGCTGTGTGTGATGCTCCTGCCTACAGATGCACTGCTTATCAATACTGTGTGCAGGGTCAGGTGATTTCCAGGGAAAGCAATAAAGGGGAAAAAAAACAAACAAAAAAAAACATTTCCTTCTTCCCAGGAAGAATGGGGAAATGAAGCCTCTTTTCATGCTCCTTTGGAGCTTGTGACAGGCTCCCAGGAAAGGAGGAGTTTGATGCTTGTTTCAGTGATAGAGGCTGTTTTCATGCACCCAAGGGAAGAAAACATGAGGCTGTGAGGTTAATTACAGCCTCAAAGCTGCTGTGTGACTGCAACTCCCACCACCCTCAGTCAGCAGGTATGTCTCTCACGCAAGCATCCATCCTTCCATTTATTAACTCTGAAAATCATATATGTTAATATCAGGCTCCTTAAAAAAAATGCATCCAGAGTGAATATTATAAATAGTAATATAAAATAAAAGGTCCCACCATATGTTATTGAGCTAAATCTGGTCATTTAAGGTTATATCCATCTCAGCAATGCATAGCGGAGATGGATATATCGCCTGCAACTCACTTTTAGTGAATACATCTCCATCACTAATTTTAAATATTTGAATAAAATAAACCCTGTTCTTCCTTTTATGCTTAATTTAATTTGGGTTATGTAGGGGAATGTGTGACTGACAAAACCGACCAATTTCTGTTCTGCCAGGTTGTCAGCGGAGCTAACCCTGGAAGACCAATCTCACTGCTTTCTTACAGGACAACTGATGGCAAAATATGAATTTCTGTTTAATTGAAAGATTGTGTCAAGTGTAGATATTTTAAATAGACATGCCATAATGAAAGAATACAAGTTATTATTTAGCCCTCTTTGCTCAGTATAGCTCCATCAGGGGTTGGACATCTTGGGTCAGATAGGTTAGATTTTTTTGTCTGCCCCCTGATAGAGCTATACAAGTAAAGAGGCCTCAATAAGGGACTTTGTCTGTATTATATCACCAAATTATTTCTATTTAACCCATTCACGACAATGGACATACCAAGTGTGCCACGTGTCCATCACATAGGCAGTTCCAGAGCTCTGCAGTCAGCAAGAGCTCTGGAAGTTATCAGTATTCACTTCCATCGCTCGGTTGCTATACTGCCTCTAGAGGCAGTCAGCAACATTGCAGTAAAAAAAAATAAAAAAACTAAACCTGTATCTAAATTAACCACACCAGTTATGCACCATGCCCCTCAGCACTAGGTACAAACAGTGGTGTATCTTGGTAGAACGAGCCATTTATATGACAGATGTCTGTAAATGCAGACTGCATGGCTAGGGGCCTGATTTTATACCTGTGACAATGGGTCTGATTGACACACCTGAATTATTATATTATACTCAATACTTGTGTCCACATCTACTCACTGTCGAAATTAGTGGACTGTAAGCGCAGCATAATTTTTTACATATATCTAGAGTGATAGTAAAAGTGCTCTGGTCACCACGGGAACCAGTGGAATGTTCCTGCTGATGACATCACTTTAGAACCTTGGCCCAGAATTGTTCTATACACATAAAGCACATCATTTGGACCAAGAAATGTCTTGCTCTGCCTGACAGGAAGGAAGAGAGATAGAGAGAGAGAGAATCTGCTTCTGGTGTACTCCTGTTGAAAGGATCAGTAAACTGCAAGTATGTTTTCTTATACTGAATACATGCTCCATCTTCCTATTTTTCCATCTGTAATGTCCAGACTATTGCTATTCAGAAGATTAATGGATCCAGTAAGGATCTTCCCCCCAAGACAGCTACAGATCAGGATGTTGTGTTTGTTAATGATTACTGCATATGGCCATTATATCTTATAGTTTTGATTATGAACATTTTTTTTATAAAAAAAAAAAAGTAAGAAACAGGCAACTCTAAATGTTACTGCACTAGAGCAGTTCATATGCCAGAGTTTTGGTTACTTGTACATTATTTGTTATAACTTTAATAGTTTTAGACATCTGTTAAAGGACAACTGTAGCAAACAATTTACTTATGTTTAATTGAAAGATTGTATAAAGTGTAGATGATTTAGAAAGAAATTATCAAATTAAAGAATACAAATGAAGTACCTTATCGAGCATTTACTCCATATATTTCTCTCATGGGGGCGGACATGTTGTTTAGAATCTTGGGTCAGATCTGCACTCACCTTGGTTCAGATAAAGATCTGACCAAAGATTCTAAACAAAATGTCTGCCTCCTGGTAGAGCTATATGGAGCAAAGAGGGCCCAAAAAGGAACTTTATTTGTATTCTTTCATTAAAGCATTTCTATATTAAAAGTCTACAATTGATGCCATATTTCAATGAAACAAAACTTCTTTTTTAGTACAGCTGCCCTTTAATTTAACCCATTTTGCGAATGCTACTTAAAGGAACTCTGTACTTTATACTCTGAATGCAGAGAATTCAAAAGGATGGAAAATTATTTCTATATGGTGCTGGCAGAATTGCAGTCAAATGCCTAAATTAAGAGAAAAATGCTTTAAATGTGTTTGTGGTGTCTTTGTATTATGACATCACCTTGTACTATGCTATGCAAATTACACATTTCCCATTGAAACTAGTTAATTTGTTTATAAGCCGCAGGTGATGTCATAACTAGGAGACACCACTGACATGTTTCTCTTCATTTCAAACTTACCAACTACAGTTGGCAGGATCCTGGGGTTCAAAGGATTCTAAAAGGGGAGCAGGGTCACATGACACAACAGTACAGATCTGTACATGTAAAGAGCAAATACTGGTGCAAAATAGTAACAGTCTGCCAGTCTAAGGTGGAGTTAAGATATAGCTATCAGATAGCACCCACAGAACTTTCCTGAGCACCCAGAACTTACATCTTCACCCACATTGCCCATAATTGCACCCGTATAACTTGCCCCAGCACACATGGGACTAGTCACAGCACCCACAGAACTTTCCCGGTGTCTAGTAGGTAGTCTCATTTCTAGTGCTTTAATGCACGGAAAATGCCTGTAGGCTCACTGAAATGTCAGACCATTTGTAACGAGAAAGAATAGGCTAATAAGCAGAGGCTGATATGCAATAGGCTAATAAGCAATAGGCTAATAAGCTGTGGCAAGGTTATTCACTAACCTTGTCACAGACACTGGGTCTATCCCGCTAATAGAAGCATAGCATAATAAGGAAGTCAATCTCCCCTGTACTAGAATTACATAATACTTTTATCACACAGCAGGTAATACTGGATTGTTTAAAAGGATAATACTCAGAGACGGGCTGTCACCCAAATTCCCAGTTACGACTTAACTTTTAATCAGTTATTGTTAAAACACAAAAGACATATACAATATAAACAGCAACTCCAAATCCTTAATTCAATGTACACAGGCAAAAGAACAAGTGACACACATAACACTGGTTTAACAAGCAGTATGTATCAGTTACAAGTATAAATTAGAAATCCCTTGTGCGTCGAATTAATCTTTGGCTAATAACCTGACTTATGTTTAAGGTGCACTATATGTATTAATTCCAAATGTTCTCAGTTTACATGCTCAATCCATGATCTTTCATATAATAACTATGTTTATTACATTCATCCCCTGGCTTGTTGTTATACTGTATATACCAGATAACAAACACTGTTCAGCTTTGATCTTCTAACTCTTTCCTGCCACTTGGGGTAACGCTATGTATTATATATTTTAATGAAAATCTCCACACAGCAAATGTATACTTGTAACTTATATATACTGCTTTTTTTTAAATCAATTTTATATGTGTTTCAATGGCAACAATAGAATGGACGGTATTTTTTATTTACTTTTTTTGTTATTTAAAAGGTGGCAATCCTAATTAAAGGGACAGCCAAGTCCCCAAACTCACTTTGGTGCAAGATGAAGATCACTGCTTGTATAGTGCACAGGCTTTTCTCTCAGTGTGATTTGATGCAGGCATTCTGCATAAATCACATTTATATTTGACTCAAGCCCTCCCCCAGTGATTACCCTGCATGTGACAGCACTGATTATATAGACGGTGAGGATGTTAAGTGTTGTTTCATTTAGTCACTTCCTGTGCTGCTGAAATTGAATACATTGTGTGGACTGTGATAAACTTGCTCTTGTACACAGTAGGATCTCTTAACAGTCCAACACATTGTCTGATGACATCACTAGAGAGGATATTCCATTGATTTGAATTAAAGTATTCTCATTGGTTCCTGCAATAACAAAACAAATGACTTTTACTCAGCTAGTGGGGCAGTCCTGGTTTCTTGCAAACTGCTGTAATTTCACAATTTCATCTAGCTGTAAGTATTTTAAATTTTAAGCAATGCAAAATGTAAGACGTGCATTTTAAAGTATTTGGAAAGCACATTAATATTTGGAAGATGCATTTTGTGCACCAGACAGTCCCTTTAAGGGTACGTAGGGAACATCTCAACATGTAGCTGTGGTCATAAACGACACATGGGCCAGAAGAACTGTAACTTAAACTACAGTAAAATGTAACCGTCACAGTACCCACCGTGACTCTTACCCCTGGTGGGCACAGGCGGCCAGCCGCCTGCCGGGAGACTATAGACCTTGTTTGTTGCAGAAGCCAAAGGCTCCTAGGAGAGCTGGGCCCTGGTCACGGTAGCCCCAACCATGTTTTGCCGTTCGTCAGTGCCCATGTTCCGGCTGAGTTATGTGTGTTTCCCCCTGTGTTAACAGTGTTTAAAATGTATAGTGCTCTTTTAAAAGAGCTTTTTCACTTGTAACAGTTTCCCCAGGAATGTATTCTACAGTGAATCTGATTGGTTGCCAGGTCTTCTGGCACCAAATTCAATGATCCTTTGTGTATGTGTGAACTTGTAATCGTGTTGGGTAAGTGCTAGCAGGGAAGCAGTGGCTATAGCCCCGTTTGGATATTTGCTATTTACCTGAGAAGTGATTTTGTGGAACCGATTACGGTAGGATCTACCCATCTAGTAGCCCTCCCTTGACAGTAACCATTGTGGTTTCTTTATAGGCGATAGATCCAGGGCATCGAGGATCAGAGGTATTATTCAGAATAGCAGATGTTTGCTGCTCATATTTCAAAAGGCAGATAGTTCAGATGACTTTAAAGAGGTCGTTTATCCCACTTTCAGAGGCCCTGTAGATATAGGTCCTAAGTGATCCCAGCTGTCATCTGGTGATGGTTATGGTTTCTTAATCCCATTTTAGCCGATTTCTGTGCACTGCCCAAGCACACAGATATGGTCCCTAGAGTAAGAGTCAGGCACTGTGGTCAGGTCTTGTAAATGCAATCAGTGTGCTGGGGCCAAGTCATTAGTGCAATGTAGGTGCTGGGGCAAGTCCTGTGAATGCAATATATGCTGGGGCAAGTCCTGTGAGAGCGATTTGGGTTTTGGTGCGAATCCTGTGAGCTGAATGGGTGCTGTGGCAAGTTATATGGGTGTAATCTGGTGCTGTGGTTGCAATGGCAAGGGATCAATAATAAAAGAAGGGTAGGAGAAATGGAGTGAAGGGGCAGAAGAAGAAAATAAAAAATGAGGAGCGCATCTTTTTCAAATCCATTTTATTATCTGATATCTATACCATACCACTGCCTGTGACTGGCTGAGAGGGTGCCACAGGGGTGGCCCACACTGTGCGCCTGAACACCTAAGCCCAGCGTATATGCTTAATTCTGCTCCTTATAGTTTTTTTTAGGTTATCACACCAGTGGTAGGGTCTTCCCCATCAGCACCAAGGCACATTAAAAGCACAGGCACTTTACAAAAAGGATGGCATATGTGTGTATTGGTGGTGGTTTTAATTATAGATTTTATGTATTAGATCCATGTCACCAGCTATTATAATAGTGATTTAGTCGTACTGGACCATTTATTCATTTTTTTTTTCTTTTTCATTTGATATCCAATAAATATATTCTATACACACACACACACACACACACACACACACACACATATATATATATATATATAAATGTTTCTGGAGTTTGATTTACTGCCATCTCTCTTTAAAAATATTATATATTACTGTGCTTTCTTTCAATAATTTCAATTTAAAATGCCTACACACAATGAAAGCTTTAAATTAAAGATAATTTAAATCCGTGCTGACATCTGACCTTTACACTGACAGGTAGGCAGGTATTGTCTCCTAAGCAATGCTGCTGAGATATCTAACCCCCGCACTCCTCTTCGAGGAGATAAGCCAGATTCCTTCTTTTCTAAACCTCTATGAAGTTAGTGCACTAGAAAAAATTACATTGAACCATATACTACAGTTACGCCACGGAATGTAAAGATAATAATTGGAAACCATATGAAACGCATTTATTTCCAAATGAAATACAATTACATATACATGTCTCATACACAGCCTGCTATAAAAGACACCAAATAAATACTGCTTAGGACAGAGGACCATTGATCGTTTGGTACAGGTTATACATTTGTTGTGCTGGTATTAGATTATTTTTTGGAAAAAAAAAAATCTATTTTTCGCATACAGTATGGATATTTACATCAAGATCTGGAACCCCCGGAACTTCCATCATTACCAAGAACAGCCATGGAATGTTTGAAGGTTCCAAGGACTAGATAGCTCATATTCAAAAAGGCTTTCAACTCCAAACCCTTTAAACTTACAGATACCGCCATGGACTGCGGATTGAGTTGCCTGGTAAGGGAGAACATTTTCAAACAACATTTTCCCCATTTGTTCGATAGCAGCCATTGTTCAGACAAGTGATTCTTGCCATGGCTCCCTCTATCTCATCCTCGGCTGGGCCCATGAAGGAAGCACATAAACCAATACTTAACCCAAGGTCTGTAAAATGCACAGAGAAAAGGAGAGAGAGCACAGACTATAATTAAACAACCACGCAAGATCTACCACTCAATAGGTAAAACCCTACAGAGAGCTCAGTTTATTCGAACAAGACTTTGGACCATATTGATGATACTGTTCTGTTTATTTTCCCAGAGTGCTATAGGAGGGGACTGTAATTGTACTGCAATTTACTTTTCTAGGATGCCTATTATTCTTTGATTTTTTGGGACAAAAAACACTTGATTCTCCCACAGTGGGAAAAGCAGTGTGCGGAACATAGACAGCTCCAATATTTGGAGCTCTGGTCATTCATTTACCATTATTAGCACTAAAAGCCTTGCAACTAATAGCTTTTGTTCGCTCTAATATTCGTTATAAAAATATTTTGGCTTCAACTGCCAGTCATGAAAGACACTTGTTACTGAACCAATCAGGGCCAGGGAGAACTGGGAGCTCTGTGTGTCAAACACTGTATTTTCTATAATTTAAATAAATTAATTATTTTTCCTCCCCCGAATTTAAATGGACTGTATCACCTAAACATTCATTTTACTGTGCATGTAGAGGATACAAAATTATTGAAAATGATCAACACATTGGGTTAGAAAAACTGCAAGCAAATGCCTAAATTTGGAGAATATGTGTCCTTCGAGTCTCCCTCTTATGACATCACCTGTGGCTTGATATGCAAATGAACTGGTTTTCAATGGGAAATGTGTAATTTGCAAATAAAGCCACCGGTGATGTCATCAGAAGAAGACTCCACAGACACATGTTTCTCCTAATTTACTTGCAATTCAGCTAACACAATGTATAGATCATTTTTAATAGTTTTTAATTCATTCTCTACATTCACAGTATAATAAATATTTAGGTGATGAAATCCCTTTAAAGACTGTAAAAAAGACTTGACGGAGACATACAGTGCTTTCCTTACTCCTTAGTGCTATATATTTTCTTTACTAAGTATCTCCTGTTAAGATTGTGTAATTTACATTTTTTTTTTCTAAGTAAAAAGATTTTCTGGCCACACTTTAATTAAAAATCTTCAGTAGCTGTGAATTTGTAGTGTATTAAAACTGAAAGGAGCTGGCAAAAAAAAACAACCTTGAAGGGGAAAAAAAAAGGGAACAGAGGGCAGAAAACCCCCCACTATGGGAGGAGCCTATTTAAAGTAGAATAGGGGTGGGGCCAATAGGAGATAAAAAAAAAAAAAATTGGGCAGAAACCATTAAGAAAAAACGAGAGAGAAGTGCACATAGTGTAGTTAAAAAAAATACGATGTAGGGAGGAATTTTAGAAAAGAAATCTCAAATGGAGGTGGTGGTAGAAAAGTATAAAACAGTGTATGTGCTGGCTTAGCAAGAGCACCATTCTTCTACTATGATCATCAATAGAAGAGGTACATGGTGCTGGGATCCCATGTAAAAGCAGCCAGCGCGGGTGGCAGAGTGTGGTTCTTCCGCTGGCAGCAGTAGTAACGAGAGCTGTTGTTGTAAAATAACACAATAGATTGAGTGCTGATGTCGCTCTATACTGGCTTCTGGGATGTGAGGAGCAAGAGCTGCAGTGCTAATCTTAATACAAGGGCACCAAGTAGCCATGGGCCTGCCCCTGGCCACATCCCTATTCCCAGTGCCTGGTAACTGAGAACACGTGGCAGTTAGTGGTTATTTAGTGACTTCAGTGCACACATGGCCATCTTTTCCTAATTGGTGTCTCTCATCTTGTAAAGATCACATATCGCATATTAGAACAGCATTTAACGACCCAAATTAACCTCAGTTCACCAGGGACGGAGGCCAATGCTATTAAAGTGAACATATAACCTATAAAACAGGGGTAGGCATCCTGCGGCCCTCCAGCTGCTGATGAACTACATCTCCCATAACGCTCTTTCAGCTAAAAGGCTGGCAGAGGAGTATGGGAAATGTAGACCTGCCCCAAGCTGCCTACCCCCTGCTATAAAATAATTTACACCAGCCCAGTGATGGCTAACCTCCACCTTGCAGATGTTTGGGAAGTACATATCCCATGATGCTAAGTCAGGAGGCTGAGTGGGCATCATGGGATATGTAGTTTCCAAACATCGGCAGTGCCAAGGTTAGCCACCACTGCACTGACCATACAGTCCATAGCTTGTCTACGCACGGTTTTCAAATAAATCAGCACTTCCATGTGTGAATAACACAGTTGCAGTGCGCTTTATAATGTAAATAATGCTTTTATCCTCTGACTTTTTTTATTTAAGTTCACTTTAAACTTTAAGAACAATTAACATGAACGCAAAAAAAATATAGTAGGAATGTCAGTGTACACAGGCTGGGCGTCCATCATTCTCTCGAATCAATCGAAATTAGCACAAGAGCTTGCTTGTGTTTTAACCCACAAAAAAAAAAAAAACACACTAAACGTTTGAGGGATGGGAAAAAACTAAATTATACTCCAATTACTTTCTATATATAATATATACAATCTCACAGTCCAGGTTATACAACAATAAACAAAACAAAACAAACAAACCCAAAAAAAAAAAAAAATATATATATATATATATAAACAAAACAAAAACAATGTCATGGCATTAAGCCTCCGAGTGCCACAGGGGGCGCTCAAAACCTTTTGCACAACACCTGAAATTCTCAATGGATGACAATTACTAAAGTGTGGTAAAAGTTAGAGAGATTTTTTTGGTTTGTTTGTTTGTTTCCCACCAGTACAAAACACTTTTACTTTGTTCCGCGGAACTGATCGGGCTGGAAGGTGGGGGCTTCACAGAATAACGCGGTGGAAAAATCTCTCTGACTTTTTGACCCCCTTAGTAAAACTGCCCCCAATGAGGGAAGTAGTCTAATAAAATGTCCTCATTTTGGAAACCGCAGACTTGGCGAGAGTTTTCAATAAAAGAAAAAAAAAAGAAGAAGTGTGCGGGGGAAGGGAGGGGGTCTGGGTTTGTTCAGTTTTGCACCCTTTTCTAGTTGTTTTGGATCTTGACGTCTGTTGAGGGGGAAATGGCGTTGTTGGCGAAACCATCGTATCGGTTTTCCGAACATAGCGACAGTTCTTCGGCGGTGTCCATGCTATTGTTTATTTCTGGAAATATAAAGGACAGCACAGAAAAATGGTAAATAAATCAACTTACATTATTTAAATCCATTTACCAAGAAAACGGCTTAGTTGGGTATGAGGTAGGTCAATGGGTGGGGCATAGGGTTGTCACCCAGCCGGTATATTACTAGCAGGCTAGTAAAAAAAAAATGTTTTTTAAAACCAAGCATAGCAACAGCCCTGGCAAGCATAGCAACAGCTCTGGCAAGCCTAGCATAGCAACAGCCCTGGCAAGCCTAGCATAAAAACAGCCCTGGCAAGCCTAGCAAAAAAACAGCCCTGGCAAGCCGAGCATAGCAACAGCCCTGGCAAGCCGAGCCTAGCAACAGCCCTGGCAAGCCGAGCATAGCAACAGCCCTGGCAAGCCGAGCATAGCAACAGCCCTGGCAAGCCGAGCATAGCAACAGCCCTGGCAAGCCGAGCATAGCAACAGCCCTGGCAAACCTAGCATAGCAACAGCCCTGGCAAACCTAGCATAGCAACAACCCTGGCAAACCTAGCATAGCAACAGCCCTGGCAAGCCTAGCATAACAACAGCCCTGGCAAGCCTAGCATAGCAACAGCCCTGGCAAGCCTAGCATAGCAACAGCCCTGGCAAACCTAGCATAGCAACAGCCCTGGCAAACCTAGCATAGCAACAGCCCTGGCAAACCTAGCATAGCAACAGCCCTGGCAAACCTAGCATAGCAACAGCCCTGGCAAACCTTGCATAGCAACAGCCCTGGCAAGCATAGAATAGCAACAGTCCTGGCAAACCCAGCATGGCTCAAAACCGTTAGGGAAGTTTTGCAATCTTTAAATAGAATTTTAAAAAAATTAATGAACATTAAAAACTTGATCTCCATGGCGGTACCCCAAAAATTCATACATCAGTATACTTAATGGACTTGGGGCTGTCTCCATGGAAGAATACGGGGATAGACACAATTGGGGACCTTTTTGTCGAAGGCAAACTAGCACCTTTCCCTGATTTCTGTAGCAAATATAATCTACTGAGAGAGCACTATTTAAATATATAAGGATCAAGTCCTTTCTCATGTCAAAACCACCCACAGAGGTGTCCGAGTAGGACAAACTACTTGCAGCCAGTGTATCGAAGTACTCGATCTCTAAGATCCAGGGATTCCTTGCAGGGGAAGATGACACAGAGAAGCCCTGGGCCGTTCTCCAATGGGAGACAGACATGAGGCAAGCTTTTACCCTACAGAACGGGTTTGGAGTCAGGGGGGAGGTTAGGAAGGCTGTCCACTGTATCAACAGCCAGGAACATTTCTATAAACTAGTGCACAGATGGTATTTGGTTCTCTATAGACTCTAATGACATATGCTGGCGATGTCGGAAGAAAAGTAGGCACACAGATCCACATATGGTGGGAATGTACTGCCCTGGAGGGACTCACAGAGAAAATAGCTGAACTATTAAAGATATTGTTAATTTAAAAATGTCCGCTGACTCCTCAGACTTTTCTATTCCATTCTATTCCCAAACTGGAAAAGAACTGAAAGAACTCTCTATACAAACACAGGAATGGCCTGCAAACTATCCCTAGCTAGATATTGGAAAACAATGGCGGCTCCACCATGGAAAGAAGTTAAAGTACAGATCGATTTCCAGGCAAAAGCAGGACGATATTCCTTTGGAGTGGAAAATGAAGGGAGGGAAAGATATGGGAAAATAGGGTCGAAATGGGCCTTGATCCAGGAATAGATAGGGAAGACTACTGGATGGAGGGTTTGCATGGGTCTAATGGGAGCGGGACCCGTGCCCCCTCCTTCCCCTGGATGGCAGCCCAGTAGTAAGTGAGGGGAAGTGTGAAGGGATGGACGGACTGGTGCAGATGGAGTATGTGAACAATGATCTAGAGATATTACTACAGAATAGAAAAGGATAGAAAAGCAAAAAAAAAAAACGCAGGAAAAAAACTGGAAAAAAAAAAAAGAGTGTGAATTTAATCTGTCAGGGTATTTCGGAGTTACGAGGGGGGGGGGGTAGGGGTTACCAAGCAGAGATAGATACAGTGTCCGTGGCAAGAACTGTGAAGGTTCTATAGAACATTATTGAAATCTCCACCACGAGCAATGTCTCTTACTACAAAGAATGGGGACAAGCTGCCGCTTAACTGCATCTGTCTCCACGTTTTACTACTTCTATAAACACATAGAATACTGCTGTGCATAATATTATACCGAGGTCTGAAAGCTCGTGAGGGCTAACTCATGTGCAGTTCATGTAATATGACTCGGCTCTATGTAGTAAGTACAGGTTCGAGGGACTCTCAGAATTATAATGCCATCTAGTGGTAAAAAGAAATAAAAACAAATACTTTGCAGAAGCACGTAATTTAATACAGTGTTATTACATGACCTGGTATTTACACAGCGCTAGGCACAGAGCATATGGACATACTAAGGTAGACAGACAGGGACAATCTCTGGTAGAAATATTATCACGTTGGATAGCTCTATTGTAAGAGCATGTGTGGGTAGCATATCCCACCCAATAGGCCAAACCTGGGGCCGAGGGCTAAAATATGTCAAGAAGAAAAAAATATATATATATATTTTTTTTACCTGAAAATATGAGTTTTTCCTTCATGATCCGGACATCCCGGCTGGTCCTCCTCACGGCCGCGCTCAGCATGATTTGTTCTGGGTTGTAAGTTCGGATACTGCCCAATCGCCATCTGTAAACAAAATGTCAACATGTGAGTGACCCATTCTACTCGCGGACATTGCAAGCCTAGGTGGAAGGGGACCATGTATGTGTGAGGGGTGGGAGTGGCTTGGGAGTGACACCTTGGGGGTAGTGGCTGGGGATGTGAGTGTATATAGGCAGCCATCCCCCTTTTCTCCCACAGTCATTTTATGTCCGGACACAGCAGTTTAATCTCCCGCCCACCCTCCCCTTTTTCCAGATTGTTTTTCTGTTTTCCTATTTGTACTAACGTTTTTCTCTTTGTCACCAGCAGGTGGGGTTGTCTTTGCCAATCCAGTAATTAAGGAAGAAAGTTATTGAGTCATATGGATGGACATGGGTGGCCCCTCTCCTAACCTCTGACCAGTATGAAGCAGATCATAGAGGTCGTGCACCGAGCTAACAGCTGGCTGGTGGTTCGCATCAGATTTAAAGCAGTTGCCGGGATAGTACGGAGGTGGGGGGAGGGGTCCACCTTAGGGACCTTAGTTGTAAAGGGTTAAATATATTTAATGTTATGGATTGATTGGCAAGGACTAGAAGTAACTGTATTTCTACACTGAATGTTTCAAGTTTATATATATATATATATATATATATATATATATATAACACGTTATAATAAACTATAAAAATAAACTGAGGTAGTTTTGGCTCATACAGTTACATTTGTTATGTTTAATAAAGCTGTGGCCTATTTAACTCCATACATGACTGGTGTCTTTTATTGGGGGGGCTATGCATAATAAAATATTAACATTCCCCTTTTCTACCATACAAGCGGTGTCTATTACCCTGTCTATTACATTACATGGAAAGGGAAACATCAGATACAAACAGGTAGGAGCCCAGTAACTCACAGACGGCTTTACATTCTAACCTTCAGGGAGAGCGGTTATAATTAGAAGACAGAACACAAAAAAACCTGGTAACAAATACACCAAGAACCTAACTAAACGCTAGTACGAGTAGGTAGAGAACCACAAGGCTTTCAGGCACCTTCAACGATACAAGAACAAAAAGACAAGACCCATTAATACAAAACCAAAAAAGGGGTGTTGGTGCTTTTTTTTTTTCCTCTCAAACATTCCCTATACCAACTTTTTTTTCCCATCAATGTGAATTAGTAAACACAGATTTGAGATTCCATTATAGGAGGGGCGCTGTTTGTAATTGGCTGGTGGTGGAGAATTTGTGCTGATCTATGGATAAGCCCAGCGTTGTTTTTCCCGAAATCTCAGCTGTAATTGAGATTTAAGGGGATCTATTCGCCAATCTGGTCTTCATTAGCACTAGAAGCTTATCGATTCCACATATCTTGTTCAGTGGAAGATAGAGATCGTTGGTGTCTTAGCATGGGTAAGCAATCCTTGGACTTGGCGATCTTGGACTTACTGATCATGTCATTTGAATAAAAAAAAGCCCTCTCATATTTAACAAGTTTGTGATTTGGGGGATTTTTTTTTAGAGAAGGATAGCAGGGAGCGAGAGAGAGAGAGAGAGAGAGAGAGAGAGAGAGAGAGAGAGAGAGAGAGAGAAGAATAAAATAGACATATCTACTATAAAAGTAAGACTTCCTAAAATGATTAACGTAAAGGCCAGTTACATATGGATCTAATTTCCAAATCACTGGTGTGCGGAAACCTGTTGGCTACTCTTGAGGATCCAGTTGCCTTTGAGTGGACCTGGCCTTCATAAAGTAATCAGCTTCAACAATGTAGGCAACGAGAAACCTTTTTTTGGCGTCATACACTATCCTGACGTGGATCGATCTCCAGAGAGTCCTTTCAAGAAATGTACCAAAATTTGCAAGTATGTCTATTTTACAAATGGTTAAAGGGATAAAATGGCCAATTTATTTAATTATAACTAAATAGTAAGTGTGATCCTGCCCACCGAGCAGTCATTCACAGGGAAGCTAGCACTATCCGTGATCGGAAGAGAGCATTTTTCTTTGATGTATCTCAAGACACATCTCGGAAGTATCAATTTAAAAAAAAATTTTTTTATAAAACAACATCGAGTAGAATCCATTTAGATGGCCCATTACAGGTACGATCACAGAACCACATAGATGTTTTTACATGATTACATGGCGTAATCATTCAACAGAAATCAAGATGTTTCACAGGAAAAAACAAAACGTTCTTTTTCTTCAATACTTTCACCAGGTCATTATGCAGAAAAATTCTTAGCATTGTACAATCTTAAAAACAATCTTTAATCCAAAAGAAATAACTGAATTTAGGCTGCCAGCTATATGGAAAAACCTGATACTGCTGAGGCTGCACCCAACGTCAATGCACTGTAATAAGAATCCGTGAACTAGTTTTCAGGCAGTATGTCTCCAATGAAGTTGTGGTCCAACGCTAGCCTCTAGAGGAGGCTGGAGGAGGCCTAGGTGGTATGAGCCGATGAAACCAATTCAGCAAGAAATTTTGCCTGTGATGGCAGTAAATGGGGCATAGGCTCTAAGTCTGGCAATGGGATTGATCTCCAAAACGTTGAAAAGAAGATTCCAGAGTTTGTGTGAAGAGGTTTCAACTAAAACATCCACACCATTGGTGGAATATGAGGATCATCGTGTACATCATCAATGTATCTGAACGAACATGGCCAATGAGTCCTTAAATAGAAGGTGTATGGAACACGAAGGTGAAAAGACATCACAAGCATGTGTATTACGATTGCTCCAGTTTGTGCTTGGGTTTCATTGCGCAAACCGGTTTCTCTCCTATAGGGCAGTAGTTTTCAGTAATGATGTGCGCGCACACAAATAATCCTGAATATTTCCACTACATTCTAGAAGATACAGAATAGAACACAGGACACAGCAACTCAAAGTTACCCAATGACCTATGTGGAATACATTGAAATGTGATGTCAACATAGCTTGTAAAGGACATACATTAAACAATATAATATAAATTCTACCATTGCTCCGGACAATCTAAACGTATATATTAAACATTTGGGTACAATAGTCATTAGTAACGATATATACATCTTATAGTACACAAGGATTCACCTTCTGAAAAACATATAAAAAGTAATAGGCTGGCCATGTATGGCTATTTACTATGCACTAGGACACTTGTTTCTTGGAATCCTTGCCAGTGGCTGTGGCTTGTTGGCAGCTATCGGTCTGCAAGATGGTCAACAAGGAAGTTCTTATTAATGCAAATCTGAACAGCAGAGTCTATCAGACTGATAGGCAGACCATGCCGAGCATGGAGAAGGTGTCCTAGTGTTTAGTCTCTTCACTACTTAAGTTGTCATAGTGTTTCAGCTAAAAAATAATAGGAAATTAAATTTTAAATTAGCATAACAGGGTAGTTTTTTTTTTTTTTTTTTAAATGTTAGCTTCCACTAAAATAGATTTTATAAGTGTCTCCGGATTGTAAGCAGGGCTCTCTCTGAGTTTAATTGGTCAGTTTGGCTTTGTCACACCCCTTTATACTGTGTATTAAGCATTATGCAAATGGTTGCCACTATCTAAAAAAACCCGAATATAATAAGTGTATGTTATATATATATATATATATATATATATTTTTTTTTTTTTTTTTTTTTACTGCACCCATCTCGCGGTTCTTCCAGAAGAGAAGACAAGGGGATAGTCAGACAGACAGAGGTAATGGAAGAGAGTAGGGTTCCAGATAACACAATTACCTGATCAAGTGATAACTTTGAGAGGCCAAAATGCAGCAGAGAGAGAGGGAGAGAGAGGGAGGAACATGCAGAAAAGTCAGAAAATCATGAAAATAAACACAGGGCAAGAATGCAGAGCGATACAAGCAGTAATCACATGTTACTTCTACAGAAGCAGTGGGAAGCGGATGTGGTGGGACCTGGTATTCGCCAACCTGGTCTTCATTAGCACTAGGAGCTTATCGGTTCCACGTATGTCGTTCAGTGGAAGATAGGGATCGTTGGGGTCTTATAGCATGGGTAAGCAATCCTTGCCAGGCGACATGTTCCTTAGTAAGTTTCAGAGACTGGCCAAGGGACATGGCCAAAAACAGGCTGGGATTAGCAAAAGCTACCGAGCAAACAGGCAGACATGGGCAGTCCCGTCCCCCAACTTATTATTTCTGTACATTGTACATGTGTTTAATGTATGTAAAATGAACATTATTTTTACTCTGAAATTATTTAAATTTCCCCTGTAGTTTTACATTGAAAATTATTTCACCGGGGCTTCTTAATTCAGCGGCATCCAATAAGGAGCGGCTTGGAGAGATAATATCAAAGGAATATTTGAAGGTCACCTCTTTATGGAATCTCATCAATGAATGTCATCACTTTATGAATAAACTAAATATCACTATTGTTTTCCATTATAGGCTTCTCATAGTGTATCCCTATACTTTTATTACCCCCCTTTTTCCCCTCCACCCCACCCCCCTTTATTTTTCTCCTCCCCTTGATACGTTGTGGAGTTCAAGATTCTATAAATAGCCGACCTTTTCCCCAGTTTGTCTAGGAATAAGCCGTGTTGGCGAAACGCGTTGGTTGACCTTTCTCATGCCGTGATTGGTTTTAGATTTTGCGACAATAATGCTTGGATTTTAACCACTCCGGTGAAATCCATTAATGAGATTACATACAGAGGTACTCTGACCTTGCACTCTCGTTGGAACTACCCAACTTATTTTTACGAGGGGGTTTGCTAACCAGCCAGTGACTTTGGGCTCGGAGAGATAGGCAGGAATGTTGTCATAGCAGCAGCAATAATTATTTTTAGAAGAATCGAGGGGGAAAAAATTATGATAAAACAGGTCTATTTCTTTCCCCCTTCATGATGCAGCTCTCCACTAAAATTATTCTTATAGACATTAGAGGCGGAACTACCCCTTTAATCAGGATTGGTCTATAATTTAAGAAATGGATCGTAACAGTGTCTCATTTGATCAGCCCATTCTTAATACATATTGGAAGGCCAGGGAACTCTAACTAGACAGGTAGAATTAAAAAGGCTACAGTGTGATCAAGGGACCCAAAGTTTAAAATCACGTAGCTTATTGAAGTTAGAATCCATAAGCAGCTCAATTTAATGACCTATGTCCTAATCGCTTCTGATCTAATGGTGTGCAATTCCCCAGCCTACTAGCAAGAGGAATAAACATAACAAAGTGATATCAACACACTGGCATAATAGATAAAATGCACCTATAAAACGAGCTATACATACCCAAATATTTACTTATTTTAAAAACACTTAAAAATTGCCCAAATGTTCAGATACCTACAAGGCAGATTGCCTTAGGTTTTTTTTTTTTTCTTAATCCTAACCGAAAAAAAGAAGATCTGCATCTGTCAGCACTAATCTACAGCACATTATTTCCAACGAGAGAAAATAGCATGGCAACAAAACAAAACAAAAAAAATAATAAAAATGGAGTTACGTTTCACTGAAAGATTGCATTAAGTTTAGATACTTGAAGTAGAAATGGTTTGATGAAAGACAACAAATAAAAGTATCTAACTGAACAATCTTTGCGGCACATATCAGGGCGCAGACATGTTGTTGAGAATCGTGCGTCAGGAGGAGCCAGGTCTTCCTTCAGCTGACCAAAGGTGAATGCTGAGCTGACCCAAGATTCTAAACATCCATTTGATCCCATAAACAAGTCTCAATGTTTTCCCCTGTGTTTAGTTAAACGGATGTAGCGTTCCTTGCTCTCTTAAAGGAACACTACAAGTAAAAAAAAAAAAAAAAAGCATATTACGGCTGGAAGGAAAGTGGCATTTGTTTGGATGTTTTCTGTGCCCATGAGCAAGGTTTGCCTTATAACTGTACCACTTAATCCCCTCCTGATTAAGTATCTCCATACATAGGATCCATATATAAAGACAGGGTATGCACACTACAGATTGGGGGGTGGGGGGGTTTGATAGGAGGGTATGCATGGCCAGGGTATCCACCATTATTCTCAATGGCCTGGATCAGCAAGAAATATTGCCGAACTGTCCCCTAAGAAATAATCACTCTTTACTAGAGTTGAGCGGACACCTGGATGTACGGGTTCGGCTGAACTTCGGAAAAAGGTCCGGGTTCGGGGTCGAACTTGACCCCGAACCCCATTGAAGTCAATGGGGACCCGAACTTTTGGCCACTAAAATACTCCTGGAAAGGGCTAGAGGGCTGAAAAATGAAGTAAAATGTGGGTGAGTGTCCCCATTCATACGAATAGGTCAATTGACCTATTCGTATGAATGGGGTCTCTATTTCGGTTTATAGAATAGCAATAGCATTACATGTATTCCATAAACCGAAAGTCTATAAACCAATTCGGTTTACCTTTACTGAAGGGAATTTAAATTCGATTTAATGAACTATGTTAACACAGCAAAACTAATTTTCCTAATTAGATTACAAAACCATCTTCCTCAAACAGGGACAAATAACACATCATAGCATTCTAAAAAAGCACTACTCTGCACAAAATCAAAATTAAATACGGCAACCCTGAAATATATCAGCGGATAGCCCTTAATACACACTCAAAACAATAACATTTTTAGAGAACCAACTTTAAATATAACTTTGAACAATAAGAATTTTGGGATATCCCAACAAAATAAGTTAAAACGTAACCAATGTTGGTATCAGATTAAAATATTATATTAAAAATATAAGCTATTTACAATGGGGTGAGAAGGGTTAACAAATTATGTGTTAATCAGATGCGCTCACAGTGATTTTTTTTGACGAATATTTCCTGTATTTTATTGTAATGGAAACTACATTGTATTCCATAGTGTAGGAGATTAATGAGAGATGTTTGGATAATAGTTGTAATGTTTGTACAGACACTGATTTCCCAGGATATGGAGGTTTGCAGTACAATCTGTATATCAATGAACTGGGTGGATTTAGAAACATAAACACATAGAATGTGTCACCGGCAGATAAGAACCATTTGGCCCATCTAGTCTGCCCAATGTTCTAAATACTTTTATTAGTCCCCCGTTCTCTATCTTATATCTAGGATAGCCTTGTGCCTGTCCAACGCATGCTTAAACTCCTTCACTGTATTAACCTCTACCACTTCTACTGGAAGGCTATTCCATACATCCACTACCCTCTCAGTAAAGTAATACTTTCATTAGTCCCTGGCCTTATCTTATATCTAGGATAGCCTTGTGCCTATCCCACGCATGCTTAAACTCCTTCACTGTATTAACCTCTACCACTTCTACTGGAAGACTATTCCATACATCCACTACCCTCTCAGTAAAGTAATACATTCATTAGTCCCTGGCCTTATCTTATATCTAGGATAGCCTTATACCTATCCCATGCATGCTTAAACTCCTTCACTGTATTAACCTCTACCACTTCTACTGGAAGACTATTCCATGCATCCACTACCCTCTCAGTAAAGTAATACATTCATTAGTCCCTGGCCTTATCTTATATCTAGGATAGCCTTGTGCCTATACCACGCATGCTTAAACTCCTTCACTGTATTAACATCTACCACTTCTACTGGAAGACTATTCCATGCATCCACTACCCTCTCAGTAAACAATATTAGCGTATTAATGAGTGTGTTTGTGTGAGAGTGTGTTTGAGCGTATTAGTGAGTGTGTTTGTGTGAGAGTGTGTTTGAGCGTATTAGTGAGTGTGTTTGTGTGAGAGTGTGTTTGAGCGTATTAGTGAGTGTGTTTGTGTGAGAGTGTGTTTGAGCGTATTAGTGAGTGTGTTTGAGCGTATTAGTGAGTGTGTTTGAGCGTATTAGTGAGTGTGTTTGTGTGCGAGAGTGTGTTTGTGTGCGAGAGTGTGTTTGTGTGCGAGAGTGTGTGTGTGCGAGAGTGTGTTTGTGCGCGAGAGTGTGTTTGTGCGCGAGAGTGTGTTTGTGCGCGAGAGTGTGTTTGTGCGCGAGAGTGTGTTTGTGCGCGAGAGTGTGTTTGTGCGCGAGAGTGTGTTTGTGCGCGAGAGTGTGTTGGTGCGCGAGAGTGTGTTGGTGCGCGAGAGTGTGTTGGTGCGCGAGAGTGTGTTGGTGCGCGAGAGTGTGTTGGTGCGCGAGAGTGTGTTGGTGCGCGAGAGTGTGTTGGTGCGCGAGAGTGTGTTGGTGCGCGAGAGTGTGTTTGTGCGCGAGAGTGTGTTTGTGCGCGAGAGTGTATTAACCTCTACCACTTCTACTGGAAGACTATTCCATGCATCCACTACCCTCTCAGTAAAGTAATACATTCATTAGTCCCTGGCCTTATCTTATATCTAGGATAGCCTTGTGCCTATACCACGCATGCTTAAACTCCTTCACTGTATTAACATCTACCACTTCTACTGGAAGACTATTCCATGCATCCACTACCCTCTCAGTAAAGTAATACTTTCATTAGTCCCTGGCCTTATCTTATATCTAGGATAGCCTTGTGCCTATCCCATGCATGCTTAAACTCCTTCTCTGTGTTTACCTCTACCATTTGCGCTGGAAGGCTATTCCATGCATCCACTACCCTCTCAGTAAAGCAATACTTCCTCATATTACTTTTAATAATATTAAATAATCCTTTAATGTGTAGCTGTTATGGACACTGGAGGTGGCGGAGTCAAGAAATAAACATTCAAGTTTTTTCATTCATAGTATGAGTGCGTGTAATATTAGGATCTAGAATCGCTATCTGTGAAATGACGTTGAACAATAACTCCAGCTAGAAGTGAGTAACCTTAACATCGACCCAAAACAGCCCTGACCTGTCCAGGCATGGACTCCACTAGACCTCTGTAGCAGGGGTGTATTGTGCCGCCAGCCCGGAGCACGCCTGTCACTCGGAGGCACGACGTCTCTCATGTGTTACCGGGGGTTTGTGTGCTGAGGACAGCCAGCCCACAAACCCCCGGAAATACACGAGTTACAGCCGAAAGGTCAGTGATTCTGTTGCCGAATTCGTAGCTGGCGTCGCCTTTCGGATTTAATTCTGGGGTTTGTGTGCTGGCTGTTCTCAGCACACAAACCCCAGACATACACAGCGCGGGTGCTCCGTGATAGGTTTGCGGCGCACACCTAGCACATATGGAGCATCCACCACTGCTCTGAAGGGCTCTGAGCTGGGGTAACTGGCACCAAGACGTTAGCAGCTGATCCTTTAAGTCCTGTAAGTTGTGAGGCGGGGCCTTCATGGATCGGACTTGTTTGTCCAGCACATCTCACAGATGCTCGATTGGATTGAGATCTGGGGAATTTGGAGGCCAAGTCAACACCTTGAACTCGCTGTTGTGTTCCTCAAACCATTCCTGAGCCATTTGTGCTTTGTGGCAGGGAGCATTATCCTGCTGAAAGAGGCCAATGCCATCAGGGAATACCGTTTCCATGAAAGGGTCTACATGGTCTGTAACAATGCTTAGGTAGGTGGTACGTGTCAAAGTAACATCCACAGGAATGGCAGGACCCAAGTTTTCCCAGCAGAACATTACCCAAAGCATCACACGGCCTCCGCCGGCTTGCCATCTGTCACTGGTCATAATATTATGGCTGATCTGTGTGTATATATATAATAATGTTATGGCTGATCGGTGTGTATATATATAATAATGTTATGGCTGATCAGTGTGTATATATATAATAATGTTATGGCTGATCAGTGTGTGTGTATATATATATAATAATGTTATGACTGATCAGTGTGTATGTATATATATATAATAATGTTATGACTGATCAGTGTGTATATATATATATATATATAATAATGTTATGACTGATCAGTGTGTATATATATATAATAATGTTATGGCTGATCAGTGTGTATATATATAATAATGTTATGACTGATCAGTGTGTGTATATATATAATAATGTTATGACTGATCAGTGTGTATATATATAATAATGTTATGACTGATCAGTGTGTATATATATATATATATAATAATGTAATGGCTGATCAGTGTGTATATATATATAATAATGTTATGACTGATCAGTGTGTGTATATATATAATAATGTTATGACTGATCAGTGTGTATATATATATAATAATGTAATGGCTGATCAGTGTGTATATATATATATAATAATGTTATGGCTGATCGGTGTGTATATATATATATAATAATGTTATGGCTGATCGGTGTGTATATATATAATAATGTTATGGCAGATCAGTGTGTATATATATAATAATGTTATGGCTGATCAGTGTGTATATATATAATCATGTTATGACTGATCAGTGTGTATATATATATATAATAATGTTATGTCTGATCAGTGTGTATATATATAATAATGTTTTGACTGATCGGTGTGTATATATATAATAATGTTATGGCAGATCAGTGTGTATATATATAATAATGTTATGACTGATCAGTGTGTATATATATAATAATGTTATGGCTGATCAGTGTGCATATATATAATAATGTTATGACTGATCAGTGTGCATATATATAATAATGTTATGGCTGATCAGTGTGCATATATATAATAATGTTATGACTGATCAGTCTGTATATATATAATAATAGTATGGCCGATCGGTGTGTATATATATACTAATGTTATGGCTGATCGGTGTGTATATATATAATAATGTTATGACTGATCAGTGTGTATTTATATAATAATGTTATGGCTGATCGGTGTGTACGGTATTTATATAATAATGTTATGGCTGATCGGTGTGTATATATATATATATAATAATGTTATGGCTGATCAGTGTGCATATATATAATAATGTTATGGCTGATCGGTGTGTATACCGTATATATAATAATGTTATGACTGATTGGTATACGTGTCTAATAGCACATGGAGCTATAGTATTATTATTTAGTTATTTTAGTTATTTTTTCACATGTAAAACATCCACATGGGACGTAGTCTTTTCGGTTCTGTATAGAATACAAACTACCAGAGAATCCTATGTTTTTTTTTTTACTATATTACCCAGGAACCGCAACAACTGAATTGAGAGGTTATCAATACCCCGGGATTTGGGAAACAGTTTTGAATCTTATTTAACATATGGATATTTTTGATTCCAGTGATAGTCTATCCCCTGTGTAGCAGTAGACGATCCCCTGACAAAATCAGAGTCTGTACACACATTACAACTGCTATCCAGACATTGCTGGACCCCCTACACTCAAATGAATGGATTCAAATCTCTTTGCATTACAAGAATATATAGGAGATATCATTTAAAACAGCCACTTTTTCCCCTCAACTGTGAGCACACCTCATCACCCCATTGAAAATACCTAATATTTTACAGTATTTTAATCAGATACCCATAAAGATATAGACTTATTTATTCGGAATATCACAACATTCCCATTGGCTCTCTCTTTCTTTTGATCATTTTAGTTTACCCCCTCTTTGATATTCCTCCTTTAGTACTACAAGGCTCTTGTTTGTTTTCGAATATTAATCTTTAACAAGAAGAATAAAAATAAAAAAATCACACTTCTTACATAATTATCACCAAAACAATATACCTAACACAGTACCAACACAACCTACAGATATAAAGAGCAATCTATAATACTAGTGAAAGATATGCTAATTTGCGGATTATTTATGCATATAATGGTTTAAATCTGTCTATAATCACTTCATTAGAAAAAAGATCTGTATAGTTATGTAAGCGGATAATATTCCTTATATTAAAAGGAACAAAGGTTTGAATGAAAATTGAATTGTCGTCAACAGGGTTTTACTCTGACATCCAACTCAATTAAAGGTCTGGAAAGTGTATGGGGGGGATTTGCCAGGTGATTTGCTGCTAAAACTTGTTTACTGACTGCGTGGAGGACAGTTATTTAGAGGAATCCAAGATATAGAGATAATGCTTGCTGTTCATTAACATTAATTTATAACTTAGCAAGAAAGCTACATGACCTAATACGCAGTCTACTTAAAAACAAACCAAGTTTCTAGAACGTGTACTCACAGTTTTGACTGGTACTGCCTATTTTGACCTATATATTTCAAGCAAGCTGGCTAGCGCAATGAATACATCAATTACATTTATATTTAAAGCATTTATTATATATGTATGTATATATGTATGCATCTATGATTTTTATACATAGCTGGGAACTTGGTGGATTTTATCCACAGTCTCCATGTTACCAGATGGTGCACTGCCCCCGAGGTTCCATATCTAGCCTGCACTGACCACACCCACTTGAGATCAGTCCCACCTCCTACCACCTGAAATATCCAACTTCCTGTCACCAGGAGGAAAAGGGGCAGACGGCCAGGCCACTAACCCACCAACCAGGTATTAGAAATTATAGCAGCCTTTGTGTTTTTTATAAAACTCAACAGAGTTAATCTTTTGTGTGTCCTTTGAGATTTTCTCCGTTCATTGCCGTATGAAATTCATTCAATAACCAAAAGGATATTTGCACAGAAACATCTCACTGACCACATCCAAACCACAAAGGCTAGAACGGGACAGTTTAATGCATTATAAAGGACAATGTAAAATACACTTACTTCTGTAGTATAAAAATGCCTATAATTACAGTGAATGAAATGAGATCCGACGTTATCCATATTACATAATATTCATCTGGAGGCTGAAACACAGAAAGACAAAGATCAACCTGACCTGTTCTTCCAACAGTATAAAGAGCTAGAAACAAAAAAACACAATAAAAAGTGAGGAGCAGGTGAGACAATCCTTAAAAGTTTCACTTAACCCTTTCATGACGCTAGGACGTTCTATGCCATCCTGCTTTTAGTGGTCCTAAAAGACACTAGGACGGCATAGAAAGTCCAGCGTTAAACAGCTCATCACGGCTCCCCATGATGAGCTGTGCTCGGACCCCGCTCATCTACCTTTCAGATAAGGCAATCTTTTGGCAGGGACCCCACAGTGTCTACTAGGACCCAGAATGGGTCTCTGCCATTGGGTTCCTGACTACTAATCACCAAAAAGGAGGGCGATGTATTAGTGAGTGTGTTTGTGTGAGAGTGTGTTTGTGTGTATTAATGAGTGTGTTTGTGTGAGAGTGTGTTTGTGTGTATTAATGAGTGTGTTTGTGTGAGAGTGTGTTTGTGTGTATTAGTGAGTGTTTGTGTGTATTAATGAGTGTGTTTGTGTGAGAGTGTGTTTGAGCGTATTAATGAGTGTGTTTGTGTGAGAGTGTGTTTGAGCGTATTAATGAGTGTGTTTGTGTGAGAGTGTGTTTGAGCGTATTAATGAGTGTGTTTGTGTGAGAGTGTGTTTGAGCGTATTAATGAGTGTGTTTGTGTGAGAGTGTGTTTGAGCGTATTAGTGAGTGTGTTTGTGTGAGAGTGTGTTTGAGCGTATTAGTGAGTGTGTTTGTGTGAGAGTGTGTTTGAGCGTATTAGTGAGTGTGTTTGAGCGTATTAGTGAGTGTGTTTGTGTGCGAGAGTGTGTTTGTGTGCGAGAGTGTGTTTGTGTGCGAGAGTGTGTTTGTGTGCGAGAGTGTGTTTGTGTGCGAGAGTGTGTTTGTGTGCGAGAGTGTGTTTGTGTGCGAGAGTGTGTTTGTGTGCGAGAGTGTGTTTGTGTGCGAGAGTGTGTTTGTGTGCGAGAGTGTGTTTGTGTGCGAGAGTGTGTTTGTGTGCGAGAGTGTGTTTGTGTGCGAGAGTGTGTTTGTGTGCGAGAGTGTGTTTGTGTGCGAGAGTGTGTTTGTGTGCGAGAGTGTGTTTGTGTGCGAGAGTGTGTTTGTGTGCGAGAGTGTGTTTGTGTGCGAGAGTGTGTTTGTGTGCGAGAGTGTGTTTGTGTGCGAGAGTGTGTTTGTGTGCGAGAGTGTGTTTGTGTGCGAGAGTGTGTTTGTGCGCGAGAGTGTGTTTGTGCGCGAGAGTGTGTTTGTGCGCGAGAGTGTGTTTGTGCGCGAGAGTGTGTTTGTGCGCGAGAGTGTGTTTGTGCGCGAGAGTGTGTTTGTGCGCGAGAGTGTGTTTGTGCGCGAGAGTGTGTTTGTGCGCGAGAGTGTGTTTGTGCGCGAGAGTGTGTTTGTGCGCGAGAGTGTGTTTGTGCGCGAGAGTGTGTTTGTGCGCGAGAGTGTGTTTGTGCGCGAGAGTGTGTTTGTGCGCGAGAGTGTGTTTGTGCGCGAGAGTGTGTTTGTGCGCGAGACGGCACAAGCACATTTTGTTTTTGGGTAAAACCATTGCACCAGCTTGTGATTCTGCCAACACCATGTATGGATACATTCGTAGGCTCTGTAGTCACAAAGAAAATAACATGGAGGTGACCAAATGCCACCAGTGTAATTATCTAATAACTCCCAGTACCGCGCCGCTTCTAACTGTACGCAGTGCTACTTACCATTAACCAGATAGGGAAAGGCACCTTGTGAAGGATATTTGAGGCGTCTGAAGAGACGGACTGAACCCCTGCGCACCACAAAACCGAGAAAAGCCAGGGTTCGTTGACGATATATACATTGAGGGTAATATTGTCTGCATTGTATTCCCTGTAATGTGAACACACAGGACAGACAGTGAGAAGACAAAACACATGGTTTTCTAGATACAACAAAGTACAGTATACCGTATTTCCGAATATACAGATATTTTCAGGTTGGACACAAGCGGATGTATTTTACTCACTGGGATGCATTTTATCTCTCCTTTTTATCTCCATATTTTCTGTTGAAGTCTATTGTATTCACTGACCAGTGCTAAATGGATCTCTAGTATGTAACACAGTAAAGGAAGAAAAACTACCACAACTAGAGGTCATAGTCTAAAATTAGTAATGTCAGGAAGTATTACTTTACAGAGAGGGTAGTGGATGTATGGAATAGCCTTCCAGCAGAAGTGGTAGAGGTAAACACAGTGAAGGAGTGTAAGCATGTGTGGGATAGGCACAAGGCTATCCTAGATATAAGATAGGGAACTGGGGACTAATAAAAGTATTTAGAAAATTGTGCAGACTGGATGGGCCGAATGGTTCTTATCTGCAGACACATTCTATGTAATCCAGAACTGACCAATGCTAGCATGCTGTACCACCTTCATCTTACCACAAGGTGTCAGCTTTTATACATGTATGGTACATGCATCATGGGCTCTAGCAGTAGGGTGAGTTTGCTTAAAGATGTTATTATAATAGTTTAACAAAGAAAGGAGAAAATAAAGGCACATTGTTGAGCTTTATTTCCCCCGTATAACTCTACGACGGGCCAAACACATTGTTTAGAATACTTGGTCAGAAGAAGAAAAATGTGACCATCTAAATCAAGATGCCCTTCCCCTGATAGCGCTATACAGCGCAAAGAAGGCTCCATCAGCTCTCTGTATTCCTTCATTAAAGTGTTTCTATTTAAAATGTCTTCGCTTGATACAATCTTTCAATTAAACACATTTTTTTTTGCCGACCGTTCCCCCTTGCTTATTTTCTGTATGTAGTACGCGTGCTTAATACATGTGACCTGCACTTAATTTTAATTAAAAACACGTTTAAAAAAAACCAAAACGATCTCTTGTAGTTTTACATTGAAAATAATTTCACCGGGGGGCTTCTTAATTCAGTACTTTCCATTTGGAATGCTAGGCAAGACTCCAAGTCTGCAGCCTTCATGTTAACCAACATCGCCCTGGAAAAAACCCCCATCAATGTGGTGACTCTACTACAAGCCCCCGTGACTAGAATATAGAAAAAGTATCATTAGTACCATGTGCTTTATATTCTACAATAAAAAGGTCAATAGATCATCTTGAATGGTTTAAAACAAAGTGCAGAGAAATAGAAGAAAGCTTTACCTGATATCTCCATGGTAGACCTCGGTGTATCGGAGATTAAACATTGTGATCCCTCTATCTCTCAGATGTTTGAAGTCTTTCTTGACGTCTGAGGCCTGTTGGAAGCCCGGGGCCAGGTTTTGTACCAGTGGTCTGTGGCTATCGTGGAGCCAAATCACCTACAGGGATAAGACGGGGACAAAAATGGAAATGTGCTGTAGAGAGAAATGTCCACCAAACCGGTGCCATTTTGAAATTTTTTTTTTTTTATAAGATGTAGGATCTTAGAGCAGCGATGAGCAAAGTCTGCAAAAGTCTATAGAAGGTCACTAGAATGTCTGGTACAAAGCCAATAATGAATAATGGTGGCATCTACCCATCTCAAAACAGAAGGTGCCGAGGTTTAATATCCATTTAAAGAGTGGCACTGTGCAGTGAAGGCACAGCTCTCCCCCTAGGAGGAAGGCACAGCTCTCCCCCCCCAGGAGGATGGCACAGCTCTCCCCCCCCATGAGGAAGGCACAGCTCTCCCCCCCCCTCCAGGAGGAAGGCACAGCTCTCCCCCCCCCCCCCAGGAGGAAGGCACAGCTCCCCCCCCCCCGCCCAGGAGGAAGGCACAGCTCCCCCCCCCCCCGCCCAGGAGGAAGGCACAGCTCCCCCCCCCCCCCCCCCCCCCCCAAGGAGGATGGCACAGCTGTCAGGCCACAGAGTTTCGGGGGTGACAAATATAGTTTTTCCTTAGCCATTAAAGAACTTATTAAGAAAATGTACTGCGGTAAAATGTCAGTGTTTGCTCCGCATGACAGACTCCCCAGCTAATCAGAAACACAATATTAATGAAAACCGCTGCCAAATCCATCCTTTCTCCGAATGTCACCTTCCCAGCCATGTAATGGAGTCGATTTAACATGGAAAGTGTGACATTTGGAGCTGCAGTCTCTCAAATAAATAACATTTCCAACGTCCAGGGGATAAAACTGGATTATTTCCTAATTACAGCCGGGAAAGCTCTTATTTAAACACTATAGAGGTTTCTGTATTTAGATCAATTGTGGGGCAAAGTCCTGAGAGTGGTCTGGTCACCAGGGAACCAGCGGAATGTTCCTGCTCATTACATCACTCCTGCCCCAGAACTGACCATTACACAATAACCTCCGATGTTCCCTGGATGCTCAAACCTTAAGAGTACATCATCCAAAGGGTTGAGGGTGATCGGAGTTGTAGTACAGCAGCCGGTTTTGTGCACATGTGGTCTTGAGACCAGTATTGCAGTACCATATAATCAGTGGTGTATCTTGGTTTTGTGCTGACCTAGCAGGGTTGCCACCTTTTCCTCAAAAAAATACCGGCTATATGTGTGGGCGGAGCTACACGAGGCAGGGGCCATGTCGGGTCCCGTACCCGCCGAGGCCACTTCCCCAGGGTTCCTTACCTGGCACTGCCGCTTCCAGGCTCCAAACGCCCCGTCGGGGAGCCGCACAAGCGCGATGTAGGCCGCAACCCCGGACTGTAGTAACTCACGTCCCGCGTTTCGCGAGCGCGGGTACTAGGCTACAGGCTGGGGGGCGTGTCCCGCGTTCGGCTGGCGCGCCCTCATTGGGTAGAGCAAGGTGGAGGGAATAGGAGGTTGGATTCTGCCCCACCTCCCTCCCTAGGCTTCCCAGAGACTAGAGGTGTGTCCCTGGGGAGTGGTGGGAGGGGTTAAGGACTAGGCAGACTATAAAACAGGCAGGTACTGTTCATTCAGTGCTTGCTCGTCCAAGCTGCAGTACCTAGTATTGTTCCCTCTGGTTATCCCTATCCTATCTACAGTTCTTATTACCTCCCCCTGATTGATTTCCCTGCTGGTGACCAATTTTTTTGGACTTCATCTGTTTTTGCTGCCTTCTCCTCTGATTTTGACCTCGGCTTGGATTATCACTTGTGAACCCTCTCTGCCTGCCCTGACCTTCGGACCGAACTTGAACACTCTTTTTGCCTGCTCCTCTGGTACCATTTGCTGCGGACTTCCCTTTTTTGTCTGTTACCTCTTGCAGTGGTGACCCCTGCGCTCTGCTCCCTGGTTCACCCCTCCGACAGGCCATGAGGTGTGGAGCCACAAAGGGGGCGGATTATCACTGAAATTATATATTATTTGTATTTCATGCCAGTGAGAAGCGTGTGTGAATATATATATATATATATATATATATATATATATATATATATATATATTTGTATATCATATACAAACACAAGCTGTCTCTCACACTCGCAAACAAGCTTTCTCGCACACATAGGGTTACTACCTTTTCCTCCAAAAAATACTGGCCATAGATGAGGGCAGGGCCACAAAAGGGTGAAAACAAAAATGTGTTTTTCTCTACAAGGGACAATGCAGGAAGAGAGATGTTCAGGGCTGGCCCAGTACATTGTGCTATCTGGGTCAAGAATTTAAATGCTGCTTCCCCCCTGCACATACATAGTCACACAAGCACATACACACAGTCATGGATACACATACATAATAACACACAGTCACATACCTGCACACACACAACTGCATAGACACACAATAATGCACGCAGTCACACAGAAACACCCATACACATGCACACTGAAGTGAGTAACATGGTATAATATGTCGGCAGATTTGTATTTGATAGAAGTCAATAACACTCTTGCACTTTCTTTTCATAATTTCTGCTTACTTACCCACAAACCATCAGGGTTTATCTTCTTTTACACCTACCATCCCATTTCATACACATACACAAAACGTATGTATAGTTTTTGTTTTATTTGTTACATAAAGTTTCATAAGTTGGACTATTATGCTGAATACTTACTAGAGCCCAGAAAAATCCAAAGCAAGAAATCAACAGCAACAGAAATTGTCAGTGATTTTATAGAGTCTGACTTTAAAAGGTGTCAGTGTCACTTTTGTTTTTTGCTTTGCATTCCACTTTCATTTTTGAAGAAAGCACTTTTCTATTAACTCCTGCACTGCTGCCCCATCTAGTACCCTTTTACAGCCTCCCATCACCCAGACCTTGCTGCCCTACTACACAGACCCCTCTCAACTTTATACAGACACTTATCCTGACCCCCCCCCCCCCCCCCCCTTGTCCCCATCACTCAAACCAGTCAGCCCCATCACCAGTTTCTCTTACCCATGGGGTGATCTCCCTGGTAAGTGATCACTTACAGCAGGGAAGGTGTTGCATGATGCACCGTCACTGAGTGTCTCACATACAGAAGCCGGACCCGAGCGTCGCGTGTGCTGGTAAGGATGTGGCATCCTGCTTCTCTGTATACCGACGATGGGACTTGTGATGGTAGCGGCAGCCAGGTTCGCCTGGAGTAGCGACCCCTATACTTGCACGACTTACACTAAGCCTGCGTTTGTCTCCTGTGACGTTGGCTGCGCACAGCGCACACACCAAGGGTACTGCACACTTCCTCTGAATATACATTTGCATATTTTGCCCACTCCCCACCACAAAGAAAAAAATACCGGCTTTTGCATTGCCGGAATTTTACTAATGACGGCACGGGCTTCAGAAGGTTGATTACCGATTGCAAAATCAGGCACCCCCCCCCCCCCCATCCCACGTTGCACACCCACGACATGCCCCATCACCCACGTTGCACACCCACGACATGCCCCATCACCTACATTGCATACACATTAAATGCCCAACCACCCCATGACAGGCCCCCATCACCCTCAGCTAAAGCTTGCTGAACGGTGGGGTGAGGGAGTGAGTGTGCTTTAACACCCTCTGGCAAAGTGCCGCCCTAGGCGAGTGCCTTGTTTGCCTTGTGGAAGATACACTACTGCATATAATGGTATATTTCCCCTGGGGTATGAGCGAGGAGGATTTCCCCCCGGAAGACTCACATGCTCCTGTGGAATCCCCGATGTCAGGACTGTATGCACTGTAATGTTGATGTAGTTGGTGTAGTGAGGGTGATCAGCAGGAAGGGGGCGAAGTTTTAGGAGGACGGTCACATTGCTCTCCTTTGCCAGTTGCAAGAGGTCAGTCAGTTTACAAAGGGATTGGTTGCCAGCTTCAGTAGCTTCCAGAGGGGTAAGCGAGCCAACCGTCCAAAAAGGGTCAACCTAAATGAAAAAAGAAAGGGTCAATTTCACCAAGCGTAACTTCTGCATGTTGAATATATGTTTAATATATGTGAATTGCACTTATTTTTTTACTTTAAAACTAATCTATAGTTCTCCTGTAGTTTCACATGGAAAGTAATATCACCGGGGCTTCTAAATTCAGTGGAATCCAATAAGGAGGGGCTTGGAGAGATGGGTAGGACTGTCGCTATAGCAACTTCCTTCGCTTGTGTGGACTACCTTCTGTACGTATCTTCTACGTGTATGCAGCCCGTTTCTGCCCTGGACTGTATAGGTTTACATTTGCCGCTTCTAGCCCCGTTTGCTGCATTAAAACATCTCTTGGTCCCTACATGATGTCTGTATACATTTCCTCAAGACGTTTGTGCACAAACAGTACCGGGCTTGTGAGTGATATTCACTGTGTGTACCACGTGTTACCCTATATTTATATATTTCACTATTTATTGCAGATCAAGTTTATTTCAGCTGCCTATTTATTTATTTTTATTCGTTTTGTTAGCGAGTATTATTATCCCCATTTTTATAGCAACACACTGGTGTTTTGAGTCAGCCTTGCTTGTTCTCCTCTTCCGAGTGTCTTTTAGTATCATGTGCCGTTTGTTTTCTCTGCTGCAATGTGACCATTTATTTGGCCACCCGGGGTAGGCAACCGGTGGCCCTCCAGCTGCTGATTAACTAAATCTCCCATAAGGCTTTCAGGTCAGAGGCTGGCAGAGGAGTATGGGAAATATAGTCCTGCAGCATCTTCCTTACACCCTTCTATCCACCTACCCACTGCAACCAAAACAAAGAGCCAAAAGAGGCAAAAATCGCTGTAGAGTGTTTGACGGAGACAAAGTTGGTTCCTTAGCAACGGCAAAGCCTTGTTATGCTTTCCGAATGAACAGAACAAATTGTGTAGGTCACACACACAATGCTCATTATTTCAAGCCTTTCATTCCGAGGACAATATTAAAAGTTTAGTAAACGGTAATAAAATGTAGAGAAAAACGCCGTCCTTTATTAAAGTGCTCAGGCCCTTGGGAAAGCTTGCTGCTGAATAAGAGCGAGCTCAGGCCAAACCATATGTAACAAGTGGTTAGTGGTAGTGCCAAGATCGCTGCCACATTTTTTACGGATTTGCGTCTATAGGGCGGGGAGATTTGTATTTAAGATATCTTGGTATGTTAACGGAGGAGATGAGGTGAGTTAATATACTTGGAACCATGTCAGAGAGGTCAACGGAACTCATTCCGCAAACAGGAAGTTGGCAGAGCAAAGATGGACGGGAACAGTTTAGGGGTTGACGACAACATTTAGAATGAACAGCAGGCTAATGTAGGTAGGGGAGGTCATTTAGATACATGGGGTAGAAGGAATTAGGCATGGCAGCCAGAAGAGGGAGGGAGAGCCAGGCCTCAGAGGAACTACACAAGATGTCAGCACCGGTGTGGAAGAGGGATCACAGAACATACTGGAGATTCATAGGCAAGTTGTTTGTTCTAACACATTGGATATAAATATAAGTATTAGGTGTTTTATGGAAAATATATTTTTTAAGGTTTAATCCATCTTTATTTTATGCATTTGCGCAAAGGATATATAATGTTTAAAGAGACTCTGTCAAGGTAAAACATTGCTTCTTTTAATTCTCTTTATTTATTTCAGCATTGATTATACTGTGAATGTAGAGTATAAAAATGAGAATTATCTATACATGGTATTAGCAGAAATATGTGTTTTAAAAGTATCTGTGGAGTCTCCTGCTTATGACATCACCTTGTGGCTTGATCTGCAAATTACATCTTTCCTTTTCAAAAGCAGTTCATTTGCATATCAAGCCACAGGTGATGTCATAAACCGCAGACACCACAGACACATCGGATTTTATGCATTTGCTGCACTTCTGCCAACACAGTGCCTTTATATTCCCATCCCTTTATTCCTTGTCACCGTGCAGAGTAAAGTGTCCCTTTAAATGAATCCCTGTACAGACATTTTCTGGTGACAGGTCTGCTATTAGTACTTGCCGAGCGATGTACAATCCTTGTTTCTAGTCCTAACACCGCTCACATTCAATCTGCCGAGCGTGGGATACTAGCAGCAAATGAACGAATGTGTAGAACAGATTGAAAAGCAGAATATGTACACTGTGAAAGCAACCCAGAAAAAACACTTGTACATTTTAACACTTCAGAGCAGAGGAAATCTTAATTCTTCAAACACATTATGGGAAAAGCATCCCAAATAATAACTATACTTGTAATGTGTGAATGTACAGACACTGCTCAGGAGCCTGTACGGAGCACGTGTCTGCAGGTTATACACACCAGTGGTACAGCTAGCATTGCCAGGTCAGACAGTGTTTTACTAGATACATACAACTTTTACCTGCTCCCCTGCAGAATGAAGAATGGAAGAAGTGTTTTGTATAGGGAGCACTAGTTAATTAATCAAGCAGGGGATTCCATATGAACTAAAAAATGTAGATTATTTTTTTATTATTGGAATGGGTGTCTATTAGCAAGTGTTTTTACATGGTATGATACTGAGGATACCGAGGGAGTAGTAGATAATTAGAATGATCTGCCTTTGGAAGTAGTAAAGGCCAACACTGTAAATGAATTCCCACATGGATGGGATGTGTATAATGTTACGCTGCACGTAGCCCTCTATAATGCAAAGCTGACCCACCCTGATCTAGAAGCGGTCCCCCATAAACAGACGCAGACTGAGCAACCAACCCAAATAGAAAACCGACCTTCACAAACCACTCTCCGGCGTTTAGCCTCTCGAGGTCGGTCCAGTTCATCATGGAAGGATGCTCGTTGTAGAGTAGGGGGTAGACCTCCTCCACGTTGGTGGTCCGCCTCAGCGTGCTGTCATGCATTAAGAAGGGAATCCCATCGTAGCTGGATAGAGACACAAAAAGGTAACATTGTGAGGATCCAGAGAGAGGCAAGATCGGTGAAGGCCAATCATTTACTCGTCTGTCACAAAGTCCAGTAGATGTTGACCATCGTGCGATTAAACTGCCCATTGGCTGAAGCTCTATTCCAGATGCCTACTTCACTGTGCCAGCCTTATTTATAATTCACCTCACCATAAAACTCCTTCACTACCTGGGCAGTATGCTCACTCCCACATATCTCCACAAACTCTGATCCAGCACCAACAAACACTCAAAAACATGTAACATTTGACTTCCCACCCAAATGACTTACCTTTGTTGACCTAAGCAGGATCTGTCTCTTGTATAGGTACAGACCAACTTTTCGGGGAAGTCCGGTGACACCTGAAGCTCTGAATCTAGATGGAGCGCCTGGGCCTGCCTTTTCATACTAAAAGCATTGCTAGGTTGGTTGGCGAGATCTATTGCAAATGTTCCTGCTCTACATCATGCTCGGCTTTTGCTTACTTGCAAGAGGATCAGTGCAGATGTACTGGCCCATCAGATTTACCCCAACCAGCCAACCATAAATGGGGTTGGCGAAATGCCATCTTTTGCCGCTCCTTACTGCCCCTTTTAGCCCCCACCCCCCAAATATGTCTACATGTATTTTATATTTTACATGTTTTGATGTGTATTACAATCTTGTATCCACTCTTCAGGAGTTGTCTGTATGTGAATTACGTTCTCCTATGAATGCAGGATCACTTTAAACAAACACACACACGGCATAAGTGAACAAAACAATACACATTCAACACCACATAATGGCGGAACACATGGTATAACATTCAGAATTTTATATAGCCGGATGCCTACTTGTCTCATGACATGAACAGCTTGGCTGTTAAAGAATCCCACTTATACTCTCTCAAGATTACCATTAGAAAAATGTGTCAGATGTTCTGCCAAATGCTGAATTCACATCCTGCGGTAACCAAACGATTTAATTTCTATAATTTGCACAAGTCAGAGTCAGTCGGATGAGATTTTGTCTTCTGGCTAAGAGAGTTTACTGGAGCAGACCGGTAGAGTTCCAAGAAATGGGGAATTCAAGGATCGGCTTTATTTCTCCTCATTTAGCATTGCTCCCTTAAAGGGTCAGTGATCGGTGACTTATTCGGCATGCCTTTTACCTGCCTGCGTCTTAAACCTTCGCCATTTTGAGAAAAGAAGCTCCCAAATGGAAGAAAAGAGCACGCTATATTTTTTATTTCCGAAATATATATAGTACTCTTTTTTTTTTTAATGATCATAAAAAGATTGAATTTATTTTGAAAGTGTTCTACCAAAAAGAATATATGGATAAGTCCCGCATATCAGACATTTAGAACAATAAAAACATACATGTCTATTTATACAGAAACGTTGGGGAGAGAAGATTCAATTAATCAAATAAATAAACATAACATGTACACTATAGGGTCAACTCAACATGCCCCGATCTGGCCAGATCATACATTCAAACTGCAGCAAAATTCTAGTTCGGCAACCCAATATTGTAGATTTCGGATATATCCCCTGATTTTGGACTGGATTTCAGCCACATTCGGATCCGGGGTGAGGCTGGATTTCGATTACTCTTATAAGGACCAATCCACCCATAAAGTCGGCAGAATTGGCAAACTTTGAGCATTTCAAGATTGAAGATTTTAGCTGGAGAATTTAATAGATAAGAGTAGAAACATAAAACATATTTACATACAATTATAATATATTAACGTTACATATTATAATATTATATTTTCATTAATAAAAGCATTTTATTTTTATGTATTTAATGAATGTATCCTAATGCTTTGGCTTTTTTTTTTTGTTTTTTCCTTCCAAACATGGCCCCAAAATAAACCAAAATAGAAGTCTATGGGGAGGACCGAGGCTATCATTTCAGCAGCCAGACTGCAGAGGAGCTCGACTTCCGAAATATCTGTACGAAAATCGGCCACATTGGCTTATGTTTGTGTTGATCCATGAACACCTCAGTCCCTATAAGGCAGGGCAGTGATATAAGGCAGTGATATGAGGCAGCGATATGAGGCAGCGATATGAGGCAGCGATATGAGGCAGCGATATGAGGCAGCGATATGAGGCAGCGATATGAGGCAGGGCAGCGATATGAGGCAGGGCAGCGATATGAGGCAGGGCAGCGATATGAGGCAGGGCAGCGATATGAGGCAGGGCAGCGATATAAGGCAGGGCAGCGATATAAGGCAGGGCAGCGATATAAGGCAGGGCAGCGATATAAGGCAGGGCAGCGATATATTCTCCCTCATTAAATCAAACACTTGCTGTGTATTCTGTCTTTAAAATTCTGTCTATAACCTACAAACCCTCCACTCCTCTGCTCCTACGTACATTTCCTCCCTTGTTAACCGATACCTCCCTGCACGACCTTTGCGCTCCTCACAGGGGTTAACACTCTCTTCTAATCTCATCACCACTTCTCACTCGCGTCTCCAAGATTTCGCCCGAGCTGCCCCTTCTCTCTGGAACTCCCTTCCCCGGAGCATCCAGCTCTCTCCCTCCTTTTCAAACTTTAAAAAGTCCCTCAAAACTCATCTCTTTAGAGAGGCTTACTACCCAACGCACTAGATTACCAGTCACTTTGCCTCTAGCTGATCCCACCTAGCTGGAACACACACTCCCTCTTTGGCTTATCCCACCTAATGCCTCCCATCCACTCTACTGTTACTACAACTTCAATCCCTCTGACTTCTTCAATCCCTTAATTGTCTCATGGACCCCATTCCCTCTAGATTGTAAGCTCTGCGAGCAGGGTTCTCTACCTCATGTACCAGTCTGTACTAGTTTGTCTAACTTAGTATGTAGTTCCCTTCTATGCTCCGTACCAAGCGCTACAAGAATTGTTGGTGCTGTACAAATAAATGTTAATGTAATGTAATGTGTATTGTGGAGGATGGACCCCCGAGGGGGGAGAACACAAACTCATTTGTTCCCTCTGATCCCAACTCAAATTACATTAAAGGAATAGCCTTGGGTCATGTACATGCATTAAACATACATATTCATCGGCCATGGGAAATAATATATTTTTTTTTTTTAAATATTTGATTAAACTATCAAATCGTAGCAGTCTGGTTTAACCCTTAATGTCCCAGAAGATCACGCCAAGGGAATACAGTGAAGAATGAGTCAGGAATGGATTTACATATTAAAAAAGGTATTAAACCATCTATTTGATCTTTTCAATCAGACAGAGAAGGAAAACATCTGTGTGCTTATAAAGGTGTATGTACTAGGCTATTGAGCGCCATTCCATACAGGCTAGCCTTGTGGCAGCAAGCCCCCTGGGACTGAAAGGGAGGAGACTATCATCTTTTCTTCAGTCATTGGCTGTGTGGCGCGAGACTGACACACACACACACCAATCACAAAGAGCGATGATCGCTGGCCAGTCGTGCAATGTCATGTGATGTCACACAGTGTCCACTTGCACTCTCTCTTCAGATACTGAGCGATGCCGTGACATGGAAGCCCCCTAGTGGTTACTTAGGAAAAAGACATGGGGTGAATATCTTTTGAATGGTGAACATTTTATGCATCATTCAAATTACACTTTATGAGGCCGTGCTCGCTCTTTAACTGCACTAAACTTATAGTGAAACGTATGGTGCAAGACAATCCAAACATATAGGATTACTTTTAAAGGGACAGTAGTGCTGTTTTGTTACAAGGCTTCTCCACTTATTGCCCAAAGACTTCATTTCTACCTTCATCTACATGCACTTTTTTTCTCTTTAACTTGCAAGACTTTAATTTGTCCGAGCTGCTCTCATAGTTGTCAACAGTCCTGAATTTCCCAGGACAGTTTTTTTTTTTTTTTTTAAGGGTCCGGTGCTTTGCACCACGCAGAGGCAGCACTGTGTTTAAATTGTGCCCGTCTGACAGCCATGCACAGCCTCAGCAGGAAGAAAGGAGCTAGAGACTCCCAGTATCTGTAGCAGGTAGTCTGAAGCTCAACCGGTTACCCTCTCCACTGTAGGCCCCGCCCACTTTATTTACAGGACCCTCTGCCAGAACATTGGCTAGGGATGTGCTCTAGATCTTGCATGTGCCACAATTTTCAATCCCAACTTTGATAAATGCAAACCAACTTTCTAATCCTTAAAGGTATTCCCATACCTCAAAATAATCTATACTGTAAATATGGAATAAAAATAATAAAAAATGATGTTTTTTAGCAGACTTGCAAGAATACGCATGAATTTAGAAAAAAGTGTGCTTTAAATGTCTCTGGTTACATCACCTTATGACGTGATATGCAAATTATATATTTAAAAAAAACAAAAAACAGATTGGTATTTACTCCACTAAAACACTTAATTTTAGAATAGCCAACTTTGATGGGCTGAGGGCATCAACTGAACATGTAGACTGGGAAGGATTGTTTTCTGGACTAAACACAGAAGACAAGTAGGAAACAAATACAAAAGAAGCAAATGAGCTTACGAGTAATGTAAGACAGGAAATACAAAACAAGAAAATGGCATTCAAACATTATAAATGATGCTGCTGATCTCTCGCTTATATAGAGTACAAAGATGCCAACAAATGAGAATGAGAAAACCAATTTTACAGAACCAATACAGAAAACAGGGATTGGCTGCAACAGGAAAAAGTGATTAAACAATTAAACACTTGTCTACCAAGATAGACAAGGCCCCAGCCTCAGATGGTATACACAAGGATTTGGGAACTAAGCCGAATTCTGGCCAGACCATTATTTTTGGTCTTTAGGGTTTCTTTCCATTCAGGTAGTGCCAAAAGTCTGGCGCAAGACAGAGGTGTTCATATTTAAAAAAGGATCAAATCAAAAGGGATCAAAATATTCAGCCGTGCAAATACAGGCCAGTGAGCTTGACATCTGCAATGGGGAAATAATTTGAAGGGTTTCTAAAGATATACATTCAAGAATACATCTTGAATCAGAATATAATTAGCGTTAGGGTCAAAAGGTCACTGTAGGAGAAAATGGTTAGGAAACCAAAAAAACATTACTATCGGTTATTGTCTTATAACTTGGGGAAAAAAAACACAGAAAAACATGGAAACATTGGTATTTCTAAACTCAGGACAAATATTAGGAATGATATAGAGGGGGTCTTTTTTTTACCATTTGTAATTGTATAAAAAAAAAAACCGAAGGTCAAAGTTAGAAAAAGTGGGTGTTTTTTGCATATTTTCATCATATTGTTTCTAATAGTAAGTTATATCATATGATGAAAATTATGACATCAAAATAAAGCCCTATCTGTCCTTTAAAAAATATATATATATATATATATATATATATATATATATATATATATATATATATATATATAACGTGTAGGTGGACAGAATACGAAGAAAGAAAATCACAGTTAAGCAGGCGTATGACAAAAATGTTGCAAAAAATGCTGGAATTATGGTCTTCAAGGCACATGCAGCATAGAACTCTGTCACTAAGGGGTTATTAGCATTCTATGAAGATGTCAGTAAACATATAGATCCAGAGGTGATCTACTTAGGATCTGTTTTAGACCATCTTCTTCTTAATTTGTTAATTCATTATCTCCTAACTTGTGTTGAGAGCCCTCTCTTAGTGTTTGATGATGACACTAAATTAGGTAAGGTAATACAGACTAACGTTAATTCTTTGCGGGAAGATTTAGACAGAGTGGGGGACTGGGCAAGCAAGTGTCTTCTGAGGTTCAATATAGACAGATGTAAAGTTGTGTATTATTGGAAAAATAAAAACAGTACAAGACATACCATAAATGGTATCTACCTGGGAAAAAGCAGAGATGAGAAGGATTTAGTAACAATTGTACAACAGACTGTACCAACAGTGCTCAATGCCAGTCAGCAGCGGCAAGGGCCAAGAAGATATTGGCATGTATAAAACGGGGTATTAAGGTATTAATTCACAGGAGGAAGATATCAGTCAATGGTAAGACCTCACTTAATATGAATATGCAGTACAATTTTTAATATTTTTAAGCTTGATGATCCAAGGAGAAATCAAATTGCCTTTTGGAGTCAAGAAGGAATTTGAAAAATAGAAATAGCTTATTTTTGGGGGGTGAGGGGGTGACTTCTTTTGGATCAAGAGCAGGAATTATGGGTAGAAGAGTTAAACTTTATGAACCTAGTTTTTTTTCAACCTAAATTACCATGTTACACAATAAAAAGTGGTGCATTTGCATATCAAGCCACAGGTGAAGACACAGGTTCGCATTTGTATGTAATTCTGCGAAAAACGGTGTATTTGATTTTTCCCTACATTCAAAGTACAAGCAATGTTTAATAGCAGAATACCTGGTTTCTGCAGTTCCCTTGTCCAATTTTAGTGAACAGCCCACGCACACAAATAGGATTGCTGCCTTTTTCTTAAACAATTTTTTATATATATATATATACACACACACACACACACACACACACACACACACACACACACACACACACACACCAGTAATACATTCTATTAGTATTAAGATAATATTTTCCAGGCCTGTAAAATATTAGCTAGGTGGATATCTTACCCCATAATATCTGCCCTCTGAGGTCTGATGTCCTGACATTGTGCGGAATCTTCCGTTAGTACCCTACCTCTAGCGCCGCACGACCTGTTATACTGTATCATCGAATGATGGTAGCGTCTCACCTTATCATGACATCCGCCTCAAGTCCGTAGGTGTTATAATCCAGTGCTCGTTTAAAAGACATTAAGGTATTTTCTGGAGCTAGCTGGAAGAAAGAAAAAAAAACAGAAACGAAACAGAAAAGTCAGTTTTCGTGTCCTTCTGCCCATGCACCAACCTTGATCATGTCTGTAAAGAAAACTGAAATGCAAAAAAAAATAAAAAACCAGGGGCAAACTTAACGTTTTTCTTTTACCTGCTGGCACACAGGTGAGGATCCTCTTCAGAGGCAGGGTTACTTGCGAGGAGGGTTAATTATCGAATATATAAAAAATGTTACACTATATGTTTTGGACTTTTGTCAGCACAGTAACTTTATTTTGATGTTTATGTTTTTTTTAAAGGTTGATGTTACCTTAATATCCACATTTGGCGAGCTAATTTGGGGCTTGACATTCAAATTCCACATTTCCCAATGAAAAGCTAGTTATTTTGCATATCAGTCTCACACGTGATGTCACAAACCGGAGACATGTATTCACATAATGAGACTAGTCTATAACTAATCCAGACACTTTAGGGATGTGTGAAAGGCATGCAATACACACTTTGCTCAACAGGGGCAGCAAACTAGTTCTCTTTACACCAGAGGCAATAGAACATTTTGCTCCTCAATACAGCAATTATTGGCAGGAAAGTGAAAAGCGGAAAATAACTAACAAGAAATGAATGACTAATAATTATTAGCTCCCGTGGTACAGCATAGCTCCCATTAGCATATAGTTAGCTAGACATGGACAGTGGTTTAACATAGCTCCCATTAGTATATAGTTAGCTAGACATGGACAGTGGTTTAACATAGCTCCCATTAGTATATAGTTAGCTAGACATGGACAGTGGTTTAACATAGCTCCCATTAGTATAGTTAGCTAGACAAAGATGGTAGTATAACATAGCTCCCTTTAGTATATAGTTAGCTAGACAAAGACTGTAGTATAACATAGCTCCCATTAGTATATAGTTAGCTAGACAAAGATGGTAGTATAACATAGCTCCCATTAGTATATAGTTAGCTAGACAAAGACTGTAGTATAACATAGCTCCCATTAGTATACAGTTAGCTAGACAAAGATGGTAGTATAACATGGCTCCCATTAGTATACAGTTAGCTAGACAAAGATGGTAGTATAACATAGCTCCCATTAATATACAGTTAGCTAGACAAAGATGGTAGTATAACATAGCTCCCATTAGTATACAGTTAGCTAGACAAAGATGGTAGTATAACATAGCTCCCATTAGTATACAGTTAGCTAGACAAAGATGGTAGTATAACATAGCTCCCATTAGTATACAGTTAGCTAGACAAAGATGGTAGTATAACATAGCTCCCATTAGTATACAGTTAGCTAGACAAAGATGGTAGAATAACATAGCTCCCATTAGTATAAAGTTAGCTAGAAAAAGATGGTAGAATAACATAGCTCCCATTAGTATACAGTTAGCTAGACAAAGATGGTAGTATTACATAGCTCCCATTAGTATACAGTTAGCTAGACACTCACAGTGCTATAACATAGCTCCCATAAGTATATAGTTAGACACTCACAGTGCTATAACATAGCTCCCATTAGCATATAGTTAGCTAGACACTCACAGTGCTATAACATAGCTCCCATTAGTATATAGTTAGCTAGACACTCACAGTGCTATAACATAGCTCCCATTAGTATATAGTTAGCTAGACACTCACAGTGCTATAACATAGCTCCCATTAATATATAGTTATATAGACACCAAAAGGGGTATAAAAAAAACAAAACTGATAAGCGCTTATTTAAATGTAATAATAAAGATGTGCAGCACAACACTAGTGTTATCCCCCGATAAAAACACAAATACAGAAATTGCGTGGTGAAACATGTATCACACTATATTGTGCTCCTCTCTCTCTCTCTCCATTTCAATCCCATTGCTCTGTAATATATCTGGAGGTACTAATCTGATCGCTGTATTTGTTGCCGTGAGTGGTGGTGATTGAGGTCTTATTAAAACTAGAGCCGGTTATACGCGAGTGTAATGCATCGGGGGGTGAAATAAATACTCGTTCGTGTTCCAGTCACACATTTGGGTTTTTTATTGATTTGTTTTTTCCCACATGTACTACTAAACAATCTGTCCCTGTTTCAATGAGTATCGTTATATACACTTCACTTATACTATTAATAGGGTTATAGCTTCCATCAGTATGTATGTAGCTTGCCCGTCAACAAAGATAATTTAATATTAATGGTACGAGAGGTGTTTATCAGTATACAGTTGTCCAGACACAAGTGGTGAAACAGGAGATCTCCTCTAAAAATTAAAACAAAACACAAAAAAGGAAGTGGACAAGGGGGGGGCTTAAAATAATTGCACAGTTCTCAAAAAGCAGTTAATTTGCATATCAACAGAACCGGTGATGTCATAAAGAGCAGACATTCACGGAATCCGCGTTTGCATGCTTAATTTGCTATAGGCAATTTTTTCAGATTCTTTTATTCTCTACATTCCCAGTGGGAGAAGGGTTGATTGCGGAGGCGGAGAAGACTTCTGAATACCCAGGACATGTATATATAATATATAGGTGATAATCCAGGAGCCACTGCAACTTTGGTATGTGGTTTGAAGGCATAGATGGGAAAATCTTTTTTTGGCCACAGGTATTTGGACCTTTCTCAAGAGTCCGTGAATCCCGGAGCTGGCACCAAGGCTTACACTCTATATCCCTGCACTCCTCCTGGGACAGAGAGCGAGAGAGAGACAGTAAGATGATCCAGAATCAAGTGAAACACTCAGGCTACGCATGGATTAACTCAGAAAGAAATCCTACCCATGAGAATGTTACAATTCATTACACATCACTTCACCTCCGCTTCATCCCAGCAGATTGTACTGAAGGAAAGACAGGAACTAAACCTGCAGACATTTAGTATAAAGGATCTGTCTCACGGACTACTAATACCAGTAAAACTCAGCTGTTACCAGGGGTGGGCTGGCAAGGGGAACAGGAGGGCAAGTGCCCCCCGGGGCTGCTCTCTGACCTCTCTCAATGGGTTGGGGCTGCAGCACTTTCCACTTTTAAATGCCCCATGTTGGTAACACTTTTGATATCTCCATCCAACTGTATACCTCCAAAGTTATTTTTTTTAGCTCCAATGGCTATGAATAATATATACGGCCTATGTATAATAAAATCTGATTGACTGAGGTCCCTCTCTCCCTCACTGCATAGTGTCGGGAGTTATAAAAAAAAACAAAAAAAAAACTACCGCAGTTATTATACAAATCAAATGGCGAATGCGCTTTTTATTTATTTTTTTTAATCTCCAGACACTTTGCAGTGCCAGAGGTTTTTATACATGTCCCCCATAGTATAGATTTTTCATAACTTGTAATTCTCTACACCGACAGTATAAGCAACATTTAGGATGACCTTTTACTTGTGAAACAAGAAAGAGAATTAAAAACAAAATAACAAACCAGCAAAATCAGAGCCATTTTATTACCAGCAATAAAAATGCGGCATTATGGTCTCTTATAAAAGGTAAAACCTGAATTTAAAATAAGTAGATCATGACCAAGGTATGGCGAATTAACGCAACCTCCCCCCAAGAAAATACTCGGACAACAAACTGGATATGAAGGTCACAGTATTTATTAAGAAATACTGTAACAAAGATTTTGTATTATTATCAGTAACGAATCAACTTAAACGTATACTAAAAACGTAAACAACCATGAAAAACACATATAACATATACAACATATACATACCAAGCCACTAAGCGGTAGCATATCTAGGACTGGGTACCCGAGGATCGGACGTAGGCGTAACCAAAAATATCAGTCTACCGGCGTCAATGCCCCTGCACGGTAGCCACCTGATATTCACTCCCCAGGGACCAGCCCGTGGGGAGTCCGTGCAGCTAGCTCCCAGAGCTACTGCCTCCCGGGTTGGCCATACCCAAGACAGCCAACCCCCTGCACTGACGTCATACCTCGAGTACCCCCTGCCAATGCCACTGAGTGTGAAACCTTACACTCTATTGGCTCCTCCACACCGCTACTGCTTTTTCGAGACCGGACTGGATCGCCAAATTCCACAGATCACAGCCAACATCCGTCAGATGGACCCCGTCTCTCCGATACAGGGAGGCATCGGAACCGTCCAGCACTGGATGACGCACCACCAGGCCACCGTTGTACAGCATGAACCGTGAGATGGCACTGTTCAGTTTCTTCCTGGCCCGCTCCACCCCCGAAGGAGACCGGGCGCCCCGCCAGCGTAGCCTTGAAATGATGTCGGACCACACCAGAACCAGACCCGGAAATTGCAGCCACAGGCGCAGGATGTCTGCCTTAATGCCATAGGTCAACTCCCTCAGTGGTGTAAAACACAAGTCGTTTCCTCCGAGGTGCAGGACCAGCACATGGGGTGACCCAAGGCGATCAACTGACCGTGCCACGTATCCAGGCATGGCGTTCCAGCGCATGCCGCGACAGCCTATCCACTGCAGATCTACCTGGTCCCGACAGAGACCCAAGGAAGCCCCATTGGGACGAATTGCAGCCCGCCTTGCTGCCCAGTAGACAAAAGAATGTCCCAAAATCCACGTTCTGCAGCATGCAGAGGCTGAAAGAAGAACACAGCAGTGACCCCAGTGCTGGTGTAAGTGCCCAAGCACGCAAACGACATACTCAAGTACACATAATATATATATATATATATATATATTTTTTTTTTTTTTTTTTTGCAACACCATAAACGAACAAAAAAAATCAACATGGAAGAAAAAGTGTGAAATTGCAACACCATTTTTTTTTTTTTTTTTTTAACATATGCCCTGGTATACCAAGGACGGACACTAGACGAGGTGGGGTCGGATATAGGATTTAAAACGGGCAGACTCCCATCTACCAATCAGTTTTACTACCGAATCACCCAAACCCCACCTAGCTGCTTCTGTGGCCGCCCCTATCCTAAAGGAGTGGGTCCCAAAGGCAGCCGGGTCCAGATCAAGACACGCCAAACATTTCCTAAAAACCGAGAAAAACTGGAACCGGGACATTGCAGAGCCATCCCTGTGTACCAACAAGGGAGAGCCGCCATCAGGACGGAGATGTAAAAATCGCTGGAGACAGTGCACCGGGCAAGCGGGAGAGTTCGGGAGGGCCAGCAGGGATACAGTCAAACCTTTTCCAACCTGATCCGTTTTTGATCTCCTGATGAGGACGCAGATGGAGTCACCCTGACGCCGTACGTCCTCCAATAGCACCCCCCCCATGCTTAAGACGGGTGGGGCTGACAAGCTCGCCTACCCGAAAAAAGGCCCATGAAAATGCCAAAGCAAAAAGAACATTCTCAAAGGGGGACGAGCACACCAATGGCAACACTTCCAGAATGCGCAGCAGGATAGAGAAGGTCACAGGACGTCGGCTATCCAGCTGCTTGAAACCCCGGCGGTAGCCCCTCAAAGCTTGCCTCACCAGAAATTCCTTCGTCACGTCAGGACCTCCAGAGAATTTAAAGTAAGCTGCTACTGCCGACATTTTCCGGTTCAGGGATGGGACTGTCACCTTCTCCGTGAACAGATGCCCAATAAACCATAGCAAAGCGGAGAGCACACCCTCATGTGTTTCGGGCTCGCCCGCCATCCGAAGAAAGCAGCGCCATTCAACCCAGACCTTAGAATACGCGGTCCACGTGGCTGGCACCATGGACCGGTGCAGGAGTGTCAAGGCGTTCCGTCTGCTAACGTCCATATCCAGCTGGGAAATGGCGTGGCCGCTCTGTCGGCGTCTGGCGCCAGCAGCCTGAATCGATCCCACTGTTGGCGAGACAAAGAGTCGGCCACCTCGTTGTGCACACCTGGGACGTGTACAGCTCGGACCCACAAATTGCGCCTCAAACCCCGGAGAACTAGCTGTCGTAGCAGATTGATCACTGGGGGGGACGATGCGGAGATATTGTTGATGGCTTGGACCACCCCCATGTTGTCGCACCAGAACCGGACCTTCCTGTTTTCCAGCAATGGGCCCCAGACGATGATGGAAACCACTATTGGAAACAACTCCAAGAAGGCCAGGTTCTGAGTAAGGCCAGAGCAACGCCAGGCCTCAGGCCACAGGCCAGAAAACCACCTCCCGTGAAAGAACCCCCCAAAACCGACTGAGCCAGCCGCATCGGTCCACAGACTCAAATCCGCATTGGAAACTGCTGGCTCCAAAAACAACGTCCGCCCATTAAACGACTGCAAAAACGAATCCCACACAGCCAAGTCCGCCTTAAGTTCCCTTGTGAGACGGATAAAGTGGTGCGGAGAGCGGGCGCCAGCTGTAGCTAAAGACAGACGCCTGCAGAATATCCGACCCATGGGGATGATTTTGCATGCAAAATTCAGTTTGCCAAGCAGCGACTGCAATTGGCGCAACTGAACCTTGCGTAATGTGCACATTTGCGACACCAGAGACCGAAGATCATCGACCTTATCCATGGGGAGGCGACACTCCATCTTCACTGAATCTATCTCGATTCCCAAAAATTTTATGGTGGTGGAAGGCCCCTCGGTTTTCTCAGGTGACAATGGGACACCAAACCGGGCCATCACCTGCTCAATGGTACATAGGATGGATAAACAGAGAGGAGAGTCCGGAGGACCAACACATAAAAAATCATCAAGATAATGGAGAACTGATTTTGCACCAGCTTCCTCTCTGATTACCCATTCCAAAAAGGTACTGAATGTCTCGAAATAGAAACATGAGATGGAGCACCCCATGGGGAGGCAGAGATCGACATAAATGTCCCCCTCCCAATGGCACCCGAGGAGGTGAAAACACTCTGGGTGCACCGGCAGTAGCCGGAAAGCCGCCTCAACGTCAGTTTTAGCAAGAAGGGCCCCCTTCACCATAGTTTGGACCCACCTTACCGCCTGATCAAACGAGGTGTAGGACACTCTGCACAATTCGGGATCAATACCGTCATTAACAGACTCGCCCTTGGGAAAGGACAGGTGATGTATTAAACGGAACTTGCCCACCTCTTTTTTAGGAACCACCCCCAGCGGAGAGATCCTCAGATTAACCAAAGGTGGGGAGCTGAATGGACCAGCCATTCTACCGAGTAACACCTCCTTATGCAGCTTGTCCGACACCACGGCAGGGAACTGAACAGTAGACTTTAAGTTCTTGGGGAAAAGGGGGGTCGACAACCGCTTCGAGGGGATCCGAAAACCAAACTGGAAGCCATCCCTCAAGAGCGTGGCGGCAGACTGATCCGGATACTGATTAAGCCAGGGGAGCATTGCTCCTACGGCCACCGGCGTCCTCCCCTTTTCCCCCAGAATTGTTGGAATTGCCGGATTTGTCCTGCTTATTCCGCTTAAAACATTTAAACTGGGGGTGACTGCCCCCACAGCCGGAGCACTCGTGTCTGAATCTACACTGACTCCCCCGTTTGCAGCTCGAATCATTAAACTGCCAACACGTGCCCTTTTTTGCCGAGGCTGAAGACCCTGAGGCAGAGGGACCAGCGGGCACTGACAGAAAGGGTTGGATTGCGCTGCGACCAGGGGCCATGATCCGTAACCACAACGCTATGTCCCTATGGTCCCACCTCACGCCTTGCCTGACTGCCAAGCGCTGCCTAAACTCCTCGTCGTAGCGAAGCCAAGCCTGGCCCCCATAAACCCTATAGGCTTCGTGGATGGACTCCTGGTAACAAAAGAGTCCGGCACAGTGTTCCGGGTTCTTAGTCGCAATTATACTAGCTAAGGTGGAAAAAGCCTGGAGCCAGTTGGAGAAGGTCCGAGGGATGAGGCGATACCTCCTCCTCTCCTCGTCCTCCTTTTTATGATCATCCGGTTTGGATACAGCGTCCAAATTACATTTTTCTAAGGGGAGGAGGGTGAACAATTCAACATACTCCCCCCGGCCAATTTTGTCTCGCACCTCTTGCTTGAGATGGGCGCCCATAGGCCCCTCAAAACACACGTAAATGTCTCCCCGTGAAGAATCCGCTAGCCGGACCGGGTCTACGTCCTTCGACTTGACCTCAGGGATCGCAGGCTCAGTTGCCGGGGATACCACCGGGTCAGGAACTACAGCAGGGGAAGCTATACTAACTGGGAGAACTCCGGGCGAAGCAACTAAAGTAGATACCGGCGGTGTCGGCACTGAAGCTGTATATGCCCCCCAAACCTGCGACGGGGAAGGGTTATCCGCTGCAGACAGCATCCCAGACTCAAATGATTTTAGAACGCTAGCAAGGCTCGCCACTAACTGCGATAGGCCACCCACCGTCCCCGTGGAACCCTGAGAATTCCCCGCATTGTGGGAAACAGCACTGTGGATGTGTAAGTGTGAGTTAGGGATAGAAGGAGAGATAAAATCGGACTCACCCCTGGACAGGTGCCCTGCAGGAGGGACCGCCGTGGGCTCAGGAACCGGAGATCCTCGTGGAGACTGCGAGAAGAGCAGAGGACTGCCAAACACCGAACCGCCCATCCGATTGTCCGCCGGAGGAAGACTAGGGGTGCCGTCTGATGTGAGGAGCCAGGCATTCCTGGCGCGGGATCTCTCCCCGGAAGGATGCTGCACTCCAGTTGACGATTCTTGCCTGCCAGCAGTGAAGACTCTCGGGGAAGCTGACCTGGAGCTCCGGCTGTCCGACCTGATGAGATGTCTGTGATTCCGATCTGAATCCCTTGCCGGTCCAGTCCGAGACGAAGATCCGTGCCGCACGGGCTCCCTGGTCCTTGGCGACACTCGGGGGCCCCTCTGTAAAGAAGGGGACCTGGACCTCGGGCACCGCCTGGCACGTCCGCCAGGTGCAGGGGGGGAAAGGCGGTAGGAAGGGGACCTGGAGGAGTGGTGGCGGTGGGGGCCACTATGATGAGCGTCCCGACCCTTCTGTAAAGAAGGGGAACTGGAGGAGTGGTGGCGGCAGCCACTATGATGAACATCCAGACCCCTCTGTAAAGAAGGGGACCTGGAGGAGTGGTGGCAGCGGGGGCCACAACACTGACCCCCCAGACCCCTCTGTAAAGAAGGGGACCTGGGGGCCAGAGATCTGCCAGTGATATACTGGCTGCTCCTGGATTCCCTACCTAATCTGGGAGGGGAGCCCACAGAGTCACCCCTGTCACTACCATGAGTGACAGGTGAGGCTCTGGGGTTATGGGGGGAGCAGGATCCCCTCCTGTGAGGAGATCCCACTGCTAGTCTGGCACTGCGGGGGTTAATGTGCACAGATCGCGGTATACGCGACCTGTGCACGCGGCCACGTGGTTCCCTGTCAGATTGATGTCGGGAAACCACGTGGCGCGCAGAAGAGCTTCTCGCAGCCGTGTGGACGGACATGCGAGAAGCTGAAGACGGCAGGGACCCACGTGCGGCCGTCGGATCAGGTAAGCGGGGAGGAGGTAGCACATCAGTGCACCTCCCACCCCTAGCCACCAGTGGATCCGACGCCAGGGGAAGGGAGGGGGGGGGTTCCGCACACGGAGGGCCTCCTGATGCTCCTGGCCCTCCGGTGAGCAGGGGGGAGGGGGGGTAACGCGGAGGGGGGGGGACAAAACGAGCATGGCAGGGGTAGGGGGATCCTGCAGGAGGGATCCACTGGCCACCGATGACCTAGTAACACGGCCCCCAGATGGCAGGGGGGCAGGGGAGGACAGAGGGGCAGGTGAGGACAGAGGGGCAGACAGATGTTTTTTAGCAGCTGCCCTCTTCCTCCTTTTTGGAACAGTGGGCTGGGGCAGGGGCTGAGGCACAGTGGGGGGCTCAGGGGTAAATCTAGAAGGGGCTCTGGACCTCCTAGGGGTAGGCCTGGATGGACCTGGGGCAGGAGAGGGGGAAAGAGATGGTGCAGTAGGGGGGATGGGAGATGGCAAGGTACCTAATATAGTGTTTATACTGTTTTGCAGCCAATCTCCTCCGTGCAGGACAGCAGCATCCCTCAACTGTGACATCAGAGCGTCCATCAGAACTGGTAAGGTGCAAACTGATTTCTATAATCCAGGAAAGAGGCTGGGCAAAACCACCGCAAGGGTTTATATAGGTTTTGCCCAGCCCCCAAGGGGGGAGGAACGGCCGCCCATGAAGGGCAATTACTGGCCGAGGGCCTATGACTGACAGACTTGTGATGAGGCTGCATCACCAACCTGTTGTCATGCTGCCCTTTCATATATTGCATTATTACAGGACATTACTGTTTGTTAGTGTTACGTGAATAAGTAATAATCTGCCTCTGCTGCTGTTAGAAAGGCATTACGCATGGGTATAATGCAGCAGAAGGCTAATACTGCTTCATTAAAAATTAAATTTAAATGTCGCTCCACTTGTGCATCATTATGAAGTTATTCAGCCCTAGTTTCTGGCAAAGGGAAAGACTAGCCGAGCCTCGATCTCTCAGCGTGGCAGAGTACCATCCACTGCGTGGCACACACATAGCTGTCCCAAATATGTCGGAGCTGTCCCTTATTTTGGGGTCCTGTCTAAGCATTAACACTGCCACATTAACAATGGCACTGTGCATTGGCAGCAATGTATTTAAACGATGTATGTCTAAGAGACATATACAGCATCAAAGAGGAGATTTGAGCTCCAGACACATGGTATCTGTACCGCGGGGGAAGCTGGAGCTCAAGCTCCCAGGGTGACGGAACATCGTGTGACATCACATGACTCTGCCCCTTTTAACCCCTCCCCATTTCATTTTAGTCCCCCTCCCATTTTTTTTATCCCAGGAGCCAAACTACAGAAATTTGGTACGCATGCACATACTGAATAGTGGGGGATCATCATCTCGTTCGGCACCAATATTGGTGCCAGCCCCTGCTTGAGAACAATTTGTACAATACCCCCCCCCCCACACACACACACACACACACACACTCGCATAACACTTCTCTCTATATTCCGGTGCTTATTGACAAGACTTGCATATGCTTACCCAGAATCCCATGCAGTGGTGGTAGCACGTTGAATGTGTGTTTTATGTGGGAAAAGCAGGCCTACTGGCTAGTTTGGCATGTGTAGATTTGTGTTTGATAAAGCCTCTGCTACCTACATTATTACTATGCGTGTTTGTTTTTCAAACTTACCACACTATGTTTGGCTTTTTGCGTACCTGATATTGCACCAAACATCAAACTATGGATTTTTTTTTCTTTCCTTTCTAGTTTTTCTGTAGTTTCGGGGGGAGGTGGGGGGCGGTTATAGCTGGTATACTGCCGGTAGGTTTGCCACCTAGCCGGTATTTAACAGGCAGGCTGGTAAAAAATAACTGGCTTGATGCCAATGTTAAGTCTATGGAGATAATAGCTTGGCCGGTATTTTTTTGGTAGAAAAAGGTGGCAACCCTAGCTGGATGGCTGCCCCGTCTGTTATATTAAATCAAATGCCGGCTGCATTAAACAGATGGTTACGTTCAGTGCCACCCACGGTCAGTCATCGCTTGGGTTTGATTTTATTCAAAGTCACTAACAAGCTCTGGTAAATCTTCTACCTACTTTTTTTTTTTTTATATAAATAGGTTTAGAATTAATTAAGGAAAAAGTTTAGCATAAAAATGTTTTGCTCCTGTCTATGATCAGCAGCCGGTCAGCAGCTGGTACTTGTCAATCATTACACTAAAGACAAAATACGTCTGTGAGAGCATCCTTTACAGGGGAGGGAAGTAGGCATTGTTAAACGTATACTTGTTAAAGGCCTCTCACTCCACTCACTAATAGTAGAAGTGCCGAACGTGGACCCGCAGTGTCTTGGCACTTTAAATAGTGTCTATGACCCTCAGGCAGGCTAAGCATCATGGGAAATGTAATCCACAATTGCCAGAGAGCCAAAGAAAATAGGCATTCCTGTTTTAACACTATGCGTGTTGTGGACAACATTATCCATGATGCTCAGACAGCAGTTATTTAGCTGGCTGAGTGTCATGGGTAATATAATAGAAGACCGTATTACTGCCAAAGATTAGCACAGCCTTTGACATGCCAACTTTTTGTGGACTACATTTCCCATGGTACTCAGCTAGATAACTACACGAGGGAAAAAGGCAGGAAATGGGTGTCTTAAAGCTTTTTGTTTCTGCATTGGAGAGATCCCGTATTATATCCATACCTCTTTGAGTGGGACAGTCCCGATTTGGCAGGTATGTCCCGCCGCACTCTAGGTCTGTCCCGCTTTTCGGGACAGAGGTAGAGCTGAGAGGCACAGCAGGATCCGGACCGCAATCCCGGGGTCCTGATCGCATTCTCCAGTGTCCCAGACACCAGAGAATGCTTACTGGCCATTCGCAGCATTGTGCACATGTGCAGTAGAGATCCTGGCTTCAGATGCCAGGATCAAAAATGGGTGACAGTGTTACCGCACATGAGCGGCAGCACTGAGACCCCCCCTCCCCAGAACCCGCCCCCGTGTTTCCCGCCACTCCCCAGACTCTGCCTCCCAAGGTGCTGGGGGCAAAGTTGGGAGGTATGTTATATCTTTTCCAGTGTAAAAACCTTACCTGTGCGAAATATGAAACTGACAGATCACAGTACAACACTGATTGGTTACACCCCCCTGGCTGGCGATTGGCGCCAGTTTTGTATTTGAACCCCTCCCTTACCTTTTAGCATTGCGTGTAATAGGTCCTTCCGTTCCTGTTATTAGTTCCCTGACGATTCTTGTGATTCTGACTCCTGTATTCCTGACCCGGCTTGCCTGACTATTTTTGACCCTTACTTCAGTGTACTAGACCCTCGGCTTCCCCTTGATTATCCTGTTCTCCGTTATCCTGACCTTGGCTTCCATTCAGATTCCTGTTATTGGCTGTGTGTTCAGCTATTCTATCCTCAGAACCAGTAGCTGTATCCAGTGTTCCACCTTCAGTACCAGCAGGGGTGTTGCTAGGTCTTCGGATGATCTGGGGCTAGAGCCCAAATTAACTGTCTCTCTCTCTCTCTCTCTCTCTCTCTCACACATACCGTCTCTCTCTCTCTCACACATACCATCTCTCTCTCTCTCTCTCTCTCTCACACATACCGACTCTCTCTCTCTCACACATACCGTCTCTCTCTCTCTCTCACACATACCATCTCTCTCTCTCTCTCTCTCTCTCTCTCACACATACCGTCTCTCTCTCTCTCTCTCTCTCTCTCTTTCTCACACATACCGTCTCTCTCTCTCTCTCTCTTTCTCACACATACCATCTCTCTCTCTCTCTCTCTCTTTCTCACACATACCGTCTCTCTCTCTCTCTCTTTCTCACACATACCGTCTCTCTCTCTCTCTCTCTCTCTTTCTCACACATACCGTCTCTCTCTCTCTCTTTCTCACACATACCGTCCGTCTCTCTCTCTCTCTTTCTCACACATACCGTCTCTCTCTCTCTCTCTCTTTCTCACACATACCGTCTCTCTCTCTCTCTCTCTTTCTCACACATACCGTCTCTCTCTCTCTCTCTTTCTCACACATACCGTCTCTCTCTCTCTCTCTTTCTCACACATACCGTCTCTCTCTCTCTCTCTCTCACACATACCGTCTCTCTCTCTTTCTCACACACACCGTCTCTCACTCTCTCACACACACCGTCTCTCACTCTCTCACACACACCGTCTCTCACTCTCTCACACACACCGTCTCTCACTCTCTCACACACACCGTCTCTCACTCTCTCACACACACCGTCTCACTCTCTCACACACACCGTCTCACTCTCTCACACACACCGTCTCACTCTCTCACACACACCGTCTCTCTCTCTCTCTCTCACACACACAACGTCTGTCTTTCTCACACACAGACACCCTGAGACACACTCACACACATACACTTACGCAAACACCCTTACACACACACACACACACACACATACTTACGTAAACACCCTGACACACACACCTAGACACCCAGACGCACACACATTGAGAAACCCACACATTGAGACACACACACACGCCCACACACACACTGAGGTTCCCACACATATTCACACACATTGAGACACCCAGACACACACTTACACACATTGAGACACCCAGACACACACTTACACACATTGAGACACCCAGACACACACTTACACACATTGAGACACCCAGACACACACTTACACACATTGAGACACACACACTTACACACATTGAGACACACACACTTACACACATTGAGACACACACACTTACACACATTGAGACACACACACTTACACACATTGAGACACACACACTTACACACATTGAGACACACAGACACACACTTACACACATTGAGACACACAGACACACACTTACACACATTGAGACACCCACCCACACTTGCACACATTGAGACACCCACCCACACTTGCACACATTGAGACACCCACCCACACTTGCACACATTGAGACACCCACACACTTACACACATTGAGACACCCACACACTTACACACATTGAGACACCCACACTTACACACATTGAGACACACACACTTACACACATTGAGACACACACACTTACACACATTGAGACACACACACTTACACACATTGAGACACACACACTTACACACATTGAGACACACACACTTACACACATTGAGACACACACACTTACACACATTGAGACACACAGACACACACTTACACACATTGAGACACCCACCCACACTTGCACACATTGAGACACCCACACACACTTGCACACATTGAGACACCCACCCACACTTGCACACATTGAGACACCCACCCACACTTGCACACATTGAGACACCCACCCACACTTGCACACATTGAGACACCCACCCACACTTGCACACATTGAGACACCCACACACTTACACACATTGAGACACCCACACACTTACACACATTGACACCCCCACACACTTACACACATTGAGACACCCACACACTTACACACATTGAGACACCCACACACTTACACACATTGAGACACCCTGACACACACACCAGACACCCACACACAGTCACACATTTCTTCTATTTTTTTTTTTACTTACCTTACAGTTGGTCCGTTATCCAGGATCTTCTTCCGGATGTCACCTGACATCCGGTGAGCAGCTCTCACAGCGCAACGGGGTCGGAGCTTGCACCCATCGCACTGTGGTCTCTATGGCCAGGAGGTGTGGTCACCGCAGGCACATGCCTGTGGGCCGCACCTCGAGGAGGAGAGGCTAGCGAGAGAGCTCCCTATAGCAGCCTCTCTTTCCGATTGGCCCTCACCCCCGCGTGAAGTTAATCCTCTGATTCTGGGACCATGTCCCAGACGGAGGGAAGCTCGCCGGGGGATTTAAAAAAAAAAAACAATTATAGCCCTGGAGTCTCGGGGCTAAAGAATACATTAGCCCCAGAGAGTCTCCATTCGGGGCTATGAAGGGGGGACTCTGAGCTATAGCCCCAGTAGCCCACCCCTAGCGACGCCTCTGAGTACCAGCAGCTGTATGTATCCATTGTTCCAGAACCAGGACAGCTATCTGTTCTATCATCCTGAACCTCAGTACCAGGGATTGTGGACAATCCTATGGCTCAGTACCAGTGGGTGTGTGCAATCCTATGGCTCAGTACCAGTGGCTGTGTGCAATCCTATGGCTCAGTACCAGTGGCTGTGTGCAATCCTATGGCTCAGTACCAGTGGCTGTGTGCAATCCTATGGCTCAGTACCAGTGGCTGTGTGCAATCCTATGGCTCAGTACCAGTGGCTGTGTGCAATCCTATGGCTCAGTACAAGTGGCTGTGTGCAATCCTATGGCTCAGTACCAGTGGCTGTGTGCAATCCTATGGCTCAGCACCAGTGGCTGTGTGCAATCCTATGGCTCAGCACCAGTGGCTGTGTGCAATCCTATGGCTCAGCACCAGTGGCTGTGTGCAATCCTATGGCTCAGCACCAGTGGCTGTGTGCAATCCTATGGCTCAGCACCAGTGGCTGTGTGCAATCCTATGGCTCAGCACCAGTGGCTGTGTGCAATCCTATGGCTCAGCACCAGTGGCTGTGTGCAATCCTATGGCTCAGCACCAGTGGCTGTGTGCAATCCTATGGCTCAGCACCAGTGGCTGTGTGCAATCCTATGGCTCAGTACCAGTGGCTGTGTGCAATCCTATGGCTCAGTACCAGTGGCTGTGTGCAATCCTATGGCTCAGTACCAGTGGCTGTGTGCAATCCTATGGCTCAGTACCAGTGGCTGTGTGCAATCCTATGGCTCAGTACCAGTGGCTGTGTGCAATCCTATGGCTCAGAACCAGTGGCTGTGTGCAATCCTATGGCTCAGTACCAGTGGCTGTGTGCAATCCTATGGCTCAGTACCAGTGGCTGTGTGCAATCCTATGGCTCAGTACCAGTGGCTGTGTGCAATCCTATGGCTCAGTACCAGTACAGCTGTATGCTCCACGACCCTATTTCTCAGTCTGATCCTACCGTTACATCCAGTCCCTGATCTTGGGGTATGGAGGGGGTTTTCTTAGCTTGGAATGCCCCTTTTGAAGGACAACTGTACTCAAAAATATAACTCATGTTTAATTGAAAGATGACATCAAGTTTAGATAGTGCGTACAGAGGTGCTTTAATGAAAGAATACAAATAAATCACCTTATTGAGCCCTCATTGCTTCATCCAGGTCTAACAGGGGGCAGACATGTTGTATAGAATCTTCGGTCAGTTCTACATTAACCTTCATGCAGGAGAATGAAGATCTGCCCCAAGATTCTATACAACATGTCTGCCCCCCTGTTAGACCTGTATGAAGCAAAGAGGGCTTAATAACGCACATTATTTGTATGCTTTCATTAAAACATTTCTATGTAAAATGCTTGACGCCATATTTCAATTAAACACAAGTTCATTTGTTCAGTTTTCCTTTAAACACACGGTGTTATAGAGAAGACCCCCAGAGATGGAGCGATCTGCGGAGTTAAATGAAAGAGTGTGTGTCACCGTCCCAAGTTGTATAACAAAAGATACACAAAGCCCGTAACCACTCACACGCAGGGAATAGTGCTCCATTAGGCATGACTCAGAGTAGTGGGAGTGCAGTGGGTCATGGAAAGTGACATGGAAATCAATTGGATTACTCATTACAAAGTGTGTTAGTCATATATCTGCTTTGCAAAGTACAAGCCGTGAATAGAGTCCCATCACACATACATAACAATCATTATCCCGACACTGAGCACAGGCTCTTATCACGTCAGCGGTAATAAGGTCTCACATGGTTCAGCCATTTCATTGGGCACAGAGGGGGAGCACTACCAGGGATGTTTTAATCCCTATAACATTACATTACCATTTATTTATATAGCGTCACCAATTTATATAGCGCTAGGAACATAGAGGGGGACAACATACTAAGTTAGACACTAGAACAGACTAGTACATGAGGTAGAGAGCCGAACAACAAAGGGAACGCTAGGGGAAGAGGGCAGTGCGGCAGGGGAAGAGGGCAGTGGGGCAGTGCAGCAGGGGGAGGACGTGAGGAGAAGAAGGCAGTGCGGCAGGGGTCGCGAGGGGAAGAGGGCAGTGCGACAGGGGACGCGAGGGGAAGAGGGCAGTGCAGCAGGGGGAGGACGTGAGGAGAAGAAGGCAGTGCGGCAGGGGACGCGAGGGGAAGAGGGCAGTGCGACAGGGGACGCGAGGGGAAGAGGGCAGTGCGGCAGGGGACGCGAGGGGAAGAGGGCAGTGCGGCAGGGGACGCGAGGGGAAGAGGGCAGTGCGGCAGGGGACGCGAGGGGAAGAGGGCAGTGCGGCAGGGGCAGAGGGCAGTGCGGCAGGGGGAGGACGTGAGAAGAGGGCAGTGCGGCAGGGGACGCGAGGGGAAGAGGGCAGTGCAGAAGGGGACGTGAAGAGTAGAGGGCAGTGCGGCAGGACATGTGAGGAGGAGAGGGCAGTGCGGGAGGGGAGTGGTCAGTGCGGGCTGGGATGCGAGGGGAAGAAGTCAGTGCGGGCTGGGATGCGAGGGGAAGAAGTCAGTGCGGGCTGGGATGCGAGGGGAAGAAGTCAGTGCGGGCTGGGATGCGAGGGGAAGAAGTCAGTGCAGGCTGAGATGCGAGGGGAAGAAGTCAGTGCGGGCTGGGATGCGAGGGGAAGAAGTCAGTGCGGGCTGGGATGCGAGGGGAAGAAGTCAGTGCGGGCTGGGATGCGAGGGGAAGAAGTCAGTGCGGGCTGGGATGCGAGGGGAAGAAGTCAGTGCGGGCTGGGATGCGAGGGGAAGAAGTCAGTGCGGGCTGGGATGCGAGGGGAAGAGGTCAGTGTGCAGGGAATGTGAGGGGAAGAGGTCAGTGCGGCAGGGGATGCGAGGGGAAGAGGTCAGTGTGCAGGGAATGTGAGGGGAAGAGGTCAGTGCGGCAGGGGATGCGAGGGGAAGAGATTTGTGCTGTAGGGAATAAGACGAATTGACACTGGTGTGGGAGCAAAATATAGCGGCTAGGAAACTATATCAAAGGGGGCACAATTTCCAACTCTTGCCTCAGATGCAAAAAGAAAGAGCTAGCTACGCCTCTGCCTGTATCTATTAACGTATAATACAGTCACCAAAGTGCCCATTAATGACGTAGATCGATAAGACAAATTTCATCTAGAGACTAGAGAGTCATGTCCTTCTTTAAAAGTATATCTAATCCTGCAAGAAACATGTATGGAATCAATGGGGACTCTCCCTGATCCCTACAGTCGGTAACGCTGCTCGTGAAAGGAGACGGCTCCAAGGAATACAGAAAGCAAGTCAATCCTCTTCACAAAAATCACCTTCCCACATCCTCTTCAAAGCCATTATTGTCCATTTTCATTACTTGGAGGCTGACAGAAATTGAGCTCTAATCATCTCAAGAACATGTGAGGATGAAATCGGCTCTCTAGAACATGATCCACTCATTAACCCCTTCATGTAAAAGTCACATGGCGTTTGACAATGGTTACACGCCCATGTCAAAGGCTATGTGCGTGAAGTGGTTAAAATAATATTGCTACCACCCCAATGCGCCAGTTGGAGTCTCTAAAGTTTCACTGAACGTTTTTTTTAATGTTTTGTTTAATTTTGTAACTTTTGTTTCTTTAACAGAGACAAAAAGTTAAAAACATTGTGCCACGCCCCCAGTGTATAGACCTTTACACTCAGCCAATCAGAGAGCGTGGGGGCGGCCAGTCAGAGAATAAAATGGCCTCTATCTTAAAATATGCAGTCTACAGTACTAGCAGCACTGAACGTAGCATTAGATGTCCTTTAAAGCAGACACTCTTCTCTTTGTATCTTGCGTTTTAAATTAAATTCAATGTATTAAAGTGATCCACTGTAAGGTTGGTGTTGATCACACTTTTAATAAATGTCCCACACCTTCTGTCTTTAATGAACATTAATATTGTATGAAGAAGTAATGCCAAGTGTGTAACACGTTACGAAAATTGTTTATGTTCTTGGGATTTAATCGCTTTTGAAACGAGCTCTCTATTATATTTCGTCTCTAAGATATCCCTGGTTATGTAGGAAGGAGGACCGAGCGATGAGAAGATTAGCGCCATTAAATCGGTGACCAGCAGACATTCCCGCTTATTGGTCAAGCCTTTGCGCAAGCCCCTATTGGTTGATCAGTGTCACAGACCAGTAAAGATGCACCAGCCCGGTCTCATAAGCATAAACTGGAGAAAATAAGTGTTTGGTTTCTACCCTAATGTATCAGATCTATATCATAAACATACCATGATAGAAAGAAGAAAAAAAATGGGTTTCTTACCATAGGCACCCCTCTATGGCCAAAAACTCTTGGCTTAGATCCCAGCTCCTTCTTGTCCATTATACAGGGTGAGGTGATGGTCAGTGGGACCAGGTAAAGTGCAATGATCACAGCTAGGTAGGCCAGTATTAAACACATCTGAAAAACTAAGCAACAGAAATTACATTAACCTCACTATTTAAAATGAGACAGAGTGACACCCAAGTAGAATTAATTCAATCCATTGACAACACATTAACAATTCTGCCGACAAAAAAAAAAAAAAAAAACAGTTTAGGAACTTTCTAGTTGGATTACTATATATATATATATTCTTTTTTTTTTTTTTTTTTTTAAATAAAATGTTAAAGGGACACTAAACTTTATTTTTCACTTGTGGTTCTACTATAGAAGCACAAGTTAAAAGTTAGTTGTCCCAAGTACGAAGATGAACTGGTGCATCCTTTTTATGGTACATGCCAGTTTATCCTCTGACAGGTAGCTGCCATGCCGGTACCCTGGTCTGGTCAGTGACCGTCTCTCACTGCTTGTGCAGAGAGAGACCTTCCTTATGGCATGGGATCAGCACAGGGGACCTTAACTGGGCTACATTAGAAGCACGTGTGATAAAAACTTTTAGTTGTCCTTTAAGATGGGGGAAGAGACCAAGATATAGGACACTTTCTGAGCATGGTCTGTGCAGGTGCTCCCATACTGGTCTGTCATCTATATAAACATATGACATAAAAAATAATTTTGCCGGGGTTTCTAAATTCAGTGACATCTGGGAGAGGGGGTGCACAGGAGGCGGGCTGGATGTCACTACAGCACTTTCTCAGGGGAGCAGGAAGGCATTAGTTATTACTGTGTAATCAGTCTCCTAGAGTGGAACTCAGCGGTTTCAAGTACTTGGAATGCAGAGGGGTGGGGTTTCAGACAGTTTGGTGGGCTGTGATAGGCAGACAGACAGCAACAACAATAACTCTATTAAAATGTATTTACTTTACATGATATAGCATCATATAAAAAAAAAAAAATATGTTGGGGCACTATAGGTGGAACTGCCCCTTTAAGAATACATGAAAATTCCAAGGGCAGAAGGAAGATTAGAGTGTACTGTTCCTTTAAATGTTCCTTTCAAAACATGCTAATTAAGCAGGTATACATTGGAGGTTTATCCAGCTAATCAACTAAATTAGCTGATTGTATTTAACATTTTAAAGATAGCCAATATTCCCAAGTTCCTTCCTGTGACATTTTTAGGAATTACATAGCATTGTGCAGCCTTGTGTACAAGGCCCAAAAAAAAAACCTGGCTAACACAGAAGCACAAGTGTAATGGAAAATATAATAAAACCGTCTTAGAGAAAAATATGTTTGACCCTTGTAACTGCCTGTGTCATGGTTATGACATCACCTTGTGTGTGGTACCAGGAATCGACCAATACCAGAAGTCAGGGAGCCTTAGCTCCTAACATCCTTACTACTAGTGCCCAACTTTATTTTAAAATTATTATTATTATTATTAACAGATTTTAATTTCTAGCCAGTAATATCATTTAGGTCACAGAGACCTTAAGACAGTGAATACTAGTAAGACCATTGTATCCTTAAAGAGTGTATTGAGTGAGAGAGCTAGATGTGTCTCTCTATGTGTGTGTGTCTCTATGTGTGTGTGTCTCTATGTGTGTGTGTCTCTATGTGTGTGTGTCTCTATGTGTGTGTGTCTCTATGTGTGTGTGTCTCTATGTGTGTGTGTCTCTATGTGTGTGTGTCTCTATGTGTGTGTCTTAGAAATATAGAATGTTGGCAGATAAGAACCATTCGGCCCATCCAGTCTGCCCAATTGTCTAAATACTTTTATTAGTCCGCAGTTCCCTATTTTATTTCTAGGATAGTCTTGTGCCTATCCCACGCATGCTTAAACTCCTTCACTGTGTTTACCTCTTCCACTTCTGCTGGAAGGCTATTCCATATATCCACTACCCTCTCAGTAAAGTAATACTTCCTCATACTACTTTTAAATCGTTGCCCCTCTAATTTTAGCCTAAAATGTGTCTCTCTGTGTGTCTCTATATGCGTTTAATTGAAAGACAGTATCAAGAGTAGGCATTTTACAAAGAAAAATTCTTTAATGAAAGAATACAACAGCTTATTGAGCCCACTTTACTCCATACAGCTCTGTCAGGGGTGGACATTTTTAGAATCTTGGGTCAGCTGTGCCAGATCACAGAAACATAGAATGTGTCGCTGGCAGATAAGAACCATTCGGCCCATCTAGTCTGCCCAATTTTCTAAATACTTTTATTAGTCCCCAGTTCCCTATCTTATATCTAGGATAGCCTTGTGCCTATCCCACGCATGCTTAGACTCCTTCACTGTGCTTACCTCTACCACTTCTACTGGAAGGCTATTCAATGCATCCACTACCTTCTCAGTAAAGTAATACTTTCATTAGTCCCTGGTCTTATCTTATACCTAGGATAGCCTTATACCTATCCCACGCATGCTTAAACTCCTTCACTGTATTACCCTCTACCACTTCCGCTGGAAGGCTATTCCATACATCCACTACCCTCTCAGTAATGTAATACTTTCATTAGTCCCTGGCCTTATCTTATATCTAGGATAGCCTTGTGCCTATCCCACGCATGCTTAAACTCCTTCACTGTGCTTACCTCTACCACTTCTGCTGGAAGGCTATTCCATACATCCACTACCCTCTCAGTAAAGTAATACTTCCTGATATTACTTTTAAATCGTTGCCCCTCTAATTTAAGACTATGTCCTCTAGTTGTGGTCGTTTTTCTTCTTTTAAATATACTCTCTTCCGTTACTGTGTTGATTCCCTTTATGTATGTAAATGTTTCTATCATATCCCCCCTGTTACGTCTTTCCTCCAAGCTATACATGTTAAGATGCTTTAACCTTTCCAAGATCATGTCCGCCCCCCAGACAGAGCTGATTTTTGGGAAGGGCAGTAAGAAGGGCTGTTATACCCTACACTGCATCCATGGTCAGGATTCTTCACTGATACTCACTGGCTTTTTCTGATCTTGCAAACTGACCAGCGACTATCCACGCCAGCATGGTAACTGCAGCCAGGGCTCCTATGTGCAAGAAAGGAGCTGTAGCCTGGAAGACATGTGAATAGGGCTGGTTAGTGTTTTCCGCATAGTTAGATGGTGCAGCTCATAGGCGCTGCAAACTAGTTTATTTATCAAAATGCACATATACTGCCTGCCTCCTCACTGGTCACAGGCTTAGTAAATGAACCCAATGACGGAGGAGAAAAGCCAAGGTATGTACCAGGGTCCATTGGTTCAAAATGGCTACAGTAATCAGCATAAAATGGAGATACGGATGAACAACACTGATAGTGTGGGCTGATGTTGGACATCACATGCCAGAACACGAGGCAGCACACAAGACAGGCGCACCACTACACTAGGGATCAAAGGCACTTTTTCCTTCCCTCCTGCACCAGATTAGGTAGACAAGCAGTTAAAATACAGTACTGGTTGTAAGGCATGGCCCCTGTTTGGATGACATTTCCCATCATGCATCAGTCAGCATTTTGCTGTCCAAACAAGATGACAAGTGCAATCCACAACAACAACAGTGCCATAGGTGAAAGGGACTTAAACATTGCTTATACTGTAACCATAGAAAATAGAAAATGCTGAAAAATGATCTATACATTGTGCTAACAGTGATACTGTCCCTTTAACCATCAGTGGAAAAACCCGGGAAGGTGAGGGGTCCGATATATATGTTTATTTTATTTTAATATATTTGAAATAAAGCTCCAATAAGGTCAGCCAGCCCCCAAGGTCACCCTACATTTTGGTTCAAACTTTCATTCATTCATTTTGAATGAATGGCAACATCACCTTGGAAGGATGAAGTTGACCCTGTCTGGAACTGAACCTGCAACAAGCATCGTTCCCTTCGTGTTTGGCGATTTAGTCTTTTGTTACCGCCAACAGAATGAGTTAGTTGGCAGACTGCTGCAAGGAAAGGGTTTTTGAACGCTCAAAGTCACTCAAGGGCAAGTGATCAAAGGCCAGGAGTTATACAATGGACTTCCAGTACCTGCAAGGAAATTAGAAGGACTCCCCACTCTTCTTCCCACATCTGCTCTATAGAAGCCATGGCTATGACGGTGGCTATCAACAAAACCACCAGAAAGCCCTGTTAAAAACAAAAATATATTACAAATGAAATAAAAACATTGAATTAAAAGAACTCCGTAGCCGAGTATTCTCCTTACACACAGAAAGTCTAAATTGTGTTTGCAGGACATGTAAGCAATGCATACATTTTTACATTTATTTAGAAAGTGTTTTACCAGGAAGAATACACTGAGATTTCTCTCATTTTCAAGTATATCCTGGGGAATGCGTCTCCTGTATATGACATCATCACCTGCGGCTTGACATGCAAATGAACTACTTTTCCATTCAAAATGCGTGTGATGCCATAGACTTCACAGACTGATTCCCGACACGTTTTTCCTCTTAAGTTCGACATTTACTCTTTTACGATTTACAATTAAGGGGGTTAAAAAAAAAAAAAAGGTTCTTCCCTTCTCCTACGTAACCCCGACGTGGATCTTTATAGCTGTTGAATGGAATTAAGGTTTGTATGTAAGTAAGTATCTAAGTTTCTTCAGAAAAAAAAACGGCCTTGCTCCTGTAATTGGCCTGATGCCATTTTTTGTGCAAGGTAAATGAGTTTGACCTCTCTGGGGTGACAATTTGTTTTTCTGTCCGCTGCAGGAGGTCCTTTATTTCCCCCCCTATACTTAGACATGTGTAGAACTAAATATTTCAAGTTACACGAACACATAGGAGGAGATTATAGTTTAATAGACACATTTTTTTTCTCTCCACTTTAAACACATCTCATCAACACTTTTTTGTTGCCACGTCACACCATTGTGGAAAGACGGTTGGGACGTGCGCCAAAGAGGAAAATGTGGAGATGGTAAAGGATGGGGGGGATGATTTGCCAGGTATTGGTCCTTCCGGCTTATTGTCCTACACTCGGTCCTTTCCAGGAAGGCCAGGACCACGACTTCTCCAAAATAATATATACCAACAAAACGTGAGCCCTCTGAAGACTCCAAAACGCGTCAGGGTTTGGTTTTTAGCAAATAGGGTTGTATTATTATGCTTTTTAACTGGTGTTCGATTATATTTTTTATTTGTGTATTATCTGTATTATATTTAAATTCTTACCATTTTATACTTTTATTTTTACACCAGCCTCTACGGTCTATCCCTTTAGTGCTTATACCAGTACACCAGTACCATTGTACACCGCTTATCTTTTTAGAGTATTTTAATTAGATACCAATAAAGTTAAAGTTATAACATACTGAGTTTGAAAGTCACACATTCATCTTTTTGTCTCTTTTTTTTATCATTTACGGTTACCCTCTATGATATTCCTCTTGTAATACAAGACTCTCGAATACTTTCTATTGATCAACCCAAGAGCAAAGCATTAATCCAAGAGGTGTGTCCAAACCCCCCAACATACACACACACACACACACACAATAACACAAAACACTTCCAAGTTCCCCTTAATACTGTTTTATTCATATTTAACAACGGTCTCTACACATCTTACCTTCTACTCAGTATCTATGTGAGATAAGAGGCAGCGTGACGTAGCCTCCACTGTGTATGGCTAAATCGGGCTGAGCATCGAGATATCCGCAACCAAAGCCGAACAATTAAGCAAGGGATATCCACAGACAGGATCACTGTCTACTGCTCATTATCTGACAGTCTGGCTGAGCTTGTTAGGAGTTAAAGCAACAAAACGGGTGACTATTTTTTTCCTCCCTACTGCTTTAAGACCTATACATGAGAATGTCACATTACAGGCTACAATAATTTGACTTTAGAATTCAAAACAGCCCCCCGATAAGCCCCCGAGCAGCCCAGGTTCAATCCTGTCCCAGTGAACAGAAATTACCTTGTGGAGCCAGTGTAAATTCAGTTGCTGCCCTACTGTGATGTGGCATAGAGCTAACATCTGTAAGGGAAGAGAGAAAAGTCATTGGAACCAGCGTACATGTGACTACAGTACTGCCACGTTCCATTGCTTAGTACTTATAACACAACAATAATGTATTAAATAAATACAAACGCAGAATGCATTGCTACACTATTATTGGGTTTATTTTTTTTCCCTTATGTGATTTCCCACGTCGTTTTTTTGATTGGTTTATTGAGAGCATTAAGAGAGTGCTATGGAGGGCTGCATCCCCCATTTTGGGGGTATGTTATCTGTAGTGTATGTCTGGCTGCACCTGAAATACATACCCCACTCTTGCAATCTTCTGCAGAGTGTCGTGTGAATGTCTGTGTCTGGCCAACTATATGGAAAAGCTGTTTGTGTCTGGCCAACTATATATTTATGTGAGAAAAAAAAAAAAAGACAATGGGAGCCGCATCTCAGACCAAGAACTGCCAGCGCTGAACTAGCGTCATATATGTTTTGGCCTCATCAGTGTGATACGGAAGCTGCGGTGAACCATCTATGTCTGGCTAACTATATACTGAAATGTGTATCTAGCTAAATATATTAATTGTCTGTTGGGGGGAGCCAGTGGATTCACCAGTCATGTGATGGTGTGCGGAATATCCAATTCTTCATGTCGCATATAAAACGGGGTAGATTAAATATCCACAAGGAAGCCCATTTTTGTTTGAAAATCGGTCACGTTTGCCAAACAAGGATTGAATGCAAAAGAGCAGAACTAGTTTTACACGTAACATGTATGTGTGTTTTTATAGTACATGCCACACCTAAATTCTTTCGTGGCGTCTCTGACCACATTAGAGGTTTTTCGGTCATTGGAATTGTTCTCTATGCTTTATTATTATTATTATCCAGTAACACACAGGGCTGTATTCATGAAGGAAGGAAATCACAAGAGAATTTCACACCTAAGACCAAAGGAGCCGAGTTGGAATTTTTTCCCCCCCAATTCAACTGAATGGGAAAACTTTTCCAACTCTGCTACTTTGGCCTTAAAGTTTGAAAGTCCTTTTTGTCTATTCCCCTACAATTCTTTCATGGTTTAACCCGTTCTTGAAAAGTAACATTTCAAAAGGACTTACCAAAAGAGCCGTGACGTACGTGAAACCAGCAGCGGTGGTGATAAGGATTGGAATGGACCAGTCATCCCAGTGTCCTGTTCTGTTATATAAAAACCTACAAATCGGAAAAGAAAGCGGATGTTTAGATCACTGTGAAAGCTGACCCAACTGCAGAAAAGATATAAAGAATACAAGGTAAGTTGGGGTTACTAGAACAGAAAGAAAACAACAGCCAATATCCGCCACACAAAGTATAGCACGCCTAATCGTCGTACCCCAATGCGTACAAACAGTCATGTCGGACATGCACAGAACTGACAAGACAGTCCTCCCCCCACACCTTCTAAAAAACACAGGACTGTTGGCAGGTATGGAATTATACATATGGAATTTGGGATAACCTTTTAATACAAACCAGTAAATAAACTGCCTAGGAATTCATGTTTTCATTTATTGAAGTAAAAAATAATAATAATAATAATGATAACCTTTTAGACGAACATCTTGAGTGAATCCCGCTACAAATTCATTATTGGCGTATGGCATGAGCGAGTTAGTTCACAAGCAGCAGTGCTCAGTCCACGTTATATATCGGCAAACGAAAGGGGAGCCATTTTGTGTTCTAGGATGGTATTGTGTCAATGGGGAGTGAGTGTACTGGGGGTCACTAAGACGACTGGTAATGTGGCATTGGCAATTTGGCATGGCACCAGGAGGTGGTGTTGGAGAGGGCACTAAGACATACCCCCCAACTTTATTGCCCAGTGCTCTGGGACGCGGGAGGAAGGGATTCGGAGGTTGAAGGTCAGAGCTGCGGAAGCTCAAGCACAATCACTCAAATGGTGTACTGGACACCAGAGAATGAAAAAAAAAAATGATTAACTGTACATCCCATTCTTTTCACCCTACAATTTCTTCTCTTTTGAAAAGTTAAAGGGGTTGTCTAGTGCCCAAAATGCATTTTACAAATATTAATGTGCTTACAAAGTACTTCAAAATGCATTGCTTAAAATATAAAATACTTAGAGCTAGATGAAATTGTAAAATTACAGCCATTTGCAAGAAGCCAGGACTGCCCACACTAGCTGAGAATTTTTTTTTTTTATTTGCTGCAGGAGCCAATGACAATGGAATTTCCAGTCTCTATAGTGATGTCATCAGACAATGTGCTGCACTGTTAAGAGATCCTACTGTGTACAAGAGCAAGGTCACTTACAGTCCACACAATGTATTCATTTTAAAGAGCACAGGAAGTGACTAAATGAAACAAAACTTTGTATCATCAAGGTCTATATACTCAGTGCTGCCGCACCTACAGTAAACATGCAGAGTAATCACTGGGAAGGGCTTGAGTCAAATACTAAAAAGATGATTTTTGCAGAATGCCTGCATCAAATCACATTGGAAAAAACCCTGTGCACTATACAAGCAGTAACCTTCATCTTGCACCAAAATAAGTTTGGGGACAAGACTGTCCTTTTAATTCATCTTTTGCAAAACAATTGTATCCCTGACGCTGGCTAGGAAGACCGGGAGCATGTTTAATTACCGTAAGCTTTGCTCACTCCCAGGTCACCCACGCTAGCTTCCTCTGCATTCATTTGACAATATAAATATATAATTTTATATAATTTTTACGTTTATTTGGGTTGTGTTATGTACCCAATTCCAAATCAGGCTTTTATATAAGAAGCAGACCGATCTATTTTAATCTCTTGAGTTGTTTTTTTAGTGGTGACCATGGGACGGATAGGGGCGGCGGAGTCGTGGTCCTGAATTGGAGAATGCAGAACAGTTGAGAAGGCACCATTTGGTGCACTGGGGTGGTATTGGGGCACTGGGGTGTCACCAGGAGAGGGTACTGGAGGGGAGCATGCAGCTATAGCATCACTATTTGCTGTGATTTCCAAGGGCTATAAATAAGCCAGATGTTTTTTTTTTTATTGGGCAGACTAGATGGGCCAAATGGTTCTTATTTACAAACACTTTCTATGTCTCTCTGTTTAATCTGGAGAAAAGGAAATACATTTTATTATTTATTCAAAAACATGAACAAAATCCCAACTGGGAAATGTTATGCAGGAATGAACTGGAAAAACGACCTGCCATCGACCTTGTCTTGGTTCTGCCTCTTCTGATCCTGGATCCATCTTGGAGATTATATTAGTCATTTGGGATTAGACAGATAACACAACCAAAATAAGTTAAAGGAGAAAGAAAAGAAAAAGAAGAACAAAGTTTTTTTTTTTTTTTTAAGCTGCATTTAACTTATAATTGGAAAAGGTAAGTTCATTTATATTGTCAAATTAATGCAGAGGAAGCTAGCGTGGGTGACCTTGGAGTGAGCAAAGCTTACGGTAATTAAAAGCACTTTTATAGCCGTCTTCCTAGCCAGACATAATCAACCGAGAAAAGGCACACAAAACAAAGAAAGAAAATTTTTTTTTTAATGAAGATGAATTAACTGTGTGAAAGAGAAGAGATGTCAGATCAGGTAGAACCACAGCGCACAATAGAACACATATATACGTGTGTACAAGGGGATGTACAGTTAATCCTTTAGGTTCAAGGTATGAAAGTGTTTTTTTTGTTATATACAATTTTTTAGTTTCATTTTAGGTTCAGTAATAAGTAGTTAAGATGACTACTAAGAGGGCCATGTACTAAACCAGTCCATTGGAGAAAAATAGGAAAACCACGAGTAAGGAGTAATTTTTTTTTTTTTAGTGGCCGTTTTTCTAGTTGCGCTAATATATTTCGATTACATTTGCGCACATTAAAGACTTCCGTGACTATTCTGTGAAAAATAATTCTTATTCTCAGTGTGAAAATTACACCGGCTTTTAGCGAGCGCGAATTAGAAAATTAAAAGAAAATTAAGAAAGAAAGGCAGAAAAAACATTCACAAGCATGCCTGTTTTTATTCGCACGTAGGCCTCGTTTTTATTCACACTTTATCATATTTGAGTGTTTTACATAGAGATCATACGCACGGTGGGAAGTCTGACCTTCTCACAGATAATGATATTGACTGGAAATGATCTCCATTTGTCCTTTGGCGCAGGTTCTGAGAATAAATTCATTCGAAGGATACCAAATTTCCAGCCTACTATAAAATTATCCCATTTAACAGTCTGGTCAATTAATTCACTGCCTCCTGATCAGCATAAAAATATATATATATATATATATATAAAAAAAAAAAACAGTAAATGTATTGTTTTAGGTCTTACTACCTTACACTTTTGGAAGACTATAAACCAGGGCTTCTCAAACCTGTCCTCAAGGTCCAGGTGTAGAACATCTGGTGTGGCTCCCTAAGTGTTAGGAAACCACACCAAATGTTATCCATATTCTTTTTTAAACACAAATGGGTAATGCCTAAATCCTGGCCCGTTGGGGGTCCTTGAAGACAGGTTTAGGAAGCACTGCTACAGTAGGGTTGCCACCTGGCCGGTATTTTACCGGCAGGCCGGTAAAAAATTGGCATTAGGCCAATGTTAAGTCTATGGAGATAGAACCATGGCTTTAAGTGAGGAGGATATAGCAAGGCCGGTATTTGTCTCAAGAATAAAAAGATGGCAACCCTTGATGGGACTGTACCAGCCGCAGGAGATGATGTCAGCACGCCAGAGCCCAACAGGACTCGCTCAGCTCAATAACTCATGAGGGGTAACATAATAATAATAAATTAATTAATAATTCATTATTAATGTAATCCTAACATTGATTGTTAAAGCGATAGTAGCCTCAAAATCAATTTTAATAACCAATAAAAACAATGTACCGCAGCAAAATAGCACAGGTCAGACCCCCCAACCTGCTATGGGGGTGGTTTAGATTTTGGGAAGGTTTTTTTTCCCCCTTTGATTGACAGCAGTAGAGTGTTTGTGGGTTGCAATTAAAAAAATATATATTTGTATTAAATATTTCTAAGGATCATTTAAAGGCATCACTGGAGATTCCTCTCAATAGCAAAACACAAACCCAGATCTCTTAAATATTTGAAGGGGAAAGGTTTAATAAAGACAATATTATTATAATATTAATAATGAAAGCTGTACATTATGCCTATCGAACAGTAACACGGTTCCTAATGAACCTCTGCCTGTCTTTTCTACACAAATAACTCAATAACATATCCTTACACTCTGAGATAAAAGACATGTCAGTGGATGGGGGTTTAGACCGCACAGATCACTCACGCGGTTATATTACTGTGACGGGCGTTGTCACGCCATGTCTGCATATTGAGAAGGCCATCCATCTCCCAACCATTCACCCACAACAATCCCAGTATCCATGATATAGCATCTCTCTGTCTGTAACGTAATCCGAAAGATCGCGGCGAGGAATGTAACGCACAATTTTACCATCAAGGATCACGTCCTCCATAGATTCAATAGGGCGTATATTGCAATTAGGTCAACCTGCATGTTATCATCGAACATTGACACAGATAGTACGGCAGCATATACTAACAGATATAGCAAACCAATTGATAGACAGACAGACATACACAGAAATAGACAGGAAGGACAGATATGTTGACAGATAAGGTACAGAGTTAGACAGACACAAATAGACAGGTGGGACAGACAGATATACTAACAGATATAGCAAACCAATTGATAGACAGACAGACATACACAGCAATAGACAGGAAGGACAGATATATTGACAGATAAGGTACAGAGACAGACAGACACAAATAGACAGGTGGGACAGACAGATATACTAACAGATATAGCAGCCCAATTGATAGACAGACAGACACACACAGAAATAGACAGGAAGGACAGATATGTTGACAGATAAGGTACAGAGTTAGACAGACACAAATAGACAGGTGGGACAGACAGATATACTAACAGATATAGCAGCCCAATTGATAGACAGACAAACATACACAGAAATAGACAGGTGGGACAGACAGATATACTAACAGATATAGCAAACCAATTGATAGACAGACAGACATACACAGCAATAGACAGGAAGGACAGATATATTGACAGATAAGGTACAGAGTTAGACAGACACAAATAGACAGGTGGGACAGACAGATATACTAACAGATATAGCAAACCAATTGATAGACAGACAGACATACACAGAAATAGACAGGAAGGACAGATATATTGACAGATAAGGTACAGAGTTAGACAGACACAAATAGACAGGTGGGACAGACAGATATACTAACAGATATAGCAGCCCAATTGATAGACAGACAGACATACACAGAAATAGAGAGGAAGGACAGATGTACTGACCAGTGAGGTACAGAGACAGACATATACACTGACAGATAAAGTAGACCGATGGATAGACAAACATGACAACTGGATAGAAAGTGCTACACACTAGGGCTTAAGCCTCCAGCTGTTCTCCTCCAGTTGTTTCTGCTCTATAAATTCCATCATTCCCTGAGAAAGCTGGTGGGGCATTATGAGATTTGTAGTTCTGTGGCTGTTGGAGGGTCACATTTGGCTGTTTAGGCACTGGGGCCTAAACAGAAGTGACAAGTGGTGAAGCTCCAGCTCATTGAGCTAGAGTCGATGGCAGCCCAGGGGGCAATTGCTCAACTTGCCAGCCAATCCTGGCTATTTTAACATTTCCTAATGTTTGCTAGACATGCTGCTAGTGAATGGATTAAATATACTTACATCCTTCCGGAACCCGAGATCGTGCAACAAAGTGTCAGGTGGCTCGAGTTAGATGAAGAAAGGGATGACCCAACTAACCCAAGAGTCGGGGGGGGGGGGGGGCGCGGACTCTGATAGAGCTGAACAGAACACAGATGGCTCAATAAAAGTTTTTTTATTTGCATTATTTCATTAAAACATTTCTAATTAAAATGCCTGCACTTGATGCAATCATTAACGAAACGTCATTTTCTGTCCACACTTGTCTTTTACGTCATAAGTTACTAGTGGGTTTTCTCTGGTGGCTTCTGTGATGATGAAGGGGTATGAGGCAATGCTGACGGGGCCTACACCAATATATGTTTTATATGTTTAAGTGTTATCTGTGTTAAGTACATTTGATTAAACGTTCCTTTGGTTTCAGGAGTCCTGGAGTCTTTGTACGGACATTTTACCTACAAAGGATAGTGGTCATCACAGTAAGAAGGGTGCATGGTACCCAGACCTATTTAAGTCCATGGTAACGGTACAGATGTTTGAAGAGGCTCCAACACTCCCATCAACACAAAATCAACTATTCTCTTGTGCAAAAGAATCTTTAAGCTTTTAGTTCTAGTCAAAATACAATGTTTCTGGAACAATATGTAGTTTAAAAAAAATAGAAAAGTACTTACCAATTAAACTCATTATAGTCATTTTCCACTTCCCACCAGAAATAAAACCAAATCATGGTGAGGAAGAAGGTAAAGGTGAGCATCATGAACCACAAGAGCTCCCACTGTGGAGGAAAGAGAGGACCATAAATAATGCTGCACAAACATCAGCTGCACATAGCAAAATAAATAAAAAACACCCTCCTGGACCTATCAGGAGGTCCATTACTGCAGCCCATACTGCTTTACCATGGTTTAGAACCTAGGTGTCCAACTGTGGCCCTCCAGATGCTGCAGAACTACAAACCCCATAATTCTCCACCAGCATTCTAGAATGGCAGGGAATTATGGTACTTGTAGTACAGAAACAACTGGAGGGCCGCAGTTGGTTGCCTAGGGTTTAGAAGGTATGTTTTGATTGGACAGTGCTGCGGACACGAATTACAGGAAAGATACTGCGCTCAGTCAGCCATGCCACAGAACGGACATAAGGCAAGATAAGTTGTCTTGACAATTCAACGTTCAAGCGTGGGTTGTTATGGACTGCCGGACAACCCAAGGGCTCATCCTGCAACTGGCGGGTTGGTAAAGAGAGTCTGGCTGAAATGTGATCAGGCCAATGTTTGTCAATATTTGGGTGGGTAATGAGCATGAATACAGTTACACTACGGGGGAAAAGGGCATAGCTTGTAAGGGGGGTGTCACGCAACAGCACACACAGCGCCATATTGGAATGGTCCACCATAAAAAAGTTGCCATTTTTGGCAGTGGTGTTGCTACCATATAAGCAAACAAAGCTTATAGGACCTGCACAGCACCTGAGCCTATAGCACCAGCACAGCTGATTAGGACCTGCACAGCACCTAAGCCTATAGCACCAGCACAGCTGATTAGGACCTGCACAGCACCTAAGCCTATAGCACCAGCACAGCACCTAAGCCTATAGCACCAGCACAGCTGATTAGGACCTGCACAGCACCTAAGCCTATAGCACCAGCACAGCTGATTAGGACCTGCACAGCACCTAAGCCTATAGCACCAGCACAGCTGATTAGGACCTGCACAGCACCTAAGCCTATAGCACCAGCACAGCTGATTAGGACCTGCACAGCACCTAACTGAAGGGAGAGCATTATGGAGAGGAACATTTAGCTTACATAGAGGGTCCCCCCCCCAAATAATTTTTCGCATGTGCCCCCAAATACCTAGATCCACTCCCTCTGGGGGGTTATGATTCTTTCCAAACCCTGGCAGCCTGCGGGGATGTTTCCAATGATCCCATTCTGAAAGACCCTAGGGACGATCCCATTTGGTCAATGAAACTTACAATATACTGTACAATGTCATACGATATTAAGAAAATATGTAACAAGTTTATTGCGGAAACCTTTATACTGGGCTCTGACCTTCCGTTAAAATCTCTGCCCCCAACTATCACGCAACACAGAATACTTATTATTGATCGGTCATACAAGCTGAGAATATTTTATGCACTTACAATGTTGGATTTAGAAAACAAAGGGCGCGGAGAGAAACCGACGTCAGCTTTACCATTCGATGTGGGGCAAACGGGGTGACCGGTAATACAGAGAGTTTTAGCTGAGCTAAGGCTGGGGGTAACATCATTGTCACGTGCCGTCCTTGCAAAATGGTAAATTTACCCTTCATCGTTTCCCTTAGTTGAGCCCTCACGGGGACAGATGCGAGTCTCAGTAGCTATAGTTTACTTGACACACCCATGTTAAACAAACCGTTAGAATGTAACATGTATGGAACTCACCTTGGTCCAAGGTTACAAGAAGCCTTCCCTGGGAGTTGACCCTAGCTTCGTTTTAGTACATAATATAGAAGCTTGAGCAGTTATCATCTTGGGAATGAGCTCGGGCCTTCTCTCAGTGAATATATGCCTCAAGCCGTTTCTAGGTGACCGAAATAGAGCAACTTTATTCATTACAAGAAGAGACGCCATACTTTGCTACAGCAAAAACGGTGTAGGAGACAAAGTCACACACTGACAAGGTGAGAAGCTAGGGCATGCATAGGAAATGGAGTAGCTAGGGCATACGTAGGAAATGGAGTAGATCCGGCATGTGTAGGAAATGGAGTAGCTACGGCATGTGTAGGAAATGGAGTAGATACGGCATGTGTAGGAAATGGAGTAGATACGGCATGTGTAGGAAATGGAGTAGATACGGCATGTGTAGGAAATGGAGTAGCTACGGCATGTGTAGGAAATGGAGTAGCTAGGACATGTGCAGGGTTTCCAGTTGTCCAGCTGTGACCTATGCAGTCCAGAATTTGGACAAATGAAAGGAACACCAAACATGTGTATTGCTTTCTCTGGGAAGATGCCAGGATGTTTTTGTGGTGTCCAAGATGATTTATTGATATCTTGTATTTTAGTCAACACTGTCTGGCCACCCAGGACAGCACAAGACTTCTCGTAGGAGGAAGACAAAAGGGTTGTGTGGACATATTTGTAGGTCAGAAGTTTGTGACAGACAATACATGGCAATTGTCACTATTGACTCAGACAGTCCCAATTCAGGATGTATGCCATGGTCCCCACACTCCCCCTGCCAAATTCCTAGAGGAGTATGTTGGGAGGTATGGACAAAGTACGACAAAAGTAGTGAGAGATTTGGAATTGGGCCCAACAGTGGGACTTGACACATGCAAAAGCCTCATCACCTAATTAAAGGACAACTACCGACAAAAAAATGGAATTATGTTTACTTGCAAGATTACTTTTTGAAAATGAAGCTGTAATGTTGGAGAAAAATGGGGGTTGCCCACGATGGAAGGACTCTATTCGAACAGCAAAAATGCAAACCTACCAAAAAAGGTTTAATAATTCTATTACAATAGAGGAAAATAGATCAAAAAGACAAAAATCATTTAAACAAATGGGTACTGGCTTAAAATGGCAGGTATCACACTTTTTGATCTTTTTCCTCTATTGTAATAGAATTATTAAAAGATACGTTTTATTTAGTACATTTGTTTAGTTTTTTTTAGCTCTTCGAATGTAGTGATTTGAAAGATTGTGTCAAGTGTTGGCATTTGAAATAGAAATTCTTTAATGGAAGGCTACAAAGTACCCTTTTGAGCCCTCTTTGCTTATCTAGCTCTGTATGATGGCAGACATGTTATTTAGAACCATCGGTCAGATGAAGGGAGATCTGACCCAAAATGTCTGCCCCCTTCTCAATACAGTTATATTTTTTTTGCCGACATTTGGTCCTTTAATCATCCCGTCAGGAGAGGACTTCATTCTTCTTCGCTACATCAACAGATATATCTGTACGCTACATTATTTTCAGTTAATTTGTTCTTTCAGACACAGGCAAAAAGTAAATGATTGTATGCAAATTAGTTTAAGTGCGAAGACAGATAAATTCTTCACAGAAACTTGAGATATAATAGAGAAAAAGTACAAAAACGAATTAATACTACAGCCGACATCCAACGGCTATTGATGAGGGTTTTTTTGCTATTAACATAGACCAAAAAGACATTTAAAAAGAAGACAAGAGAAATGAATTACTGTATTTGCAAGAGAAAAGAAGAAAAAAAAACAGACATAAAAAAAATGTTACTGAAAAAGACAAAAATCCAAAGCTGATGCACAGTAAGAGCAGCATACCATAATGAAGTGAACAGTCCAACGCGTTTCAAACCCCAGAGAAGGGAATCACTTCATAGACTAATTTATTGTTCGGGATGAAGGGTTGACATCTTTTTTTATTTTTTTTTAAATACATATGCCCTGATTCTCTATCAGATCTAAAGTTGACAATCATCCGATAATATGTAGCTACATTTCTGCATTGCCATTGGTCCGGCAAAGGGGGGGGGGGCGTTACTTGGGATGTCGAGTGACATGTATATGCACTAAAATGTGCGAGAAGGAGAATTATGACACACAGGCACAAAAAAAAACAAAAAAACGAGGACATTTTACAATATGAATATCGTCACTAGATGTGACGTTTCTATAGAACTGAAGCTTCTCAGCCCTTCACCTCTGTGTGGTGCAAAATAAAAGCAGAATACTTCAAGGCCTACACAAGTGGAGAAGAAATATTAAAATAGCGATCACCTTGACATGTTCAAAAGCAAAATGAGCAAAGGCCTGTCAACAAAAGGCAGTGAAGCACAGCAGCGAAGGGCTGAAATTCATTCTCTCCCCCCAAACTGTCTGCAAATGATATGATGAATGGCCAGGTTTGTGTCACGTCTATTTATCACGCGCAGGAGTAGCCACGCTCCGAGGAAAAGAGTGAGTCCGCGAGGCCCATGTATCCATAGGATAGAACATTTCTCAAACGCGTAGCTATTAGGGTTGCCACCTTTTCTTCAAAAAAAATACCGGCCTTGGTACTGTCTCCATAGACTTAACATTGGCCTGATGACAATATTTTACCGGCCTGCCGCTAAAATACCGGCCAGGTGGCAACCCTAGTAGCTATAGGTAACATCAGCCATACTGGAACCTAATCGACGAGGAGACCTGCTCAAAAAGAGATAACAGTCGGGGGGCTGAGGGCTTTGTCCCCAAAAAAAATCTTAAAGGGGCTTTGTCAACTAAACTTGGCTAATGCTGCGCACATAATTTCTTAAAACGGTCCAGTCACCATGGCAACCAATGGAATGTTCCTGCTGATTACATCACTTTTAGAACTTTGCCCCAGAAATGACCTGTATACAGAACCTCTATTGTGTTATCAGAATTACAAGTAAATGTGTACATTAGGAGACCATATATATATATATATATATATATATATATATATATATATATTTATTTAATGCATCTGTGGCCATACGTCCGAACTTCAAACACAGCAAGGATGCCAGAGGGGGTCGGAACAAGGGTTGCCACCTTTTCCACAAAAATAAAAAAAATACCGGCCATTCTACTGCCATAGATTTAACATTGGCCTCAAGCCAATTTTTTTTACCAGTCTGCCGGTAGAATACTGACCAAGTGTTAACCCTAGGCAGAACATGGGAGGACGAGAGTCAGCATTATAGTGATTGTGACTGTGAGTGTAGGGCACGCTCAGTACTCGTTCTCCATAGAATAAAAAATTGGGACGACATGATTGCCACCCCAAATTGAGACTGTCTATTGTAAAGCAGTTGGGGGACGTGCTTGGGATTAAAGCAGTATAATCAGGGAGTGGGGGGGGGGGGGGGGGTTACCAGTTAGATCCTAAATGCAGCCTACAATGGAGACCTGAAAGCTCTTTCTTTTTTTTTTAAAGTACCGGCCCTACCTCCATATATGTAACATTGGCCCCCAGCTAGAAAATACCAAGTGGGTGGCAACCCTAGCTGCCCTGTGTCAACGCGTTTCGGTGCCATTCTCTAGTGTCTGGGACCAGGGCCGTCTTTAATAGTGATTGGACCCTGGGCAAGCATTTGCTTGGGCCCCCTGGACCCTGCCCCCTCCCCTGCATGCAATCCCGCCATACATCGCAATGTTACCCCCCCACACACACACACACATATGCCATAATTGTTGTGCCATTCAGATGCCAGTAATATAGTGCCAATCAGATACCCAGTAATATTGTGCCAATCAGATGCCCAGTAATATTGTGCCAATCAGATACCCAGTAATATAGTGCCAATCAGATACCCAGTAATATTGTGCCAATCAGATACCCAGTAATATTGTGCCAATCAGATACCCAGTAATATAGTGCCAATCAGATGCCCAGTACTATAGTGCCAATCAGATGCCAAGTAATATAGTGCCAGTCAGATGCCAAGTAATATAGTGCCAGATGCCCAGTAATATAGTGCCAATCAGATGCCCAGTAATATAGTGCCAATCAGATGCCCAGTAATATAGTGCCAATCAGATGCCCAGTAATATAGTGCCAGTCAGATACCCAGTAATATAGTGCCAATCAGATACCCAGTAATATAGTGCCAGTCAGATACCCAGTAATATAGTGCCAATCAGATACCAGGAATATTGTGCCAATCAGATGCCCAGTAATATAGTGCCAGTCAGATACCCAGTAATATAGTGCCAATCAGATACCCAGTAATATAGTGCCAATCAGATACCAGGAATATTGTGCCAATCAGATGCCCAGTAATATAGTGCCAGTCAGATACCCAGTAATATAGTGCCAATCAGATACCCAGTAATATAGTGCCAATCAGATACCCAGTAATATAGTGCCATTCAGATACCCAGTAATATAGTGCCAGTCAGATGCCCAGTAATATTGTGCCAATCAGATACCCAGTAATATAGTGCCATTCAGATACCCAGTAATATAGTGCCTGTCAGATACCCAGTAATATTGTGCCAGATACCCAGTAATATAGTGCCAGTCAGATGCCCAGTAATATTGTGCCAATCAGATGCCCAGTAATATAGTGCCAGTCAGATACCCAGTAATATAGTGCCAGTCAGATGCCCAGTAATATTGTGCCAATCAGATACCCAGTAATATAGTGCCAATCAGATACCAGGAATATTGTGCCAATCAGATACCCAGTAATATAGTGCCAATCAGATGCCCAGTAATATAGTGCCAGTCAGATACCCAGTAATATAGTGCCAGTCAGATGCCCAGTAATATTGTGCCAATCAGATACCCAGTAATATAGTGCCAATCAGATACCAGGAATATTGTGCCAATCAGATACCCAGTAATATTGTGCCAATCAGATACCCAGTAATATAGTGCCAATCAGATACCCAGTAATATAGTGCCAATCAGATACCCAGTAATATAGTGCCAATCAGATACCAGGAATATTGTGCCAATCAGATACCCAGTAATATAGTGCCAATCAGATGCCCAGTAATATAGTGCCAGTCAGATACCCAGTAATATAGTGCCAGTCAGATGCCCAGTAATATTGTGCCAATCAGATACCCAGTAATATAGTGCCAATCAGATACCAGGAATATTGTGCCAATCAGATACCCAGTAATATTGTGCCAATCAGATACCCAGTAATATAGTGCCAATCAGATACCCAGTAATATAGTGCCAATCAGATACCAGGAATATTGTGCCAATCAGATACCCAGTAATATTGTGCCAATCAGATACCCAGTAATATTGTGCCAATCAGATACCCAGTAATATAGTGCCAATCAGATGCCCAGTAATATAGTGCCAGTCAGATACCAGGAATATTGTGCCAGCCCCCCCCCCCCCCCCCCGTACTTACATGAAGCTGCTCCGTGTCCCCCGCCGGATGTCTCCTCCGTGCAGTCTTCCCTCTTGCACGGAGGAGGGAATGTGACGCGACGTCACATCCGGCGTCAGTTTTTTTTTTTTTTTTCGGCCGTCGCATCCATCGGATGCGGCTTGCCGGAAAAAAGCGTTCACAAGCGCAATGCGCTGTGAACGCGGCAGCAGGGGCTGGGGGCCCACGGGACAGCTGCCTTGGGGCCCCCCAGGAGTAAATGGGCCCAGGGCAGCTGCCCCGTTTGCCCCGCGTTAAAGACGGCCCTGTCTGAGACACAGCAGAGCTGCCAGTTTGAGAGATAGTGCTAACGAGCAGGTATATTGGCAATGACACATGACCTCCCAAGCCCCGCTCCTTGTGCAGAGATTCGCAAGGGGCAGAAGATATGAGATAGGTCACGCAGCACTGAAAAAATAAAAACAATAAACCAGAAATGAAGCAAGTAAATGGATCATTTCGAAAAATGTTGGAAATCATATCTGTAAATAATGGCTAATCACTGCCAAGGGGAAAAAATAAAAACAACTTAATCATTCTGGACCTTGTACATTGCATTATCTTTAAACCTGCTTAATGATACCCTACCAGCAAAAGGAGTAAGACTTTTATGAAGCTGTGAATGAGTCATGGGAGACAAGGCAGGGGGACAAGGGGGGAATGGGGTACAAGGCAGGAGGACATGGGGGACAAGGCAGCAGGTTTGGATTATTCATACAAGATGTTATAAGGATGCCCTCTAAATGCTGATCAGCTCCTCCGTCAGCTGGGATCACCCAGGGGGCTAAGAAATTACCCCCCCCCCTTAATTGTCTGCGCTTGGAAGTCATATTAGTACTTCCTGTCGGTGCAATGCAATCATTAATGGGATATTCACAGTGATATTCACATCTCAAATAAACCTAGCAGTTCAGTTTAGGAGCCTAATGGGATTTAGGAATGTTGTCCTGATTTGGGGGTAAATATACATTGTTGGTCTATTGTATTTTATTGTATAACAGCCCCGTAGAATCTCATTATTATACTTGCTTCATAGCATTGCACCATTATTTTTATTGTTCAGAATAAGAAAAACAGCATATATTTTGAAAGCACCTTTAAAAAAAAATTAAAAAAAAATAATATCACACTGTTTATATATAAGAGACATATGAAAAGACATAAGAGGTTAGATGTAAGCGGCAAATTCTGGTCCAGCCCTGCAGGATGTGCAATGTATAAGGGCCTGCCTTCATAGACTCAACATTGGCATCAAACTAGTTTTTTACCGGCCTGGTGGCAACCCTATAAGCAGGAGCTGTAATGATCCCCAAATAGGGTGATCACATGTCCCAGATTACCCAGGACAGTCCCTCAGTGCGTCTGTGTACCAGGTCATATAGATATAGTATGCCCGTGTGTGTAATCTCATCCGCTAAATACTGTGTGTCTGAATGGCAGAAATAACATGTGCTCAATCTACCACCAGAACCCGTGGGGGAGACACAGCTCCAGCAAATCCCATTTATAAACAAGACCCCAGTAATTGCACCCTTTTCCTGTGCATCCAGTTCATCCTGTGTCAGTATTAGCAGTCCATGCCTCTATAGTACTGAATGGAACCTTACTGGAGGGTAATGTGCAGTGTGTGAGTGTATCACAGACTCCACAGGAATAAAACTCACAGTAATGTGCAGTGTGTGAGTGTATCACAGACTCCACAGCAATAAAACTCACAATAATGTGCAGTGTGTTAGTGTATCACAGACTCCACAGCAATAAAACTCACAGTAATGTGCAGTGTGTGAGTGTATCACAGACTCCACAGCAATAAAACTCACAGTAATGTGCAGTGTGTGAGTGTATCACAGACTCCACAGTAATAAAACTCACAGTAATGTGCAGTGTGTGAGTGTATCACAGACTCCACAGTAATAAAACTCACAGTAATGTGCAGTGTGTGAGTGTATCACAGACTCCACAGCAATAAAACTCACTGTAATGTGCAGTGTGTGAGTGTATCACAGACTCCACAGCAATAAAACTCACTGTAATGTGCAGTGTGTGAGTGTATCACAGACTCCACAGCAATAACACTCCCAGTAATGTGCAGTGTGTGAGTGTATCACAGACTCCCCAGCAATAAAACTCACTGTAATGTGCAGTGTGTGAGTGTATCACAGACTCCACAGCAATAAAACTCACAGTAATGTGCAGTGTGCGAGTGTATCACAGACTCCACAGCAATAAACCTCCCAGTAATGTGCAGTGTGCGAGTATATCACAGACTCCACAGCAGTAAAACTCCCAGTAATGTGCAGTGTCTGAGTGTATCACAGACTCCACAGCAATAAACCTCCCAGTAATATGCAGTGTGTGAGTGTATCACAGACTCCACAGCAATAAAACTCCCAGTAATGTGCAGTGTGTGAGTGAGTGTATCACAGACTACACAGCAATACAACCACAGAAATGTGCAGTGTGTGAGTGTATCACAGACTCCACAGCAATAAAACTCAAAGTAATGTGCAGTGTGTGAGTGAGTGTATCACAGACTCCACAGCAATAAAACTCACAGTAATGTGCAGTGTGTGAGTGTATCACAGACTCCACAGCAATAAAACTCCCAGTAATGTGCAGTGTGTGAGTGTATCACAGACTCCACAGCAATAAAGCTCACAGTAATGTGCAGTGTGTGAGTGTATCAGACTCCACAGCAATAAAACTCACAGTAATGTGCAGTGTGTGAGTGTATCACAGAGCTCCACAGAAATAAAAAAACTCAGTAATGTTCAGTGTGTGAGTGTATCACAGAGCTCCACAGCAATAAAACTCCCAGTAATGTGCAGTGTGTGAGTGTATCACAGACTCCACAGCAATAAAGCTCACAGTAATGTGCAGTGTGTGAGTGTATTAGACTCCACAGCAATAAAACTCACAGTAATGTGCAGTGTGTGAGTGTATCACAGAGCTCCACAGAAATAAAAAACTCACAGTAATGTTCAGTGTGTGAGTGTATTAGACTCCACAGCAATAAAACTCACAGTAATGTGCAGTGTGTGAGTGTATCACAGAGCTCCACAGCAATAAAACTCACAGTAATGTGCAGTGTGTGAGTGTATCACAGAGTTCCACAGCAATAAAACTCACAGTAATGTGCAGTGTGTGAGTGTATCACAGACTCCACAACAATAAAACTCACAGTAATGTGCAGTGTGTGAGTGTATCACAGACTCCACAACAATAAAACTCACAGTAATGTGCAGTGTGTGAGTGTATCACAGACTCCACAACAATAAAACTCACAGTAATGTGCAGTGTGTGAGTGTATCACAGACTCCACAGCAATAAAACTCACAGTAATGTGCAGTATGTGTAAGTGTATCAAAGACTCCACAGCAATACAACTCACAGTAATGTGCAGTATGTGTAAGTGTATCACAGACTCCACAGCAATAAAACTCACAGTAATGTGCAGTGTGTGAGTGTATCACAGCAATAAAACTCACAGTAATGTGCAGTGTGTGAGTGTATCAAAGCTGTAAAACTCAAAGAGGTTTATTTTCTGACATATTAAAAAACTATACATATATATCCCCAGTCACTGTTTTTCAAGGATGCAATACTTGGTTATTGTGAGTTAAACCATCAAAAGTCAAATTACAGGCCAGTCTACCCTGTCCAACACAATCTCACCCTGGTCAGCTCTGGAATATTAAATCCTAGAGACTAAAATAAAAATGAAATACAGTTTCTTTTATCTCTTACGGGATGAAAGCAATTTATCATACAGACAAAAACCAACAAAAAACAAATAAAGGCTGAACAGTATGAAGCAGACAGACAGGAACCAGCCCTGTACCCGACAAGGAATATGAATCATTGCAGACAAACCTATATCTATAAGAAAACACTTTCAGGGTACGCGGGGTTAATAAACCTTCAAATCAATTGCCACCTTCCTGCATAGCCTGAATAGGTGGTACAGCTTTCATTTTAAAGGCACCAGCCAAGTGGACATCTCAATACATAAAAACTAAAACAATATCATCCAACTGACTATTATTCTTTATACATACCCAAACTATAGTAAATGTAGCTGCAATTCGCCTTTTTCTGATATTAGCTACTGCATCTCAAGCAGCAGTCCCTTTAAATTAGCAAGACCCCATTGTAGCCCCGTCTCCAGGCATTGCACAGTACCCTTTGAATTATTATATATATTGCTCATCCAGAGGAACTAGAGAGGAGGTGGAAAGTGATGGCCAAAAGTGGTCCCAGTAATGAGGGGAGCACTCGGGGGGGGCGACTCCTAAGCTGGGAGAGTGGCTCCAACAGATTGCTGGAACGACTTCAGGGCACTCTGTCCAGACGAGCGCAGTGCTAGGAACAGCTAAGACATGATCCTCAAACTCCCAGGACTCTGGTAGAGGACCCGAGGTTAAGGATATGACACCCACCCATAGGATGTTTATATATGTAGATAGAGAGAGATTTAGTTATACTGCTACAATACATTACGGAGATAAGACAGTAACCTCAATTTTCCTCTCAAAGTGTCTGCAGTGGGGGGGTTTTGTCCTCACCTCTTAGTTAAACGTTCCCCTTGCTTCCAGTCAATAATTTCCTTCAGTTTCCTCCAATTTAAAAATGTATTAATAATATGAAAAATAAGATCACATTACGGTTTATGATGTGCACCATGCACATTATGTGTGATTGTGCAGTCAACCAAGTCATTTGGTTTGCCCATTAATATGCCATATCCAGTTTGCCCATTAATATGTCACAGCCAGTTTGTCCATTAATATACCACTGTTTGTCCATTAATATGCCACAGCCAGCCTATGAATATGCCATATCCAGTTTGCCCATTAATATGTCACAGCCAGTTTGTCCATTAATATACCACTGTTTGTCCATTAATATGCCACAGCCAGCCTATGAATATGCCATATCCAGTTTGCCCATGACTATGCCACAGCCAGTTTGTCCATTAATATGCCACTGTTAGTTTGCCCATTAAAATATGCCACGGTTTTCCCATAAATTTGCCACAGCCAGATTGCCAATTAATACACTACCCTTTCCCATTAATATGCCACAGCCAGTTTCCCAGCCCAATAAAAACATACCCTTCTCCCACCTTCCCCAGTACTCCCCTAGCTGCTGGAATGATGCTGCCTCTCTTGCGCTCCCTGCGCATTGATCTGAAGTTTGAGCACCAGAAGGTCGCGTGACCCGTTACTCTGACGTCAGATAAGTGCAGGTAGCACTGGGCTGTGACTCTTAAGCTGGGAGAGTGGCCCCAACAGATTACAGGAACAACAATCAGAGACAACCGGCTTTCTGATTTCATTGGAGGTGCATTCGGTCCGTGCTGGTTGATTTGAACATATTTCTTATGGTGGTCTGTGAGGTTGCATGGGAAATGGGGGAAGGAGAGAAAAAGAAAAAACAAAAAACAGCCCACAGGAGGACACCTGATCTTATCTTAACTCCACCCACTGTCTGTGTCTGAGGGATTCAAAGCATACAACTGAACACTTGGACTGGATGCCTATCGAGGATACAGCTGTACAAATTAATGTCCTACATGTGGGAACATTGCAAGTGCAGTTTGTAATTTAAAGGGACACTACCACTTCCATAAGATGCAACTAGATAACCTGGTCATTTAAAACAAACACATATATAAATCATATGCCACTGTTTTTTTTATAAGCCTGAATTAATTGCATACAAAAGGAAAAATAAAATTAGGTGTTTATAACCTGGCACCATTTTGTGACTATTTCCCATGATGCAACATTATCCAAAATCTTCCAAGCAGTCTCAATTTACATCTGTTGCCAAAGCCTGCATGATAATATACTCCCCTGCTCACTTACTGGCTCCTGTGTATCATAGTGGGCAGGACTAGGTGGCTGTGTACAACTTTTTTTTACCTGCCTTCCAACACAACGAGAGGAGATTAACCTGATCAAACAGGATCATAACCCCGCCCCCTTGTGATGTAATAGTTACATTACCCTCCCATTCAATGCAAGTCTATGGTCAGAATTCTGACTTATAGACTGCATTCTGTGTCCCCAGCCCCAAAGTAAGTGCTGTAAAGTCACTGGGGGGTGGCACCCAGAAAAACTATGTTTCACAAAATGGCGGCGCCCAGTCACACTTGTTTAGTTACATATTTGATTAAATACAGTCACAAAAGAAACACAAAAGACAAATATGAAATCAACAATGCAAAATAAGAAAAAAGTAAAAAAAGTTAAACCTTTAACTTTTTTTGGTGGTAGTGTCCCTTTAAACACTAACTTTTGTGACATTTTACCCTCATAGACTCCAGCCAAATGCTGGAGAGCTGAGTGGTAGTAAATAGAGCTGGCAAAGAAGAGTAAATTAAACATATTTTGTGTGTGTGTATGTATTTATTATATATATATATATATATATGCAGAATTTGAAAAAGGTAATTTCTTTTAATTGTAGTCGTCCCTTACCCAGTCAATGTAGAATTTAAATCAAATCCACATTTAGAACAACTTGAGCAGATGGTTTAAAAAAAAAAAAATAGACAGAGAAAGTACAGAAAATAAAGTCTGTAATCTTCGCGCGCACTGCACGGAAAGCGAGCAGCTTTACAGAACCAACGAAAAGTGAAATCCCTGAATTATAGTGATCTTCTACAGCAAACGCTGGGTAATTATTTACGCCAAACGTGCTAAATTTACACTACAAAAAGATACTTAATTCCACCGGTTCATTTTAAAAGGCTGCAGATTCATCACCAGAGAGGCCAGCCCACTGACTGCAAGCTCGGAGATGCAATAGTCATCACGGTGGGATGCGATACAATCATTTCTAATGATATTTGTTGAAAGAGCAGAGAGAAAAAAATACAGACCATACAGACAAGTACTGAGTAACACTTCAAGGGAACATTAATATTTAACACTGAATAGTCTTATTTTAATGCATTTTTTTTTATTCCTGAACAGGAGTGATGCTCTCCTATTCTCTAGGACAGTGCTTCTCAAACCGGTTTTCAAGGACCCAATGGTGTATCTTGGTTTTGTGCTGCCCTAGCAGACAAAATTTGAGCATCCCCCCCACCTACGTTGCACACCTACGACATGCCCCATCACCCACGTTGCACACCTACGACATGCCCCATCACCCACGTTGCACACCCACGACATGCCCCATCACCCACGTTGCACACCCACGACATGCCCCATCACCCACGTTGCACATCCACGACATGCCCCATCACCACATTACATGCCCCCATCACCCCGATTAATTGGAAGGAGCTAAAACTTGCTGAACGGTGGAGGAGGGCATGAAAATGTTTGAAGCACCAGAAGTGTGCTTTAACACCCTCTGGCAAAGTGCCGCCCTAGGTGAGTGCCTTGTTTGCCATGTGGATGATACACTACTGCAAGGACCCCCAATGGTCCAGGATTTAGGGATTACCCAGTTGTGTTTAAATAAGAATATGTATAACACATGGTGTGGTTCCCTGTGCATGAGGGAACCATACCAGGTGTTTTACATCTAACACCTCCTCTAGGAGAGTCCGTGTGGAGAATATGCCCAAAGGAACTGGCATCCCGATTATTTAAAATAAGTTATAGGTCCTAAAAATTACATAAAATACAGATCTCAGACGAGGAAAAACAAAATGGCGTCCAAATACGACGATGAATTCTCATCACCCAGAAAAGACTTTCAGTAAGGAAGGATTTTCCATGTTAGTAGCACAGTTTAGGTATGCGATGGCTAACCTTGACACTGCGTATGTTTTGGATAGCTTTAGTGCTGACTAAGCATTAAGAGTAATGGGCGGAGGGGGCTGCAAAATTAGAGAGAACTGATGACAAAGAGATATTAATTAGTTCTGGGCCCCATGATTTCTTATAGTGGCCTTGAATGGGTTCAGTTCAAACCGATACGGAGATTTGAACTGGACATCCTGGATCCATTGGTGGTGAAAAGCCCGTCGCTGCTGAATCCTCTGAGATCTCTCAGTTAAAGAAGAAGTGCACAGAAGTTATCAGCTTGTCTGTACAGCTCACTGAAGGGAGCCTGGCAGGGGATGGAAGCACTTATGTTTACAATAAAGATTGTATCAATTGTAGATAATTTATAATGAAATTCTTTAATGAAAGAATACACATTAAGTGCCTTATTAAGCCTTCTTTACTCCATATATTTCCCTCAGGGGGCGGACATGTTGTTTAGAATCTTGGGTCAGATCTTCACTCACCTTGGTTCAGATGAACAAAGATCTGACCAAAGATTCTAAACAAAATGTCTGCCTCCTGGTAGAGCTATTTGGAGCAAAGATAACTCAATAATGTACTTTATTTGTATTCTTTCATTAAAGCATTTCTATTTAAAATGCCTACACTTGATACCGTCTTTCAATTAAACAGAACTTCATTTTTTGCTACAGTTGTCCTTTAAGGAGGTCCAAACCTCTTCACCCAAAAGCAATTGCCTAAGATTATCAACTGCTTGCACGTGCAGAAGTGGTCATTAAGACAAAAGCCAGGGATTTCCTCTCTCTGCTCCTGCAGTGAGAGATCCTCCTGTTTACATTGAAAATCTTCTGATGCCAACTAGTTGGCTTCTATTCTCACGACGGAGTCTAAAACAGAGTTCCTTTTGCAAGTCAGCGCCTAGGTTTCCTCACACCGGGCTGAAGGGTACATATTATGGATTTGGAGGAACGGCATAGTTATTTTTTAATGTCTATGTTATTTTATCTGAATACTAGTTTCAAGATAACTCTGGCTTCTTGAGAGAACCGAAAAGTTCTATTTATCGTTAGCGGCTCTTTAATTCATACAGTTTACTTAAACTTCTAAGGGCGGCTTCAAAATGATCTTTGTTTGGTGTTTAGAAAACCCAGAAAAGTCATTTTAAAAATATAGTAGTTGTAAGATTCAGTCGGTGTTGTCATTTTATAGGATTAACGTTTTTAAAGTTATTTTCGAATTTTAGATTATATATATATATATAACAATCCAAGGTACTCGCACTCTGCGTAGCATTCGTCATAAATCCACAAATGCCTGGGTGCAGCTCACATCGAAATATAAACAATATATATATATACACACACAGACACATACACACACACACATACATACATACACACACACAAAAAGGTATAAAAGTTAAGTTAGGGCTTTATTCATGAAAGAGAGAATTGTCAAAAAAATATCTCCAACTCTGCTCCTCTGGCCTTAAAGGGACACTAAACGTTATTTTTCACTTGTGCTTCTAATATAGAAGCACAAGTGAAATGTTAGTTGTCCCTAGTATGAGGATGAAGTGGCGTGTACTTTTGACAGTACACGCCAGTTTATCCTCTGACCCACAGTTGCCATGTTTACACAGGAAGCAGGCAGCCGTCTGGTCGGCAACCGTCTCTCTCTGCTAGCACCTTAACTAGGCCCCCCTGCTGATCCCATGCAAAAACGAGGGTCTCTCTCTGCGCTAGAAGCGAGAGACCCTCGCATTCGGCTGTCAGCACGCGACAACCAGGAGCTGCTGTGTCTCGCTCGTGAGACACAGCAGATAGTAACCCCTCGTGGATCTATTAAGATACACGTCGGGCTTACTTACAAGTCCCGGGGCATGTTTTGTTTAACCCTGGCTTCCTTCAAGGAAGCAAAGGGTTAAACTATGTTTGATGTTCCTTTGAAGTTGAAATTCCCTTGTCAATTCTCTGCAATCCCTGAATAAAGCCCTTTGTGTCTCTGAGACTTACTCCCGTCGCATTCAGGTGTTAAATGTAATCTGGGAAGCAGAGTAAACAGAGCCTCTCGATTCAGCACCCTGGTCAGTTCCAATCAGTCTCCGAGCAGGAATATGTGAACAAACAGGGCTTCGTCCAAGCCCAGTGAATTAACTCATCCTCTGTCTGTAAGCCACAGTCCAATCAACAGTCCCACCATAGAGCAACCTACTCTACACAGGTAAACATTTCTATAACCTCCAGAATATTATAATTATGATTTAATAAGCAAGAGATGGCCCTCCTAGGAAACGTCATAACCCCCCGCTTGAGAAAGCTGTACAGCGGGACTGAAACGCGTTGCTTCAGGGGCGTTTGTGTGACCAGCTTTGGGGGGGGGGGAGGGTTTGAGCTGTTCGTGGCCGGGTCGAATTTAAGTTTTATATTTTATGGCGAGTTAGCACTTTATGTTAAGTGATTTTTCTTACTTGCAAGTTCTTTAAGAAGCAGACCATTTGGGGCATTATTTGAACTGAAATAATTATTTGCCTGTCTGTTTTGTGGGCGTTTTTTTTTTATGTGTCATTTTGTTTTATGTGTATTTAAAATATATGTATTTTTCTGTTGTCTTTGTGTATTAAAGATTCTCATACATTTTATTGGTATTGGCTATTTATTTTTCAATGTAGCGCTGTCCATTTTTTATGACCTCCTAGGAACTTGATGAAGGTTGGTTTTGGAGTAAGCATGGGGGTGTGAGGGGCGGCGGGGGAGGGGGGGGGGTTAGTTTAGATGACAACCCTCACTATTAGCGAATGCGTCTACTTTATAAAATCCCCCTTATACCTCTTTGATCTGTGCTGATAAAATAGTAAATCATTTTTGATCATTTCTTATTCTCCACATTCACAATACAAACTCCCTATAAAAGGCCACTTTTTGGTACCGTGCAGTCGAAGATTGTTTTAATTAAACGTTGTTAAACGATAGCTTTATTTCCAGCTGTGAGCACTTCGTCTAGGCTGGTCCGAGGGCCGCGTGTGCGAGTCCGCTAAAGACCAATTAGTGTAATGTGTAGTCAGTGGTGAGACGTTCCCAGACTTCGCACGCAGGGATAAGAAATCCATTTTAAGGCTGGAAGCAGGAAAGGTCTGGAGACCGCGCGGAGCCATTGATTTCTGATGTGAATAGCACAGCGTAAATCGTTAAAACCTCATCATCGCGGCTGGCTCTATAAATAGCACGGTCCGTCTGGAGATAAAGGTCTTGGAAAAGAGACGCGAATGAACCTCCTGGATCCCGCTGGTCTTCAGCCATGTAAATAAAGACGCGGTATTTGTACGGAGGTTTGTTAAGGAAGCTAGCAGGGCCAGCACAAGGGGCGATGGGGTTCAGCTGGTGCTCCAGTTAGGGGAGATGCCACTAGGGACACTCACTACCTTACTTCCTGTAACCCCTGACCAAGTGTCAACCCGGCCTACTGACAGACTACTCGCTTTGGGGTATTTATTTTGGGCCAAAACAGCATTACTCTGTAGTTGGGTCCAGAGATTCCGTCCCAGCAAATTCGGGCCTGTCCCAGGCTTTACTGCTGCCAATGCACAGTGCTTAGCGCTTTGTACAGCGAGCATAGCGTTTAGACTCTGTGTGTCTGGTAGACATCAAATGGCATCGTGCAACTCTGGGCCCCTTTAGGTCTCGGAGGGAGGGGGAGAAATGTTGCCAAGTATGGGTGAAAAGGCAGCCCAATTCATCAGTCCAAGTACTGCAAAGCACTGTGCAGAAGAAGTAGTAATGCCAGGACGGGACCCGGAAAACTAGACTGTTTCGGAAAAAATTCAGGACTGTCGGCATCTATGAAAAACCCTATCCATATATATATATAGCAAGTCAGTACTGTAGCAGCAGTAGCAGAGAGGAGGTGTGACGATGCAGCAAAAGACATGCAACCAAGTTATCTCAGGATTTGAGGGGATGTGGGGAAAATACCCTAATTTCCTGGTGGAGATGAAACCTATACTTCAGTCTGATTTATTAACAAACATCCTTCATCCGTTTACCACAGTTCAGTTTATATAGTTACTGTGTAACTTACACATATTATTTGTTATCCAATAGATTAGAGCACAGCTGCCAACCCATAGCTAAGAAGACTGTGTCACATTCCAGACACGCAGTACAATGTGCAGAACATTAAAGGACAACTGTAGCAAAAAAATAAACTTCTGTTTAATTGAAAAATTGTATCAAGTGCAGATTTATAAAGACGTTATTTAATGAAAGAATACAAATTAAGTGCCTTATTAAGCCTCCTTTACTCCATATAGTTATCTCAGGGGGCAGACATGTTGTTTAGAATCTTGGGTCAGATCGTCACTCACCTTGATTCAGATGAACAAAGATCTGACCAAAGATTCTAAACAAGATGGCTGCCTCCTGGCAGAGCTATATGGAGTAAAGATGGCTCAATAAGGTACTTTATTGGTATTCTTTTATTAAATAATGTCATTATAAATCATTTCAATTAAAACAGAACTTAATTTTTTGGGGGTAGAGTTGCCCTTTAAAAAGCTCCTGCATGCTTTGAAAAATAATATATATACACTTTTTTTTTGTCTCTTTCAGTCAGGAACTTCCAGCAGTTATTTTCTTGCGACTTCGGCCAAGTCGAATAAAAGTCTCGCCTTACCTCTCCGCCCCCCACCCCGCCATCAAAAAGGGAAAAAAAAAATACCACATCTGAACGAATTAAGAATTTAATTTGGCACCGTCTGCAACATTTCGGTCGATAAAGGTCGGATATGACCTTTAACCTCCTTACGTTACAGCCGGGGGCCCAGCGTGAGCGCTTAGTGCTTTCCAAACATAACAACATGCCTCTGCTGACCTCTTCTCACAGGATTAAAACACTGTGTTGATCTGGGACTTGTTGTTTTGAAGCAGGCTCTGGTCAGAAACCTGCTGCTTAAAGCAGGAATTTAGCGGCCTGCTCTAACGAATGCAAAAGGAGAATTCTGCTGGCAAACTGCCGGGGGGGGGGGGGGGGGGGTTAGGACAAAAACAACAACCCCACAACAAATCAAATAACAGCTGCTATAAGGGAAACCGAGTAGCACAGACTGAAATCCTATTAGTGCTAATTAGTTCTTCTAATTTCTACAGAATATTTCTCAGTCAGCATAAACTGAGCCAGACTCCAGCCTGAGTAACCCACATGGGATTTTCTAGTGTATACTCTCCCTTTCCCCACAACCGTGTCACGTACTGTATTGCAGGGCTTAATAACGATCTAGTGAAAAAAGAAAATACATAAGTGCCAGAAATGTGACTTTTATAATTTTTTTTTTTTTTAGGAGCCAGGGAGGTGATGCCTCAAAATACTCTGAAAGAGATCAAGGTGCCAGCCGTACAGTGGACTCCATTTCTCATGCTGATTTGCTCAAAATAAAGTACCTTTTCTCCAAATAGGTCTGCCAGGGGGGGCGGACATGTTGTTTAGAATCTTTGGTAAGAACTTTCTTCAGCTGACCCAAGATTCTAAACATGTCCGTCCTCTGATAGACCTATTTGGAGCAAAATAAGATACTTTATTTGCTTGCAATTCTGCTAACACTATGTATAGATCATTTTTATTCTATAAGTGACTGGTTTCTTTTACATGTTCCACTCAGCTTTGTGTAAAGTGCTGCAGGATTATCGAACGCTCGTTCTAGTTTAGTTTGGCGAGCTCACACGACAGACACACTTTCCGGCTCCTGAGGCACGGGGAGAGGAGTAGGAACATATTAAGGCAATAAAGCACCTGCTGAAAGGGAGTGAAAGTGATATAACATCTCCAAAAGTAACTTAGAGCAACAATCCTGAAAAAGGAGACCGATGAGTTTTTAAATAGCAACAAAGAGGAAAAAGAGAAAGGAGTCTAAGGCTAGGAGAGATTAAAGGGCATGTTATACGAGATGCACTGGCCACCTATGATGTCATAACGTAACGCTATCCCTTTCCCCCACGCAGACATGTTTTGTTTTTTTAATCACCTAGTAGAGCTATACAAGCGCAATAATGTTTTCTATTTAAAAAAAAAAAGTGAATATTTGATGCAACCAAGCTACTAAACCCTATCTAGGGAACTATAGCTCTAGAGAGATGAGGAACTTGGGGAGTGTACCAAACCCAGGGCCGGCGCTACCGTAAGGTAGCACAGGCGGCTGCCTTAGGGCGCACCAATGGGGGGGCGGGAAAATTGCCCGCTCCCCCAGACCCCTGTACTTACCTTCATGCTGCTGTTCATGTCCGTGGCTGAGAGGGAAGCGCTGTGCGCTCCCCTCAGGCCGTGCGCATTCAATAAAGTGTGTTGAAACTTTTTTTTTCAACACACTTTATTGAATGCGCACGGCCTGAGGGGAGCGCACAGCGCTTCCCTCTCAGCCACGGACCTGAACAGCGGCAAGGAGGTAAGTACTGGGGTCTGGGAAAGGGGGGAGGAGGGAGGTATAACGAGCAATTCCTAGGCATCTGAATGGCACACTATTTCTGGGCATCTGACTGGCATAATATTCCTGGGCATCTGACTGGCATAATATTCCTGGGCTATGACTGGCATAATATTCCTGGGCATCTGACTGGAATAATATTCCTGGGCATCTGAATGGCATAATATTCCTGGGCTATGACTGGAATAATATTCCTGGGCATCTGACTGGAATAATATTCCTGGGCATCTGACTGGCACACTATTCCGGGGCATCTGAATGGCACACTATTTCTGGGCATCTGACAGGCATAATATTACTGGGCATCTGACAGGCATAATATTACTGGGCATCTGACAGGCATAATATTACTGGGCATCTGACAGGCATAATATTACTGGGCATCTGACTGGCATACTATTCCTAGGCATCTGAATGGCACACTATTTCTGGGCATCTGACAGGCATAATATTACTGGGCATCTGACAGGCATAATATTACTGGGCATCTGACAGGCATAATATTACTGGGCATCTGACAGGCATAATATTACTGGGCATCTGACTGGCATACTATTCCTAGGCATCTGAATGGCACACTATTTCTGGGCATCTGACAGGCATAATATTCCTGGGCATCTGACTGGCATAATATTCCTGGGCATCTGACTGGCATAATATTCCTGGGCATCTGAATGGCACAATATTCCTGGGCATCTGACTGGCATAATATTCCTGGGCATCTGACTGGCACAATATTCCTGGGCTATGACTGGCATAATATTCCTGGGCTATGACTGGCATAATATTCCTGGGCTATGACTGGCATAATATTCCTGGGCATCTGACTGGCACACTATTCCTAGGCATCTGAATGGCACAATATTCCTGGGCATCTGACTGGCATAATATTCCTGGGCATCTGACTGGCAAACTATTCCTGGGCATCTGACTGGCATACTATTCCTGGGCATCTGACTGGCATAATATTAATGGGCATCTGACTGGCATAATATTAATGGGCATCTGACTGGCATAATATTAATGGGCATCTGACTGGCATAATATTCCTGGGCATCTGAATGGCACAATATTCCTGGGCATCTTAATGGCATAATATTCCTGGGCTCTGACTGGCATAATATTACTGGGCTCTGACTGGCATACTATTCCTGGGCATCTGACTGGCATAATATTAATGGGCATCTGACTGGCATAATATTAATGGGCATCTGACTGGCATAATATTCCTGGGCATCTGACTGGCATAATATTCCTGGGCATCTTAATGGCATAATATTCCTGGGCTCTGACTGGCATAATATTACTGGGCTCTGACTGGCATAATATTCCTGGGCATCTGACTGGCATAATATTCCTGGGCATCTTAATGGCATAATATTCCTGGGCTCTGACTGGCATAATATTACTGGGCTCTGACTGGCATAATATTCCTGGGCATCTGACTGGAATAATATTCCTGGGCATCTGACTGGAATAATATTCCTGGGCATCTGACTGGAATAATATTCCTGGGCATCTGACTGGCACACTATTCCTGGGCATCTGAATGGCCCACTATTTCTGGGCATCTGACAGGCATAATATTACTGGGCATCTGACTGGCATACTATTCCTAGGCATCTGAATGGCACACTATTTCTGGGCATCTGACAGGCATAATATTCCTGGGCATCTGACTGGCATAATATTCCTGGGCATCTGACTGGCATAATATTCCTGGGCATCTGACTGGCATAATATTCCTGGGCATCTGAATGGCACAATATTCCTGGGCATCTGACTGGCATAATATTCCTGGGCATCTGAATGGCACAATATTCCTGGGCATCTGACTGGCATAATATTCCTGGGCATCTGAATGGCATAATATTCCTGGGCATCTGAATGGCATAATGTTCCTGGGCATCTGACTGGCATAATGTTCCTGGGCATCTGACTGGCATAATATTACTGGGCTCTGACTGGCATAATACTCCCATTGAAATACTGGTAAGTTTGTTGATTTAACTTTACTTCTTTTTAAATATTGTATTTGTTCCCATTTTGTTTCTTCACTTCAAAATAAGATATATGCAGTGTGCATAGGAATTTGTTCATAGTTTTTGTTTTTACTATAGTCCGGCCCTCCAACGGTCTGAGGGACAGTGAACTGGCCCCCTGTTTAAAAAGTTTGAGGACCCCTGGGCTAAATACTGGCATATTGAGTGGCAAAATAGTGGGTCTCAGGTTATGTGTGAATTGGTGTAACTGTGTGTGTGTGTAAGTGGTAAGGGTGTCTGTGTGTGTGACTGCAAGGGTGTGACACATTTAGAGCATGCGAGTTGAATATTTAGATGTATTTATTTTCTACACTATACATTATTCATATATATATATATATATATATATATATATATATATATATATATATATATATATATATATATAATTTAAGGAGGCTTAATGGTGTGGGAGGCGTGGCGGATCAGAGCAGGGGGGCACCAAAATGCACCTTCGCCTGTGTAGACGAAAATCCTTGCACCGGCCCTGACCAAACCCTATGCATGGGCAAGCAAAGGATTGTGGGAATTGTAACTTACTCTTTAAAAAAAAACATTCAGTGCGTTCATGCTCCACCCCTTTGCGCCATGGTGTAAGTCTGTTAGGTTACCCGCCACTTGCGTGTTTTGTCCTCCCTTTGTTCAAGGCCGCGTTAGGTGACGGAGCTTTAAAAATAAACAAATAATAACCAACAGCGGGAAAGACTCTAGATATCTTCCTGTGACGGAACAGAAAGCCAAAAGACGTTCCCCTGTTTCTAATAAAATATTAAACAAAATAAAAGAATTTTGAGTAAAACTCAAGGTTCATTTTTTTTTTTAATAAGAAACAATAAATAAATATATAGCACAGTGACTCTGGCTCGGCTCAGGGAACAATGAGAAGGAAGTGACTGCTGTAAAATAATGTAAAGTCATTAGAAATCTTCCTCAGCGGGAGAGAGAGCGGAATCTGCTGACTTCCATACTTATCTGTAATATAAAGTAACTTCTGGGAAATTTCCTTCCGGTACCTAGTTTGTTTATCCAGTCTGTTCAAAGAGACATATTAGTTTTAATCACTTTTCTACCTCTCTTAAAGGGATAGCATCCCCTAGTTCAGATTCCCTATGTTGTACAGGTGTTTAATATCATGTTACATGCACTTACTTTTACAGTAAGTAGTAATAAATTCAGTGCCAACCAAAGAGAGGGGGCTTGGGGGTGAGAGGTTGGACAAGGGATAGTCACACCAGTTTCCATGGCAAGGTTTGTGAAGGCCCAAAGAAATTATCAGAGGCCCACAGCATACAAGGAACTTAAGAGGTGACTGAAGAGCATGGGAAGCAAAGTCCAAATCATTGGAGTGAATTAGCCGTTTAAGGCACCTATGCTTTGTGGCAAAAATGCAGGACTGGCAAAAATGGTACCAAAGATTTTCCAGACCCCTTTCAACTTCATTACAGCCTGGCCCACAGTAGGCCGGAGCCTGGTGGAGATAGGCAATTCCTATGACATTAGCGGTACATTAAATTGGAATGTTATTATATTATTATCCATGGGAGTCCCTTCACAAATCTCACTAGAATTATACATCAATTCCAGGGATATTTATTACAGACTGAATTGCAAAGAAATGTCCCTCTCAGCATTCAGTACAATGGTAAACTTAGCCTCTATTGGTCCATAAACCTCTTTGCAGAATAAACACGTTGGAATTGTTCATTTCAGAATAAGTCGAATAAGGCTAGGGTCAGGGAATTCAGACGAAAGAACCGAATGTCGTCTCAAAAATTAATTAGTCCCTAAAAGGAATGCCCAAGTTTAGTTTGGGGTTAGATGTATTAGGGAGTGTTAAGTGTCAGAGTGTGTTTGTGTGCATTGTGAGTGTGCATTAGTGAGTTATATATGTGAAGCAAATATGTTCTGCAAACAGCATGCAAGTCATTCATTCGTTCGCACTTTCATTAATGTGGAGAATAAAAAAAAAATGATTGAAAATGATCCACACACAAGGTATAGACCATTTTCAATCAATGGTCTATTCTCCGCATGCACAGTACACACAATGTTTAGATGATACATAACTCAGGTTGGGCCTTTGTAATAGAAGGAAGGTAGTTAGCTGAGGATTACCTCCGTGCAGAAGCCAGAGGGTGATGTATCCAAGAAAGAAACCAAACTTGAACTCAGGTGCTTTGTGTTTATGTTACAGGGCGATTGTTTGGTCAAGCGCTACAGTCGGGGCTGTCTTCCTGTTGAGTTAGTCCCCCAGAGTGCAGTGAGGTTCCATTTTGTGTGTTATTTTGTTATTTGTAACAATTATTCTGTCGGCCTGAGCATAGTGTTACCTGCCTTCCTGTGGGAATACAGATCCTGCCACGTGAATAAGACATCACATCACACACCAATGATTGAGAGAGACAATCACTGGATCATCTCCCTCTGCCGTCACTGAGCGCTACTCCATCAATGACATCACTTCAGCTTCGCTTATTAAATTGAAAACGTGTCCAATTAGGTCATGAGACCTGAGGGAAGTAGTGGAGTAAGACCTGAAGCATCTGGAGTAACACCACCGTCCTTGTGCTAATGATTAGCTTAGAGAGAGAACTGTATCCCATCCGCTGTGTACCATCTCCTGGTTTATGAGAGCTTCTGGTTCTATTAATGGACAGATTATCAGTGGGCTAATAATGACCAAATTATCAGTGGGCTAATAATGAGCAAACAATCAGTGGGCTATTAATGAGCAAATTATCAGTGGGCTATTAATGACCAAATTATCAGTGGGCTAATAATGAGCAAACAATCAGTGGGCTATTAATGAGCAAATTATCAGTGGGCTATTAATGAGCAAATTATCAGTGGGCTATTAATGAGCAAATTATCAGTGGGCTATTAATGAGCAAATTATCAGTGGGCTATTAATGAGCAAATTATCAGTGGGCTATTAATGAGCAAATTATCAGTGGGCTATTAATGAGCAAATTATCAGTGGGCTATTAATGAGCAAATTATCAGTGGGCTATTAATGAGCAAACGATCAGATTTTTTTTCAGTAAGGTGCCCTAAAATTTCTGATGGCTGCCCTGGAATTAGGGGCAATAATGAAATGCTAACGATCTGCGCTTGTCCCACTCACTGTAACACAGACACTGTGCGGATGGATCCAATTACCTTGGCTACACTGAAAAGCAATTAATCATTACTTGCTCCAGATCAGATTGTGCAGTTTTACTTAAAACCTTCTCTAGAACGAGTGTAGCTAGAAGAGGATGGGGAGACTAAACCTCAACAAGGAGGGTTTATTTATTCTGACAGCCGGTCTCTCTCTCCCCCATCTCACCCCTTGCCTTCGAATAGATACATTGTTTTGTTTTTTTGTAAGAAATTGTTCTAGCGGAGGTTGATTTACCATGTTTCGTGGATTAAAAATGAAGTGAAAAACCCTGCCCTTCATGTCAAACAGAGATTCAGAGAAAGAGAAATAAAACATGATTATTATTATTTTTTTTGATTGAAACTTGGAAACTGACTGGACTACATCATTCTTATCGAAACACTAAAACCTACAGCAGCGGAAGGGATTTTTGACAGTAATAAGGACAATGTGGAATTCACTGCCTGGAGAGGTGGTGCTATCACACTCATTAGATGCCTTTAAAAGGGGACCAGGATACTTTCTTGTAATGCAATAGACTATAGAGGGCTAGGCATGTTAGGAAAGGTATTCATATTTATTGAGTGCTTGTTCATCCACTGGATTGCCATTTGGAGAAAGGAGGATTTTTTCCCCCCCATTTCAGAAAATTTGAATTTGCTGTGGGGGTTTTTTTTTTTCTACTTTGCATTAATTTAGATCAACAGCCATAAACAAGAATAGGAAAGGGGATTAACTGGATGGACGCAAGTCTTTTTTTTACCACCTAAAGTACTATGTAACCTGGACATTGCATAGACGTTTGTTGCCCCTCTAATATTTAGAGGACATAGTCTTAAATTAGAGGGGCAACGATTTAAAAGTAATATCAGGAAGTATTACTTTACTGAGAGGGTAGTGGATGTATGGAATAGCCTTCCAGCAGAAGTGGTAGAGGTAAACACAGTGAAGGAGTTTAAGCATGCGTGGGATAGGCACAAGGCTATCCTAGATATAAGACCGGGAACGGGGGACTAATAAAAGTATTCAAAAAAATTTGGGCAGACTAGATGGGCCGAATGGTTCTTATCTGCCGACACATTCTATGTTTCTATGTTGAGCGTAGAGAAGATTTATTTTTAAAAATAAAATGA
>CM069857.1:287397682-287442682 GCA_036172795.1 Pelodytes ibericus
ACAGCCGAATGCAAGGGTCTCTCACTGCTAGCACAGAGAGAGAGCCTCGTTTTTGCATGGGATCAGCAGTTGCTGACCAGACGGTCAGAGGATAAACTGGCGTTTTTTCCTCACAGTAGGGACAACTAACATTGTTTAGTGTCCGTTTAAATGGTTTATTGATACACGCCAGTAAGGGGGGGGGGGGGGGGGGGGCTTGTATTGCACTGTCCCTTAGTAATGGGATTCTGCAGCATGTGCTCTATCTGTTTGGGTTTTTTTTATTTATTTATTTTGGGGGGGTCTGTCCATTAGTTGGCCTGCCCATTTTATTTTATGCACGTAGAAACATAGAATGTGTCGGCAGATAAGAACCATTCGTTCCATCTAGTCTGCCCAGTGTTCTAAATACATTTATTAGTCCCCAGTTCCCTATCTCATATCTAGGATAGCCTTATACCTATCCCATGCATGCTTTAACTCCTTCACTGTATTAACCTCTACCTCTTCTACTGGAAGACTATTCCATACATCCACTACCCTCTCAGTAAAGTAATCCTTTCATTAGTCCCTGACCTTATCTTATATCTAGGATAGCCTTATACCTATCCCATGCATGCTTAAACTCCTTCACTGTATTAACCTCTATCTCTTCTACTGGAAGGCTATTCCATACATCCACTACCCTCTCAGTAAAGTAATACTTTCATTAGTCCCTGACCTTATCTTATATCTAGGATAGCCTTGTGCCTATCCCACGCATGCTTACACTCCTTCACTATGTTTACCTCTACCACTTCCGCTGGAAGGCTATTCCATATATCCACTACCCTCTCAGTACAGTAATACTTTCATTAGTCCCTGGCCTTATCTTACATCTAGGATAGCCTTGTGCCTATACCACGCATGCTTAAACTCCTTCACTGTATTAACCTCTACCACTTCCGCTGGAAGGCTATTCCATACATCCACTACCCTCTCAGTAAAGTAATACTTTTATTAGTCCCTGGCTTTATCTTATATCTAGGATAGCCTTATACCTATCCCATGCATGGTTAAACTCCTTCACTGTATTAACCTCTACCACTTCCGCTGGAAGGCTATTCCACACATCCACTACCCTCTCAGTAATGTAATACTTTCATTAGTCCCTGGCCTTATCTTATATCTAGGATAGCCTTATACCTATCCCACGCATGCTTACACTCCTTCACTGTATTAACCTCTACCACTTCCACTGGAAGGCTATTCCATACATCCACTACCCTCTCAGTAAAGTAATACTTCCTGATATTACTTTTAAATCGTTGCCCCTCTAATTTTAGACTATGTCCTCTAGTTGTGGTAGTTTTTCTTCCTTTAAATATACTCTCTTCCTTTACTGTGTTGATTCCCTTTATGTATGTATCACATGCCCGTAGCATTTCCTCTAACGCCTTTAAATTCCAGAATGGTAATGGACACCTCCGTGGAACGTCAGGGATTCAGGATATACGTGAAATAAACCAAACTTTCTTCCCTTTTTTAGCCTGCGTTTATGGTTTTGAAAAATTAGCTGTCACCCGTACTATTTTAAAACAAGACTATTACACAAACTTTAAAAATTCTTCCTTGTCTAACATTGTCCATTCAATATGGGTTAAAAAACCAAACACTTTCAAATGTATCTGTGGCCTAAGTTTTTATTTATTTATTTTACATTTTTTTTTTTTGTGTGTTTTTTTTTGGGTACTGGCACCTCCATAAACAGATTTTACGTTGTGCGCATGTACCCCAACGTTTCAGTCACGGTAACGTGCAATTCGGGGCCCATGGTTACTGAGGATAAACTGTGGAATGTTCCGGAAAGGTTCTAGAACTGGAGCAAACGGCGGGAACATTCCATTGGGTTACCATAGCGATTGCTCCAACGTTTTGCTTGATAAATCGGGTCATTTAAACCAGGATTAGACAATCCAGAGAAACATTTAATCAGACAGAAGACCTCTTCTGTCTGGTGAGAAAGAGGAGATGCTCTTTTCTGCTATTGGCCACATGCAGCACGATTGACACTTGCATAAACCAATGAGTGTGAGAGACTGTTCCCAGAGAGTTAGCTCTATCAAATGGCAGCCCCCTAATCTAGGTCCGAATATATAGTGAATTATGCACCTCAAATATTAGTTTTATTGGTTGATTTTCTCAAAAAAAAAAAAAACATAATTAAACCTTCCCAATTTTCTATCATTCTTTCCTATGCCATTATCTCTCTCTCTCTCTTTGTAATTTAATTATAATTTTTTTGCCCTTGCACTCGGCAGTCAAAGTGGGGCAAACCCCCTCTCTGATAGTGTGCATGCTGATATGCAAATTACACATTTCCCAGTGAACCTCAGTTCATTTGCATACCGTGCCACAGATGATGTCATAAGCAGGAGACTCCACAGACATATTTTAAAACCCATTTTTCTCCTAATTTAGGCATGCGCTTGCATTTCTGCTAACATTATGTATCTGTTTCCTTGGTGACTGTCCACCAACCAGATTTTCCCTTATTTTTTTAATTTAATTTTTTTTTTAGCAATGTTTAGGTGATACAGTCCCTTTTTAAGGGATTTTCAATTTTTTCCTCAAGGGGAGAAAGATTCCTTCTTCACTCCCAGTGTGATTAGTCTGGTTAGGACTTGGTCCCAGTATTGTTCTCTGCTGTGTGTTACCCCCCAGTTCTGGTTTCAGGGGTTATTCCCTGTGCCCCCTTTGTTCTGTACTGTTTCTCAGTTTTGAGGAACACCAGATCCATATCACCCTGGTCATTCCTCTTGCTATTTTTAAGTTCCTTGGCACCGACTGTGTTTCTCAAATGTTCGGATCTAGGCCGTCTTGTCCTAAACTTCCGGCTTTAGCTCTCCGTCCGGCAAGACAGATCCGTGGAACTTGCCACAAGATCACACATCTGCCAATGCCGAAATACCGATCGCTACCCCCTTCCCCCCCCCCCTCTTACTGCCGAGGCACCTATACACTAACCCTGCAAGTGCCAGGCCCAGGGGGTCTGTGCAGTGCATTGAAGATAAATATAATTCCGTTGCAGTGATTCTTCTCCGCTGTCCCAGACACCGGAGAATTGGCTTAGAGGGCACCCCCCCCCCCCCCCCAACGAAGAGAGTGCGAGTGTAATTGTGGCCGTTTCCTGTTTATGACATCACCTAGTGACCTGCCATGCAAATGAGCTGCTTTCAGTGGGAAATGTTTAATTTGCATAATAAGCCACAAGATGATGTCCTAAACAGGACATATTTTCTCCTAGTCTATGCTTTTGCGTGCAATTTTTCCCCAAAACAATATATACATTTTTTTTTTTTTACTCGGTCACAATATAAATATTTAATTGACTGTGTCCTTTTTAAACATACTGCTTTAAGATGTAAAACAAATGAAATCTGTTCTTGGGTGACCAATGTTTTACCTCCAACCTTGTTTGGCCCTCTCTCTCTCTCTTGTCTTTTTATATCCATACTGAAACTCTCTGTATTAACGTCTACCACTTCTGCAGGAAGACTGTTCCCTGCATCCACTGCCTTTCCTGCAAAATTACATTAACCTTTATCTATGCAGGTACAGACTATAGTATTCATTAGATGAATAGAAACAGACTGATACATGAGGTAGAGAGCCCTGCACGCAAACTTCCTATACATTCACACATCCAATCTGCCGGACCTATAGTTTTATTGTGACCTCCTTGTTTCGGCATTTTGTAATTTTTTTTTTTTTACTTCCGTCCAGTGCAATTTTAACCCTTTTGTTCTATTAAAATTTGGCTAAATTAAATTTTTTTCAATGTATTTATCATTATTGAAGAAAGAGAGAGAATATCAGGAGCCAGGGGGCCATGATTCCTAAAATCCTTGCAGCTGGCTCCTAATTCCTTTGATTATATTACATTTCTCTGGCTCATAAACATAACTAGACTGGTTTCTGCATTGGGGATCTTTGCCCAGTCCCTGGCTTTGATTGGAGGTTAGCTTGCCCCCCCCCCCCCCCCCCCCCCAGTGTGTGGTTTTGAAGTCCAACTCCTATGACTCTTTGCCAGAGGCAGGTCTGGGAAAACGGGGACCTGGGCATTTGGGGCAGTCGGTCAGGTGGATGGTTTTTGAGGTTAAAGTGTTGCAAGAAATTCAAAACTGTAAATCGGCCCATGGCTGGCTGTGAATGATGGGTGATGCAGACCAGCAGTGGTTGGTTGGCTTTAGTTAACCCCTGTCAACCTAAACATGGCTGATTCTGTGAAATATAGAGAATTAAAAAAATCTGAAAAATGACCCATACATTGTGCTATGCAAGTAAGAGCAATAGATATGTATGATGTCTCATGCTTATGACATCACTTTCTGACTTGAAATGCAAATGAACCACTTGTCAGTAGAAAACATGCAATTTGCACATATACAGCCATATACAGTGGTATATCTTGATTTTGTGCTGCCCTAGGCAGACAAAATCCGGGCACCCCCCTACCCAAGCTGCACACCCACGTTACACACCTAAGACATGCCCCATCATTCAGACTCACATCAAGCTCACACTCCCATTACACTCAGTCACACACACTGTCTCCCATCACACAAACTCTGACTCCCATCACACTCAGTCACACACACTGTCTCCCATCACATAAACTCTGACTCCCATCACACTCAGTCACACACACAGTCTCCCATCAGCACTTACCTTTCCCTAGTGGCTGGCAGCATGGTCCCTCCATGCTGCCTGTTCGGCTTCCCGGCGATTGTGCCGACAGGTCACGTGACCGGGTGTGCGTATGACGTCAGCGCGCCCCTCACGTGACTGTCGGCACTTCCGTGTCGGCACACTGCACGGGGAGCCGAACAGGCAGCACGGAGGTTTCTCTGTGCTGCCTGTTCGGCTCCCCGTGCAGCCTGGCAGGCAGAGCGATGGTGAGGGGGGATCTTCCGATCCCCTCTCACCTCCATCTCTGCCTGCAAGCGCGGTCTTTTTTTTTTTTAAAGGGACGCGGTTTTTGTTTGTTTTTTTTTCTTCAATTTTTTTTTTTCGTCGCCCCCCAAAATTTGCCGCCCTAGGCATCCGCCTAGGATGCCTCGCGGTAAATACAGCACTGGCCATATATAGTCTATATTGCTATTATTTTATGCAGTTGCTTGTATTTCTGCTCACCCCACGTATTGATATTAATTCTCTGTATTAATAGGGTGAGCAGTGTATAGGATGACAGTCCCTTTATATGAGCAGTGTATAGGATGACGGTCCCTTTATATGAGCAGTGTATAGGATGACAGTCCCTTTATATGAGCAGTGTATAGGATGACAGTCCCTTTATATGAGCAGTGTATAGGATGACAGTCCCTTTATATGAGCAGTGTATAGGATGACAGTCCCTTTATATGAGCAGTGTATAGGACGACAGTCCCTTTATATGAGCAGTGTATAGGACGACAGTCCCTTTATATGAGCAGTGTATAGGACGACAGTCCCTTTATATGAGCAGTGTATAGGACGACAGTCCCTTTATATGAGCAGTGTATAGGACGACAGTCCCTTTATATGAGCAGTGTATAGGACGACAGTCCCTTTATATGAGCAGTGTATAGGACGACAGTCCCTTTATATGAGCAGTGTATAGGACGACAGTAACTTTATATGAGCAGTGTATAGGACGACAGTCCCTTTATATGAGCAGTGTATAGGACGACAGTCCCTTTATATGAGCAGTGTATAGGACGACAGTCCCTTTATATGAGCAGTGTATAGGACGACAGTCCCTTTATATGAGCAGTGTATAGGACGACAGTCCCTTTATATGAGCAGTGTATAGGACGACAGTCCCTTTATATGAGCAGTGTATAGGACGACAGTCCCTTTATATGAGCAGTGTATAGGACGACAGTCCCTTTATATGAGCAGTGTATAGGACGACAGTCCCTTTATATGAGCAGTGTATAGGACGACAGTCCCTTTATATGAGCAGTGTATAGGACGACAGTCCCTTTATATGAGCAGTGTATAGGACGACAGTCCCTTTTATATGAGCAGTGTATAGGACGACAGTCCCTTTTATATGAGCAGTGTATAGGACGACAGTCCCTTTATATGAGCAGTGTATAGGACGACAGTCCCTTTATATGAGCAGTGTATAGGACGACAGTCCCTTTATATGAGCAGTGTATAGGACGACAGTCCCTTTATATGAGCAGTGTATAGGACGACAGTCCCTTTATATGAGCAGTGTATAGGACGACAGTCCCTTTATATGAGCAGTGTATAGGATGACAGTCCCTTTATATGAGCAGTGTATAGGACGACAGTCCCTTTATATGAGCAGTGTATAGGACGACAGTCCCTTTATATGAGCAGTGTATAGGACGACAGTCCCTTTATATGAGCAGTGTATAGGACGACAGTCCCTTTATATGAGCAGTGTATAGGACGACAGTCCCTTTATATGAGCAGTGTATAGGATGACAGTCCCTTTATATGAGCAGTGTATAGGATGACAGTCCCTTTATATGAGCAGTGTATAGGATGACCGTCCCTTTATATGAGCAGTGTATAGGATGACAGTCCCTTTATATGAGCAGTGTATAGGACGACAGTCCCTTTATATGAGCAGTGTATAGGATGACAGTCCCTTTATATGAGCAGTGTATAGGATGACAGTCCCTTTAAGGCTGGCTTTCTGCCGTGCCTCCTGATCTGGCCTGGTTTTGGGTTTTGGAGAGAGAGGGATTTATTAGCGGCTGGGAGGCAGCGATTGGGCAGGAGGGGTGGGGGAAGGAGAGCGACACAAGGTTGTGTTACTCTTGTGACCTAACCATCTGGAAAGCAGTACTTGCTGGGCTGAATCCTGCATGATGAAAACTAGGGGAAAACCATCCATATTTGGTGAAAAAAAAAGCCTCACAGGACAGCCCAGCGCCCCGTCCTAGCTGAACTGCTCCGCTGATTAACCCTTAGTGCATCGTGTGTGTACTCCCGCCAAGGGAGTGAGAGATCCTGACTGCCTCCTTCCCCTTAATTGTTATATGTACAACTTTGTTTCTCCTTTACTTTTAAATCTTTAGTATTATAAAAAGGAATTTATTTGTCTCACAAATCTGTGTAATCAGGTTTTGTTGCTTGAAAGAAAACAAAACACTTCCTTTTTTAACCCTTTCTCCCTTAAAGTTATATAGTTTTCAATTTCCAGAGTGAACTTTGACGTGTACCTGTACCGAGACACGCTGGTTTATTCTTGGCTCTGCCTCTGAGCTGAGGCAACCTCAGGCAACCCTGATACTAATACTAACCCCCGATACTAACACTAACCCCAAGTCCTAATACTAACCTCCTGAGCCCTAATATTAACCCCCCCAAATAAATTACACCCCCTAAAAGTTACCCCTCTCCGAACCCCAATACTAACTATCTCCGAACCCCAATACTAACCCCTAAAACAAGCTCTAACCCCTAAAACGAGCCTTAACCCCCAGTACTAGCCTTAAGCCCTAATACGAGCCCTAACCCCTAATAATACTCACCTTGTACGCGATCCCACCTTGAACTGTCCCGCGATGAACTCTCTGCGATGACGCGGCAGCCATGAAGAAGTGTCCTATCCCCTCCCTCCGTGCCATCTAGTTACAGTACAAGCAATGTTTCAGGTGCATAATCCCCTTAAAGACCCGAAGCCAGACTCATGCATTGGGTATATTGGACTGTGGATCGCTGCTAGCTCAAAACGAGTCGGGCCTTCCGAGCTGGAACAGGCTCTTAAAGGACCGGCGTTCTGGCCTAGATAATCTTTTGGCCCATAAGTGGTTAACAAGAAAAACAAAATTAATCCGGGGCAGCAGGGAATTTTGTTAACAAGGTTTGTTCCAGTCCACGGAAGGCTGGTGTGCGATGGCGCAAGAGATTGACAGATGAATACGCATGATTGACAGTTGTGTACAGTACCGCGCGTGTGTATATACAGGTGTTCATCAATCAGACTGACAGCGTGCATGTGTGCACTAGATTAGCAGGTACATATGAGACTGGTGAGCACGTATTGTGGGTCTACCATTGGCTGACAATTTTTTGGATTTTGAACCTGTAAACAGATATGTCGACATTCCTGACATGATGGGGACATTAAAAAAAAAAAAAGGAACGAACATAATTAGAGTTGAGCGGACACCTGGATGTTCGGGTTTGGAGGAACTTCGGGAAAAAGTCCGGGTTCGGGCTCGAACTTGACCCCGAACCCCATTGAAGTCAATGGGGACCCGAACTTTTGGGCACTAAAATGCCTCTAAAAAAGTCCTGGAAAGGGCTAGAGGGCTGCAAAAGGAAGTAAAATGTGGGTAAGAGTAGAACAAGTGCCCTGCAAACAAATATGGATCGGGAAATAACTTCAAATAACATAAAATACATACAAATTAAAAATACAGCTGAGCCATAAAATAGCACTAGATGGAATCTTTGATTTTAGCTTTGGAAGAAAATAAATCTAAATCTAAAGCATGGCTGCCAGGAGGATCAACAGAATTATCCATTTGAGAGAGGGTTGGAGTGCAGGGTATTCTCTTTCAGTTTATACTAAGTGACCCATAGGTTGAGGAGGCGGTGACAGCATTTGACTGTTCTATTTGACTCTCAGATATGAAGTGCACCGCAAGACGCAAATGTGCTACTTAGCACCCAAATCTATTAGAATTTTTCAAAGTGCGCTGTAAGCACAGTATTTGATGGTTCTATTTGACTCTCAGATGTAATACATGTAATGCTATTGCTATTCTATAAACCGAAATAGAGTCCCTATTCGTATGAATGGGGACTCTATTTCGGTTTATAGAATAGCAATAGCATTACATGTATTACATAAACCGAAAGTCTATAAACCGAAAGACATTCGGTTTATAGACTTTCGGCTTATGGAATACATATAATACTATTGGCTTTCTATAAACCGAAAGAGAGTCCCCATTCATTAGAATTTCTTATGAATAGGGACTCTATTTCGGTTTATAGAAAGCCAATAGTATTACACACAATGTAATCGCCGAACCCCGAACTCCAACACGAACATACAGTGGAATGTTCGGGTCCGGGATCCAAAAACCACAATGTTCGGTACGAACCCGAACAGTGCGGTTCGGGTTCTCTCAACACTAAACATAATTACTTTGAAAACTAGACTTTCTGAGCGGAAAAGAGTTTGAAAGAATGAATTTTGGTAAATATTTTTAAACAATACATTTGAACAATGGGTGTTTCCATAAGCAACCAATGGCTGAGTCTCTCCGATACTTCCCATCTCCGATTTGGCTGAACTGGGTTCTAGTTTGGAACACTGAGACCTAGATACAAGCTATGCCGATTTTTTTCTTTTTTCTAGTAACGTGAATTTTTTCAGCCATATAGTAAATTAACAGCAGTGATTATTCCCTGCTGAAGTTTTCTAAATAATTTTTTTTTGCACTTTAATATTTATAGCAGTCGTCACTCACACCTCACTCTTCAGCCTCCACTCACTCGATAATCCTATAGCACTCACACAGGATTTACACGGCGAGTCACACCGCACACACACACTACTCATGGACACGTACTTATAGGCCCACCACTCACTTGGGTGCTCGCGGCACGCTCGTGTGACCAGATGTATGTGCCCTTAATAATTTAAATATCATCATTAACTTAGTGAAACACATCTGGACCTCTGAAAGGCACTTCATGGCTGCCTGGCCCCTGGCAAGGCTACTATCTATGGAGCGGTAGCCATGATTATAAAGGCAGATTTCAGGACCACCAAATGGACATCCCTGTCACCTAGAGGCAACGTGGCTGGCTATTGGCTGGAAACTATTCTGTAGACGGCCATTGGTTGCCTATATCGATGGCCAGAGTTCTATTCTAGAGTGTTTGGCTTCAAGTCTAGAATAATAGAGGTTTTCTTTAAATACTGGTTTGTGTGTCTCTTTTCAGCCTTGTTATGGGGCCTCAGGTGGGAATCCTGGTGGAGACTGAATTCTAGACTTGAAGCCAAACACTCTAGAATAGAACTCTGGCCATCGATATAGGCAACCTTTTTTTTTATCTTGTGTTGGGGGGCAATCCTAGCACTCCGCTAGGATTGCCCCCCAACAAAAGATAAAAAATAGGTTGTGGGAATCCACAAAATTGGACCAGAGGCAGTTTATACCTACACTGCCATAGATCTTCTACCCCCTCCTATTGTTGCCTGCTGGCCAGGTCTCGGATGTTGTTTTGTGGATAGATCCTCGGCGGTCCCTGGTACACAGTACTTTTTTTTTTTATTATTTTTTTTTTTTTTTTAAAGAAATCTCCCTTATAAGCTCATTGATGGGTTTGTCCCACTTATCTCGCCCATTAATCTGTTTTAATCGGAGAGTCTAAAAGCAAGCTCGTAAAAACAGCTCAGTGTGTGGAAGTGGCTGGCACAGGCCGTAGCGCATGCTTGGCATTGGACATCAGGGGTAATGTGTTTGTTATTAATCCTTTTATGCATTTTTTGGACAGAGATAAAGCGAACATTTGTTGGGTCATTCTTTTGTATACAGCCTTCCCCTTGGAAACCCATTGGAAGAACCTTGCTGATCTTCCAGTATGAGGTGGCATTGTGATATGTAACCATTACCATCTGCACATCGGTCGGCATGGATTTTCCTCTCTGTTCTGGACTTCATCGGCCCACGGAAAACAAATGTATTACTCTTTGTACAGGTTATTGGGTCAATGCCTTCCTCGGCCAGCTATTACTGGGGTCTGGCAGGTGTGACGGACCTGCTACTTTTGGCCTCTGTAACTCAATTGGGGGTCTTCTTCAGTGCTGTCCAATGTCCTTGTGCTCTCGGAGTGAGGGTCACCCGTAACATTTTTTGTTTTTTTTTGTTTGAGGGGGTAGGGGAGGTTGGGTATAGTGTGGGAAATGGTGAAATGAAGAGGAAAGTGAGGGAGTCAAGAGAACAGGAAGTGAAATTTGAACATGGGGTGGGGGGGTGGACGTATGATAATATATAGAGTGGGATCCAGTTGAGGTCTTCTCAGTGACCCTATATTTGAGAAGCACATTTTCCCAAACTTTATTTTTTTTCCCATCACTTTTTAGGGTACATGCTGATGATGTACATGATAGAAACATAGAAACATAGAATGTGTCGGCAGATAAGAACCATTCGGTCCATCTAGTCTGCCCAATTTTTGAGTACGATGATGGTGGGCTTTATTCTCTGACTGGCATCCGTGATGTTTCCGCAGGAATCTCTCACTGCTATAGCCTTAACTTGGCCCCCTTAGATGGTGGGAGGTGAATAACAAGGTGTTATTGGCCATTAAATCTGGCCATACAGATCCTGAGCGCACGCCGACAATGTCTAGATGAACTCTGCCTCAGCTGAGAGGCAGCACTCCAAATAAACCCACGTGAACTCTAGGAAGGTGTCAGTTTTTTTTTTTCTTTCTATTTTTTACTTTTTTATTTTTTATTTTTTTACATTGCTTCTGTTTATGTAGCAAAAAGTAGAACATATGATACTCTAAAACATTTTGGGTAACCCCTTAAAATGGTACCTCCACATGTATATTGGATACTTATAAAAGTAAAAAAAAAATGACATCTTTAATCACAGGAAACCTTTTTTTTTGTCTATTGTTTTTCTTGAACTGTCTCGCTGTTCTGTGGTCCTTTGAATCCTGGGGGTTAATTTCTGGATAGATAAATGCACAGGGAAATTAAAAGAAAAAAAAAAACACACAGAAAAAAAAAAAAAAAACCAGCAACACAATTCAAAGCCTGGGAAAAAAATCAGGGAGTATCTCTGGACAACTGGAAAACAAACACACTGAGCTCAAGGGCTGTGGATAAACATTCAAGTATTATTAGAGACTTAAATAGATTCAGAGATTTGGCTTTTTTTTTTTTTTACTTTTTTTTTTTTTCTTAGTCAGTAAAAGCTTTTGCGACTTTCTCTGCCTGGGCTGTGTTTTTTTTTATATTTTTTTTTTACCCGTGGGAGAAAAGCTTTATCGGTGGACATCTACAGATTTCCGGCGAAGATGAGGCAGTTTGCCATTTAGACTGAGAAAATGACTATACTTCTAGCAGAAAAGAAGGCAAAAATTGAAATAATTTAAAAAAAAAATAAATACAAAAATACAAAAACTAGCGGTGGCATTTATTTCGCTTTTACAGAAAATATTTAATTTCTATAAATAGTTTTAATTTCATAAATTGGGATGGCAGATAAAAATCATCGGTCCCATCCATACAGAAAACTGTAGATGTATTTGTTCTTCAAGATAGCTTTATCACATCGCCTGTGACTTTGATATGCAAATGAACTGGTTTTTATGCATAGGCAGCGAACAGCGTTGACCCTCTAAATGGAGGCATCAAGCAACACCAGAAATGTGACCCCCACAGGGCACTGCAATTGCTCCATGGAGTGATACCAAGCGCAATTATGGATGGCCGCATACCCCTCCAATATGTCACTGCCCTGTAGTTGGCCAGGGGTCCAGAAGTAATCACAGATCATGTCTGTTCCTAGACTGCCTCCAGAGGCAGTCAACAACATTGCAGGTAAAAAAAAAAAAGCTCAAACTAATTCTACTACTAAATTAACCATAGGTCTTTAGGTAGGGTTGCACTTATGGTTACAGATGGGTTAGGGCTTGACACATTTAATTTATTTTAAGGAGCCAGCAAAAAAAGAAAAAACCTAGGAGCAAGACAAAAGCATAATCACAGTCATGTACACACACAGACCGTTACACAGTCACATAGACACAGACCGTTACACTCACATTGACAGTCGTTTTCAATGTGTCACCCCCTCCGTGCTGCTTTATCTCATTGCAGGGAAGGCGAACCTGCTCCCAGCTATGGGACAAAGTCCTAAAAGTGAAACAATCAAAGGAACATAGGACTGCTCCGCTCTTGGAGCTTTAGAAAGAACCTTCCTAAATAACCAGCATGGTTTTTATTCACTTTACTGTGGTAGTCTTTAGTACTTCTGCTGGAAGGCTCTTCCAGGTACCAACTACTACTTTTTTTTTTTTTTTTACACAGGCTGCATTTGACAGAGCAGATCAACAAAAAACAAAATATAAAATCAGAATAAAATATCAAAAGTAAAATTTTGTAATCGATTTGTAAAAGATGTGTAGAGGAGAGAGTCTTTCTTAGCTCCCTTACTCATTTCGCTCCTCACTTACTCACAAAGGCTTGGATTGATGAGCCAAACTTTCTAATCCAATGAGCAATGTATGTTAGTGAGACAGTGTGTGATCACCAGCAGGAAGCAGAGCCATTACAGACACAATCACAGCTCACACTCACTCACACTTACACACTCACTGACCTGCCCCATTACAAACACAATCACAGCTCTCTCTCACACACACACACACACACACACACACTGACCTGCCCCACACACACACACACTGACCTGCCCCATTACAGACACAATAACAGCTCTCACACATACACACTGACCTGCCCCATTACAAACACAATCACAGCTCACACACACACACTCACACACGCTGACCTGCCCCATTACAAACACAATCACAGCTCACACACACACACACACTCACTGACCTGCCCCATCACAAACACAATAACAGCTCACACATAAATACACACACACACACTGACCTGTCCCATTACAAACACAATCACAGCTCACACACACACACACACACACACACACTGACCTGCCCCATTACAAACACAATCACAGCTCACACACTCACTGACCTGCCCCATTACAAACACAATCACAGCTCTCACACACACAAACACTCACTGACCTGCCCCATTACAAACACAATCACAGCTCACACACACACACACACACACACACACTGACCTGCCCCATTACAAACACAATCACAGTTCACACAAACACACACACTGACCTGCCCCATTACAAACACAATCACAGCTCACACTCTCACACACACTGACCTGCCCCATTACAAACACAATCACAGCTCACACACACACTCACACACTCACTGACCTGCTCCATTACAAACACAATAACAACGCACACACAAATACACACACTCACCTGTCCCATTACAAACACAATAACAGCTCACACACACACACACACACACACACACACACACTCACACTGACCTGCCCCATTACAAAACACAATCACAGCTCACACACACACACACACACACACACACACACACACACACACACACACTCACTCAGGGTAGTTCAAATTATTTTATTTTTTTACATAAATGTTCCATTATTTTCCAGCTGCTTTAAAGAGGGACTAAACCCTCCTTACTGGGGCGAGATCCACCACAATGTTCCCCAAAAATATCTCTAGATAAATAGTATAAAGACCAAAAGAAACAGATGGGTCTTCTCAGTCTGTCCATTAACCCTCCCCATCTTATAAAACCTGCACTGGAGATCTCACCACGCCCTACTGATGGGAGGCCACTAAATCTAGCGGAATTACCAGGAGAACGATAAATGACTATATAATTAAAAAAACAAGGCACATTTGACAAATATTGTTCAATATCCATAAAACAAAGCTCTTTAACCCTTTCAGGACCAGGGGATTTTCCTGGGCCAAGGACCAGAGCATTTTTCAATTTTTAATATGTGTTTGTTGAAACATAATTCTCCTCTCTCTCTCATTTAACGCACCCATACAAGTTATGCCCCCAACAGGCATGCAGGGGTTCAATTTAATTAAATAAATATATTACAATGACATTTATTTATTTAAAAAAACTTTTTATAAATTACAAAAATAAAAATTGGGTAAGAAAAAAAAAATGAGGGCCATAAAGTGGAAGGAAACTCACCACAGTTACAAACTGTGATAAGCAATGAAAGGGTTAATTTAAAAATATATATATATTTTTTTTCAGGAAATGTTCTTTATTTATTTATTTTTCACTTGCAGGTCACTCTCTGGGCCTCACTATAAGGACGTGAAGCACAGGGAGTGAATTAGAGGCAGTGTGTGATCACTTTGACTTTGCCATCTAACTTGCATGTGATCGAGTGATCCACCAATCGGGTCCAGGAGCTTTGCCTCGGGTGCGACCGCAGCTCACCGCCGGCTAGATTGCATGACGAGATAACTCGTTATAAGGTCGCGAAGGGGTTAAAGGGGGTTCCTAAACATCTAAATTTGATTTGTGTATAATGTTTACTTTTACTGAATTAGTCCATGAAATAAACCGAGCGGCGGGAAGGAGCTGAAATAAATTTAGAACATTTTGTTTATAGCAAACGTTTTTTTGTGTGTGTGGAATTCTGGGTAATCAAACCAATGTCAAGTCTGTTTGCTCTCTGTCAGTTTGGTTAGTTTAGCTCTGCAGCTTTGTTTGCAGAGTAATTAAGATGCCATCGTTAGTTATACAGACAAGTCTAGGAGTGAATGACCAGTGCAGATTTAATTGGGGAATTCCGTAATATAATTATATATATAAATATTTGCATCTTGGTTTTTCTTTCTGCTACTTTTGTATTAATTCCTTGATGATCAATTTAACGCAGATATTATTATTTTATTTCGGCCCACGCTCGAAGTGGTTTTGATTTTCACACAAACATAATAAATATATATATATTTTTTTTAATATTTAAAGACCAGAGAATGCATTCTATTCTACACTTTATTTAATGAGATTAGGCCAGCCTTCCCTAAAAAAAGATCAAGCTCCCCTTGATTTAGCAGGAATCACAGTGTGGATAACTGTTTGGGTACCAGAAGGAGGGTCTAGGACACTTCAGCGCGGCGACTTCATCGCTGACAGTTCAGTGCGGCAGTTAGAACGCTGAACTGTCAGCAATGAATAATAACACGGCCGCTTCATCGCGGACGCGGCTATGTAAGAGCTGACAGTTCAGCGCTGAACTGTCAGCTCTTACAAATGTACAAGTAAAAAGAAAATAACTCCCCCTAATAAATGATTCCCCTTCCCCAAAGTGCCCCCCAAAACCCAATACTAAAATTAACCCCAAAACCCCAATACTAAAATTAACCCCCGAACCCTAATACTAATACTAACCCCCTAAACCCTAATACTAATCCCCGAACCCTAATACTAACCCCCAAACCCTAATACGAAAATTAACCCCCTAAACCCTAATAACCCCCGAACCCTAATACTAACCTCCGAACCCTAATACTAAAATTAACCCATAACCCTAAAATCTTATTCTAACTCCCTAATTCTAACCCCCTTAACCCCAATACTAAAATAAACTTACTTAAAGTGACGGCGGTGAAGCGGCTGCGCGGATGCAGCCGCGATGTAGTGTCCCATCCCCCCAGGAGGACACCTTGCAAGCGGGAATATTGTGATCACAATTTCTAAATTGTGCCGTTTGCGTAAAACCATTGGGGGAGAATAAATAAAGTGCAGTCATTTTATTCTTTTCCTAAAATGTAAAAATAAATCCGTTGCTAGGGAAATACAAGCATGTAATATATCACATATTTGACACTGGGATGACAGCATCGTTTGGCACACAATGGAACTTGTGGACACAATCCTTCTACGCATGTGTTACTGATTTGTCAGTTCACTTTTTTTAAACATTTTAATTTTTTTTTCTTTTTTTTTCCAGGGGAGGAGGGGGGGGAAGAGAGAGAATTATTTTAGTCCAATAAATAGTTTTATTTTGGCCTTGGCTCATGCCTTTTGGAAACCCGCCTCCCTTGTTCGACTGGAGTACTGTTTATAGAAGTATCTCGGTGTGAGAGGGCAGCTATATCGCCCTGCTTTGTATGTTGAGCCGTGGTTGCTAAGACACCGATAATAACCAGTAATAACTATGGCGACAGCCAAGCATTAGTTCACAACGTCCATTTAAATAAAGGAAGCAAAAAAAAAATGAAATAAAAATAATGAACAAAAATTCACCATCCGCTGTGTGTACACATCACAATCTAGTTACTATGGGGTTTTAATCCTTTTTTTATTTTTTATTTTTTTAGTCTCTTTGTATTTGAGTTGCTCTGAAGAGGTTTCATATTAGGGAGGGGTGTTTAAAGAGCTCCTGCCAGCTGATGGAGGACTACATTTCCCAGTCGCTCCTGCCAGCCTGTCAACGGATTGTGGGAGATGTAGGCCGCAGCAGAAATACATTTTGACACCCCTGCTCAAAGCATAGTTGCCAACATCGGCCATGTTTCCTGGGACACATATTTGTTCCACATGCTGCAGAAAGAGCATGCAAAGTGCAGCCCGGCAGTATGTAGGATGGATATACGCACAGACACAATCCAATTAATTAATCAGGCTGGAGATCTCATAGGACCTGCCATGATTAATTAATTGGAATTGGATTCTGTCTGTGTTTATATCCATCTTACATACTGCTGGGCTGCACTTTGCATGCTCTTTCTGCAGCATGTGGGACACGTGTCCCTGGAAACATGGCCGTTGTTGGCAACTATGATTATAATACATTGTTCCCCACAACGGCCATGTTTCCAGGGACACGTGTCCCACATGCTGCAGAAAGAGCATGCAAAGTGCAGCCCGGCAGCATGTAGGATGGATATACGCACAGACACAATCCAATTAATTAATCAGGGTGGAGATCTCATAGGACCTACCATGATTAATTAATTGGATTGTGTCTGTATATTTTTTTTTAACCATCTTCCGTCCAGATGGCCACTGTTAAAGGCGGGGTAGGCTTGGTGCTACTGATTACCAGTATTGTCCGCTATAACCTTTCATGTACAATGATTCCCACCATGGATATTAATCTGATACATACTGTGCAATCCCCCTGCCCCCACCCCATCAAATCCTAGCATGTTCCTGTGCTTGTGAGGACAGCTGCTGCCGGGCTGTGTAACTCCGCGCACAAGTTCACATTTTTATTTTCGTTTTTGTTTCCAGTCCCCCATGATATAGAGATTTCCATTTTAATCGGCCCTGACAACTTGCGTCCACACAATCGCTGCGTCGGGGAACATCTGCCTTGCAGGAGAGTCCAGGAGGTTCTACTTTGTTGAAAGTTTAAGGCTCAGTCACCTGGGGGGGTCATGTATTAAAGTCCAGTGGGGGAAAAAGTTAATGAAGCATGATTAAGGAGCAATTTGCTAATATTTGTAACATTCCTTTTTGCGGGTTTTTTTGTGGCGCCTCTTCCGTTTACTTTTATGTAGCGGCGATTTTTCTGGCTGCGCTAATATATTGCGATTGTATAATTGCCCACACTAAAGACGAGGATATTTTTTGGAAAATAATTCAGATTTTACATGTGAAAATTACACCAGCTTCTAGCGAGTGCTGATCAGAAAAAGGCAGAAAAAATATTCGCAAACATTGGCTTTTTTTTTTAAATTCACAAATATTCCTGTTTTTTTTATTCGCAGTTTGCGCCTATTTACTATTTGAAAGAGCAAAAAAATAGTTTTGCACATAAAATAATGATCTGTACAATGTTGCATCACTGGTGTGAGTAAATCATCTGTTCTATCCTTCTCTAGATTGTAAGCTCATAGGAGCTAGGGCTTGCCAATAGTCCATTCCCTTGGTATATAAGAGGTGCAGGGCATGCAGGGGGATTGGAGAGCTCCAGGAGGTCTGTTCCCGTTCTGGGAGGTCTGTTCTTGTTTCTTTCTTCGAGGTAATCGGAGCAATAAAATGGTTTGTAAGGTTTTTGGCTCCTCTTTCTATTGGCTGATAAAGCTGTTTGGAAATAGGGTTCACACCCGGCCTGCGTTTTACCAGCCAGCCTGTAAAATATTGGTCAACGTGGAGTTTATTATTTGAAGGAAAAAAGTACAGAGAGCACCACCCAAGGGGTGAGTGAAGACAAAGAGAACGACCCTCGGAGAAAAATGCTATTGCTGCTGCTGGCAGGGTTTATAATAGAACGTTGTACTGTGACATCACCTATGACATCACAGAGATGCTCTTTCCTCAGAGTTCTAAACCCTGGAGAACCCTTCCCTGTCGTCATTTCCTCCATAGTTACTGCCTTTTAGTTCATGGAGCTTCGGCAGGTCGGCAGTGAGGTATTTAGGACTTAATTTTTTTTTAAAATTACATAAAAAAACAAACATTTAATATACGGTATGTCTGTGGTGTCTCCTGTTTATATAGCTTTGCGCTGGACTGTCCCGGTTTGGGAGGTTTGTCCCTTTTTTTGAGATAGAGCTCAGATGGCACAGTCAAGACGGCAATCCCAGACACCGGAAAATGCTTACTGCGCATGTGCAGCACTATAGCGCAATAGCAATTCTGGCTTCAGACGCCAGGATCGAAAGCCATCACAGAACACTGACCAGCGCCTCTGCGCATGCTCGGTAGTGCTGTCACTCACCTCCCCAGACTCCTCCCCCTCCGGTGTCCTGACAGTATTGGGAGGTATGTGTTTATGACATGGCTTCATATACATTTTTGCATATTGTAATGTATTTTCTGTGTAACCTGTACACCGCTTTTAATCTCCTCGCTCGCTGCGATCATGCAGCACTTCATGAGTGTGTGTGTGTGTGTGTATATATATATATATATATATATATATATATATATATATATATATATATGTATGTGTGTGTATATATATATATATATGTATATAAATATGTATGTGTGTATATATACTCCTGTTGCCAGAACTGGCAGGGTTTATAGTAGAATGTTGTGATGTCATAGGTGATGTCACAGTACATTCTTATTCCTCAGTGTTCTAAACACTGGAGAAACAATCTCAGCTTGTCCTCTGCCTCCATATTGCTGCACGGGTATCCTTCCTTAGTTTTAGTGAGGTTTGCCAGGTAGGTGTTGAGATATTTGGGGTTTAAATTTAGGAAAATCACATTGCAGTCTATTATTGAACTCGGTCTCCTGTTTTAGTCCTGTTTGTCCCTCTTTAATGCTCTGTACCAAAGCGCTGAGTAAATTGTTGGCATTATATAAATAAATGATAAAGTAAAAAAAAAAAAAAGATTCCCAGTAATTAGTGACTTTTCGATTTTTAGACCTGCCATGGGACTGTCCCTCCTAAAACAGCGCAGTGGGAAGAGACATGGTCCTTAGTATTACTTAACTGAGGGGGTAGTGGATGGATGGAATAGTCTTTCAGTAGAAGTGGTAGAGGTTAATACAGTGAAGGAGTTTAAGCATGCCTGGGATAGGTATAAGGCTATCCTAGATACAAGATAAGGCCAGGGACTAATGAAAGTATTACTTTACTGAGAGGGTAGTGGATGTATGGAATAGTCTTCCAGTAGAAGTGGTAGAGGTAAACACAGTGAAGGAGTTTAAGCATGCATGGGATAGACACAAGGCTATCCTAGCTATAAGATAAGGCCAGGGACTAATGAAAGTATTACATTACTGAGAGGGTAGTGGATGTATGGAATAGCCTTCCAGTAGAAGTGGTAGAGGTTAATACAGTGAAGGAGTGTAAGCATGCGTGGTATAGGCACAAGGCTATCCTAGATATAAGATAAGGCCAGGGACTAATGAAAGTATTACTTTACTGAGAGGGTAGTGGATGTATGGAATAGCCTTCCAGTAGAAGTGGTAGATGTTAATACAGTGAAGGAGTTTAAGCATGCGTGGGATAGGCACAAGGCTATCCTAGATATAAGATAGGGAACTGGGGACTAATAAAAGTATTTAGAAAATTGGGCAGACTAGATGGACCACATGGTTCTTATCTGCCGACACATTCTGTGTTTCTAAGTTTTTCTTTATTATTATTTTTATTTTATTTTTTTAAACCCAGACCAGCAGAAAAAAAAAAAAATGAAAGGTGCTATCAAGGGCTACGTGGTTACTGTTAGTAGCTTTAAATCCCGGTACTTATTAAGAGTGTGCACTTATAACTTACATTCACAGTCAGTATTTTTTGGTATTTCTTCTCTCCATTTTCCATGGACAAGCAAGCAGTTTGTTTGTTTTGAGCAGAGTGAATAATGATGGATTTATTTGATTTTATATATGTTTTGATTCATTCACCTCAGTTCACTGTTCATTTAATAGCCCACTTTGCAGAGATACCGGTCATGCTTCCTATAGCTCTCCTTTATTTGCGGATATAAACATCCGTGCAGAATTCGATTGGCAAAGCTGCTGTACCCTGTGTGTTTAGTCCTCTGCAGCTGCTATACCCAGTATTAACCCTTTTAGTGCCATGCCATGTGCTGCTCCCCCCTTAAATGTAACTTAAAGGGACAGTCTAGTCCCCAAACTCGCAGGCTTTTCCCCCCTGTGTTATTTGATGCAGGCATTCTGTATAAATCACATTTTTGATATTTGACTCAAGCCCTCCCCAGTGATTACTCTGCATGTTTACTGCAGGTGCCGCAGCACTGATTCTATAGACACTGAGGATATAAAGTTTTGTTTCATTTAGTCACTTCCTGTGCTCCTCAAATTAAAGACATTGTGTGGACTGTGATAAACTTGATTTTGTACACAGTAGGATCTCTTAACAGTGCAACACATTGTCTGATGACATCACTGGAGAGATAGGAAATTACATGAATTGGAATGACATTCTCATTGGTTCCTGCAGCATTAAAAACAGGAAATTGACTTGTACTCAGCTAGTGTGGGCAGTCCTGGTTTCTTGCAAACTGCTGTAATTTAACAAATTCATCTAACTGTAAGTATTTTATATTTTAAGCCATGCAAAATGTAAAACATGCATTGTAAAGTACTTTGAAAGCACATTAATATGTATTAACATTTGGAATATGCATTTTGGGCATCAGACAGTCCCTTTAATGTTCTCTTCTGTGATTAATAATTGTACCTGGTGCTGATGTTACACAACACTTGATCAGACGCCTTCCCTTGTTTCTTAAAGGGGCGCTGTCAGCTAAACATTGGTTACTTTGAATGTAGAGAACATAATCTGTACATTGTGTTGGCAGAATTGGAAGCAAATGCATGGATTAAAACCTTTGTTTTTAACCATATGCAGGTGATTACCCAATTCGTTAGCGGCGGTGATAGGTTTAGTTATTTGGAACCGTACACTTCCGGATTCCATTTTGCTTCACACCATGGAAGGGGGGAGTGGTTACGCTAGCGTTCCTCCCTACGCGTTTTCAGACAGATCACTTGATCAGGAGAAATCATATAACTTTTTTGTGTGCTTCTCATACTGCCTCAAGCGGAAACCCAGTAACCAACTAGATCCCATTAAGGATGATGGGTCCATGTAGAAAGGGGATAGAGAGGCAAAAAAAAAAAAAAGTGATCTTCGTTAACCTTAATTGCATATGCCCACCCAGATTTCTGAGGGAGTAGCAAGTCTTCTGGCTTGTCACGGGAGTTTGAGCGCCTGATAGGTGGTCACTATCAGATGCTCCGTGGAGGAAGGTTAGTTTTAGTGGGTGAAAGTTAGTTTTAGGGCTCCTTAGGGGTTACTATTAGGGTTAGTATTAGGGTCTTGGGGTTAGCATTAGGGTGTTAGGTTTAGGGGTTACTTTTAGGGTTAGTGTTACTATCAGGATTATGGGTTAGTATTGGGGTTAGTTTGAGAGTTAGGTTTAGGGGTTAGTATTAGGGTCAGTATCAGGGTTATGGGTTAGTATTGGGGTTAGTTTGAGAGTTAGGTTTAGGGGTTAGTATTAGGGTCAGTATCGGGGTCATGGGTTAGTATTAGGGTTAGTATTGGGGATCGAGGTTGTGGGTTAGTGTTAGGGTTAGTTTGAGAGTTAGGTTTAGGGGTTAGTATTAGGGTCAGTATCAGGGTTATGGGTTAGTATTAGGGTTAGTATTGGGGATCAGGGTCCTGGGTTAGTATTGGGGTTAGTTTGGGAGTTAGGTTTAGGGGTTAGTATTAGGGTCAGTATCAGGGTTATGGGTTAGTATTAGGGTTAGTATTGGGGATCAGGGTCCTGGGTTAGTATTGGGGTTAGTTTGAGAGTTAGGTTTAGGGGTTAGTATTAGGGTCAGTATTGGGGATCAGGGTCCTGGGTTAGTATTGGGGTTAGTGTTAGTATCAGGGTTATGGGTTAGTATTAGGGTCAGTATCGAGGTCATGGGTTAGTATTGGGGATCGAGGTTGTGGGTTAGTGTTAGGGTTAGTTTTAAAGTTAGGTTTAGGGGTTAGTATTAGGGTCAGTATCAGGGTTATGGGTTAGTTTAGGATAAATGATTCTATTTTTGTGGATTTTAATTTTTATTTTGAGGGCTAAACCTGTTTATCCATTTACAAGGGGTAAATACATTATTCCCCCCGACACCTCTCGCTTTTCCTGCATATTCCTTCCTGATGCTCATTTAATCAGTCAGTAATATGTGAGGCTCCAGAGCAATAATCCTGTTACTGCTGCTGGCAGGGTTTGTTATAGAACATTGTACTGTGACATCACCTGTGACATCACCTGTGACATCACAGAGATTCTCTTTCCTCAGAGCTCTAAACCCTGCAAAAGGGTTTCATTGAAAAAATTTTTTTTTATATATATATATATGTATTGTATTAACAGAATTACAAGCAAAGGCTTACATAAAATGTTTTAAGTACGGTATGTTGTCCTTGGGTGGGGTTTTCTAACCCAACCACTGCAGTTTGGGACCTACATAGGGTCAATCTTAAGGCTGACTGCACGTCATGGGATGTTATATATCATATAACATTTACCGTGCCAAGGTTAGCCATCCCAGTTTCTGGACTACATCTACCATAATTCCCTGCCATTTGTAAAGGCTGTTGAGGGATTGATGGGATTTGTAGTTCATAGACGGCCGAGGGGCTGCAGTCTTTTGATAGTACATACCAGTTTATTCTGGTCTCTCTGCTATTGCAGACCCTTGGTTTTTAACTAGGCCCCTTCTGATGGTCCTCCTTTTTGAAAACGGGGGTCTCTCTCTGCCCTAGCAAAAGAGAGACCCCTACTGAATGCAGACCCCGATCAGACGAACGGGGAGAGTCGCAGCTGGCGCTTGCCAGACTCCAAGGCCGGCTCTGCCTCATCTCTGTAAAGATACATGCCTGGCTTACTTAGGAGAAGGGTATATACGTTTTTTTTAACCCTTGCTTCCTATTTAAAAAAAAATAAAATAAAAAAATGTAATTGTCCTTTTATCTGTGCTCTGATTGTACAGTGGAGGGCCGGGTGTCCCACTGTCCTCATCCCACCACAACTCATATTGGGTGTGTGATGTGGGAGATGCTAGCTGAAGTAGCCAAGAGCAGTAATGAGCTCCATATGTGCCTCCGAGGGGTCTCTGGGAAATTCTATCACTCACTCCTTCATTTGTCTAAAGCATTGTATCTGCTTATTCCCCTAACCATCTCCTCTCCCACCGAGCCCCCCGCTGTATCCCCATGGCTCACACTTAGAACAAACTTCTCAAATATCTCGCTCTCTACGGCCCCAAATGACCCCCCCCCCCTCCCCTGCACGCCCCTACCCTTGGCCAAACATTATACCACATGGCAACAAAACTCAGTACCGCATGTTCACGGTAAAAGGATTTTGTGTGTGTGTAAATATCTTGTAATTTTGGTTCTGCGTTTTATTTAATGGCATACCTTGCTGTAAGGAATTAGAAGGATTTGCATGTACAGGGGGGGACAAATATATTCGTAGACTTTAAGAGCTAGGCCGAAATAAGGACAATACTAGACAAAATAAACAGAAGAGGCTTTGTCTTCTTACCAGAAGGAAGACGCAGAACAAATATTATTATGGTGCAAAATGGCAGTGGGAGACCCCCAAACAGCAGGAGGAGGGGGAAAAGCCTTTGCTAAGCAGTTTAAAGTAATATCTGCTTGATTCATGTGTAGGAGCCAGGGAAATGGTTGCCTGGCTCCTGGGATTTGTCAGACCCTATAAATAAATAAAAATAAAAGACAGTGGGTAAAACGTGGCCTGGGTTGGTAGAAAATCAGTACTGAGCATCTGAAGCAGACTTTTTGTTGTAGACTTGCAATGTGTGCGTGTAATTAAACAAATAAATAAAGACTGACTTGTGTTTATAATGGGACATATAGAGCTTCAGAAAAAAACCTTGTTTGAAAATTTGGAAACCATGTGCTTGGTTTTTAAACGTACCTGTGCCGTCTCCTACTTATGAGGTCACAGTGACTCTGTGCAGTTTCCTGTCCATAAACATACAGAGACTAAACTGAAAACCCATTTACTTTCCACCCTTAGAGGTAAGTGTGACGCATCCTATGGCATTGGTGCATTTTGTGCGTCTACATTTCTTTCAGGGGAATGTGGGTGATACAGAACAAGCTGTGGTATCTATGTTTCACAGGTGTGTAATGGATATGACCTGCATATATTCTTACTTGTTTTTTTTATTTTTTTTAATAAATGACGGTTGTCCTTTAGTTTTTTAGTTTTTTTTTTTTTTTGACATGAAAAAGGCCTTGGAATTCAGACAGCCAATAAGGAGGGCTTGGGGAGGTTTCTATAGCAACATCATCAGCATCCATTACTCTTGTACACTTTATTTGCATTTGAATTAGCAGATCGAAAGAGTTGAAGGAAAAACTGATTAGAAAGATGCAGGACTTAAATAAATAAAATAAAATAAAAATCTGACGGTAGGGGAACTGCCCATTTAAAAAATAATTGCAACATGCTGCATTAGAAGTTTATATATATATATATATATATATATATATATATATATATATATATATAACCCACCTGTATTGCACATGCATAACATAAATATATATAACTTAAAGAAGATCAGCTGACCCCTGACCTTACATCCACATTCTGTGACCAGTTTCCTTTGTGTTGTGTAGAAAAACACAATAGAAAAATGTCCTCATCACATTGCTCTGTGATGATACACTTGCTGCCTGGGTGAGGGGTGACCTCACCCACATGCGTTTCACAATGTTTACACAGGGAAGAGAGCCACAGGTACTTGAAAACAAGGATTCTTGTCTCCTTGTTTGAGCATGCACGGTGTAGGCAATAAAAACGGCATCCCACCATTGTGTGTCATGCTGGTACGCTGATCATCATTCATTTTCAGATTTACTTCATCTTAGAGACCAGATTAAACCCAGATATACACTTGACATTCAGACTGCAGTGAAACGCGTCGTACCCATAATTGGTTGGAGGGTATGACCTCTCACTCTGGAATGACTTCCTTTTGTGGACGTTGGACTCGTTCAGAGTAATTCTCTGAACATATGTAAACCTCTTGCATAGCGAGGAAACCAGTAATGCGTTGGTCTGCAAATCAAAAACCCCAGGGGCTTTATTCACAAAAGAGGGGCTAGCAGGGAATTGAGAAGGGGATTCCTAATTCTGACTCTCTCACATACCTTCTCTGTATGGCATTGCACGGCCATGAGATGTACATACTGGATGCCGCTGTCTCTGGAGGGATTTTGGGGGGAGCCCGAAGGGATGGATTTAAGCCACACCCTTGACATTACTCAAGCATTGAGTTCCAGGCTACCCAGTACAGATACCGGGCGTCTGGAGCTTGTAGACTTGCAATTAGTCTAAAGCACGCAATGCTGCCTATGCACAGTGCTAAATACTAATGCAGAGACTGACCCGAATTTGACGGGACAGGACCCAGAAAAAAAAACGGGACTGTCCTGGAAAATTCGGAACTGTTGGCAACTATTGCACGTATCTGCCATGAAACTTAAAGTAGAGGTTGTGAGCGAAAGCATTTGATCTGTAGAGAGATGATCCAATGCAAGACGTGAGTGCAGGGTCTGCTCCTGATGGTACCGGTAATTTTATTAGCTTGTTGATCTGGTCGCTTCAGACAGAGCCGTCTCTCATTTAATTATAGCAGATAATCTCCTAGATAACGCAGTGAGAGGCAGCGCAGCCCCACATAGCTCTACGTCTGAACCAGCGGACGCCATTACGTCCAACACATGCCCATTAACCCTCTGAGTGAAAATGGCGTTGGCAAACGGTGGCTTTAAATAATGTGGGCTGAGAGCACTAGGGTTCCTTCTCCAGTGATGGGAGTTGGATTGATAGATTTTAGTTTGATTGAAGACTTAAGTGACCTTCTTAAAAGATAATTGTAGGCAAAAAAATAACAATTTCTGTTTATTGTAATGGAAGGATTGCAAATAATAAGGTGGAGGAATATTACATTCTTAATGGAAGAATGCAAATAAAGTTCCTCTATTAGTGCTAACAAAGGGCAGACATGTTTGGCAAATTGTCCTTCATCACGATACCAGATTTAATCCAAGATTCTAAACATGTCGGCCCCCTGATAGCGCTACACAGAGTAAAGATTCTAAACAACATGTCCGCCCCCTGATGGAGCTACACAGAGTAAAGATTCTAAACAACATGTCCGCCCCCTGATAGCGCTACACAGAGTAAAGATTCTAAACAACATGTCCGCCCCCTGATAGCGCTACACAGAGTAAAGATTCTAAACAACATGTCCGCCCCCTGATAGCGCTACACAGAGTAAAGATTCTAAACAACATGTCCGCCCCCTGATAGCGCTACACAGAGTAAAGATTCTAAACAACATGTCCGCCCCCTGATAGCGCTACACAGAGTAAAGATTCTAAACAACATGTCCGCCCCCTGATAGCGCTACACAGAGTAAAGATTCTAAACAACATGTCTGCCCCCTGATGGAGCTACACAGAGTAAAGATTCTAAACAACATGTCCGCCCCCTGATAGCGCTACACAGAGTAAAGATTCTAGACAACATGTCCGCTCCCTGATAGAGCTACACAGAGTAAAGATTCTAAACAACATGTCTGCCCCCTGATGGAGCTACACAGAGTAAAGATTCTAAACAACATGTCCGCCCCCTGATAGCGCTACACAGAGTAAAGATTCTAAACAACATGTCCGCCCCCTGAAAGAGCTACACAGAGTAAAACGGGGTAAATAAGTTACTTTATCTATATCCATGCGTTAAAGCATTTGTATTTAAATTGCCTATACTTGATGCAATCTTAAACGTTGTGTTAATTTTCGCTCTACAGTTGTCCTTTATGTGACCGTTGGGATATAGCAATTAGAGCTATTCATAAATCTAATTTATTTTGCCGTATAGAAACCTCATCTCGAGGCCCCTACCTGCCCTGTTTGTATAAACCTCCAAACACATAAACAGTGAGTTGACCCAAATAACGTGAATGTCCACGAGATGGTAAATGAGGGTGGTCATCCTTCACGTGGCTTTAGGATTGCCACCTTTTCTTCAAAAAAATACCGGCCTTGGTACGGTCTCCATAGACCTGATGTTAAATTTGGCATCCGTACAGGGCTTATCTTACACACTTATCTCAGAAGCACAGGAATTAATAGCTCAATTAGCCAGGATAATGTCAGGAGACTTGATATGAGCTCAGAAACCAATTCGACTAACCCCCCCCCAGCTCAGTCTGGCAAAGGTCTTGGGTTGAAAGAGGTGGGACAATCTTGAATTGTTCAGGAATTTGTGAAGTTTTGTGGTGCTCTTATATGGCAATGTGAACGCTCTCTCTGCCAGCTCCCTGGTCTCTTCTGTAAGCGCACGGATTATAGAAATGGCTTTGGATTTTAAACTCTAAGTGGCTCTTATGATTGCACAGCTAATTAATCAATCTGTGCAGCGGCTCTATTTCTAGGGTAGTGTGCAAAGCAGAGGCCTACGAGTATATTGCAGAATGAATGGTTTGGTGCAGAAACCTCTTCTCTCCGGAAAGATTTAATGTAGCGTTAATAAACAAATTCTCATTGATAAATTTAGGAGGCAGGCATATCGAAATATTAAAGGACAACTGCCCGCAAAAAAAATATTCTGTTTTTATTGAAAGATTTCATTAAATATAGGCCTTTTAAATAAAAAGAATACAAATATAGTACCGTACGGAGCCCTTTCTGCTTTGGATAACTCTATCAGGGGGCGGCCATGTTGTTTAGAATCTTGGGTAAGACGTAGTATTTGTTCCTTTATCTGACACAAGATGGCCTCCCTCTGATAGAGCTAGAAGGAGCAAAAGGGGCTTAATATGGTGCTTTATTTCTGTATAAAATGCAGACACTTGATGCAATCCAGTAGATCCAACAATTTTGGTAGAAATGTTTTTACTCTTTCATTAAAAATAAAAACTTATTATGTGTAGTAATGAGACGTATCCTTGTTTCACACACTTTCTACAAAGATACTGTAGCTGCTATGTTCCTCTAACACACCTTAAAAAGTGTATAGCCCAGCGATGGCTAACCCTGGCACTGCTGATATTTGGGAACTCCATCACCTCCGGTTTGGGACATCACCTGATTTGCAAATGAACTACTTTTTAATGGAAAACTTTTTTCATTTGCATACAGACCCATTTAAAAAAAGAATTCTCAATGCATAGATAATGTTTTGTATTTTTTATTATAATAATAATATAAACAATAAGTGATGAACTTCCTTTAAGGCTGATGTATAATCTTGGGATATGTAGTTCACAAACATCTGCAGTGCCAAGCTTAGTCATCACTGGCATTGTGTCATTATTATAGGTACACAGGTTCCCTTTTCAGACATGCCGTTGCAATCCATCCCGAACAAATGATATGAGAGCGGCCATTTTTTTCCCTACAGGGTCAGTTCAGAGGCTGACTTGGTATTAATATACATCTTCCCGTTATCCAGCAACTTGCTAATTAGCTGACCTGTCAGGGCATTAACTGATAAATCACAAGCACTTGGCTTTTAGCAGTGTCTAGGTAGACTATCCCTGTTGGATTACAAGAGGTGTTAAAACATGCTCTGTCTGGATAATGGTCAGTGCTGGAACTCTACCGCTGTTAAAGGGACAATTGGCATAAATAACTTTAGATACAGTTTTGGAAAAGTGTCAAGCGAATGTATAGGTCAATAGAAAAACATTTATGTCAGTGTTGCCTCCTGTTTATGCCCTACCTGGCTTTTGTGGCACTATATGCAAATTAACTGTTCTTCATTTGCATATGGTGACACAATGTGATGTCAGGACCAGGTGGCCACACAGACCAAGGTGATGTCTGACCACACAGACCAACGTGATGTTTGACCACACAGACCAATTTCAAGAGCTATTTTTCTTTCGTGATTTATACATTGTGTTTGCAGAATTGGCAGCATTTGCATATATTTATGTTTTGATCTATATTCCCACTGTACACTGTTACCATCTGTTTAAACAAACCAGCTATGGGTACTGCCTAAAAAGGGAGATGACTGGTCTACTGGTAAAATACTGACAGTCGCTGCTCGCTGATGGACTACAACTCCCACCATCCTTTTTATGAGCTTTCTCAAGTCCTCAATGCTTTATGATGGCCAAACAGCAGCCTGCTGTTGAACTTCCATTCCCAGCATCCAACAGTAGCAGTGGATGATGAGGTGTTAATGAGTAGCTGTACAGTGGCAAGGAAGTAAAAGTAACTATTCCTGAGACTGTAGCAAGAGGATTGACTGTTTCAGCCAAAAGGGATATTTTTGTGTGCCCTCGAGCGTCTGATCCGTTACAGCATTTTGAATGTCACATCTCCTGTGACTCGGGAGAGCTTTTGGCAGTGGAAGGGTTACAGAGCCAGTGGGGGGATGGGGGCTGGAGAGATTTCGTTTACAGAACCCAATCCCTTTACCTTGGGCGGCTGCCAGATCCCAGTCGCTGGAACTCCATTCGTGCATGAACGCAGGAAGTGGCTGCCATAGAAGCGCTTCTCGCGAAATGCTACAACCTCAACTGCAGGTCTATGATGTCATCAGTTCCACAACCATATCCAAGATTGTGAGCTCTCCACATGGCTGACCTGTATACGATATCTCCGTTAGTATATACCGTGTCATCAGGTTCGGCCCAGCCAGTCTACCCATGTTTCGACCTGCTATAAAATCCTTGCACTTTACTTGGTCCTTGGCTGCATATTGTGTTCAGGATAGCATTATACCTATCCCATTAATGCTTAAATGCCTTCACTGGATTAACCTCTACCACTTCTACTGGAAGGCTATTCCATACATCCACTACCCTCTCAGTAAAGTAATACTTTCATTAGTCCCTGGCCTTATCGTATATCTAGTATAGCCTTATACCTATCCCATGCATGCTTAAACTCCTTCACTGTATTAACCTCTACCACTTCTACTGGAAGACTACTCCATGCATCCACTACCCTCTCAGTAAAGTAATACTTTCATTAGTCCCTGGCCTTATCTTATATCTAGGATAGCCTTATACCTATCCCACTCATGCTTACACTCCTTCACTGTATTAACCTCTACCACTTCCACTGGAAGGCTATTCCATACATCCACTACTGTCTCAGTAATGTAATACTTTCATTAGTCCCTGACCCTATCTTATATCTAGGATAGCCTTATACCTATCCCATGCATGCTTAAACTCCTTCACTGTATTAACCTCTACCACTTCTACTGGAAGGCTATTCCATGCATCCACTACCCTCTCAGTAAAGTAATACTTTCATTAGTCCCTGGCCTTATCTTATATCTAGGATAGCCTTATACCTATCCCACTCATGCTTACACTCCTTCACTGTATTAACCTCTACCACTTCCACTGGAAGGCTATTCCATACATCCACTACCCTCTCAGTAATGTAATACTTTCATTAGTCCCTGGCCTTATCTTATATCTAGGATAGCCTTGTGCCTATCCCACGCATGCTTAAACTCCTTCACTGTATTAACCTCTACCACTTCTGCTGGAAGACTATTCCATACATCCACTACCCTCTCAGCAAAGTAATACTTTCATTAGTCCCTGGCCTTATCTTATATCTAGGATAGCCTTATGCCTATCCCATGCATGCTTAAACTCCTTCACTGTATTAACCTCTACCTCTCCTGCTGGCAGGCTATTCCATGCATCCACTACCCTCTCAGTATAGTAATACTGTTGTAAGGATGACATCTCTAGTTATATACTATGATCTATTGACCCAGCAGTTTGCCTCCTTTTCAATGTACACTCTCCTCTGACCTTGTATAACGCTGTTTTATTATATGCTCTGTATAGCAATATATAACTCTCTTGCCCATAGTTTCACCGATCATGATTTTCTCCACCAGTTTGTTTTCCCCATATCCGCTTATTTTTTATTTTGTTCTACCCAAAATATATCCTCCTTTTGCCTTCATAGACTCGGCATTGGCCTGAAGCCATTTTTTTCTGGCCTGTGCTCGGTGGCAACACTGCATCCCTCCACGCGTGTTTTTTGAAACAAAGCTTTTATTCGTTTTTTTTTTATATATTTTTTTTTTTTACATTTTTTACCTGAGCTCTAACCTGAACTTTTGGGTGTCTGGTATAAGGACCCTATGAGCAATGTTCATAAAAATGGGTTTGCAGGGAATTGATAAGGGAATGTCAAACTTAAGGCCAAAGTAGTCGAGATGGGGAATTTCTCCCATTCAGCTGAAAGTTTGAAGCTCCCTCTTTCATAGACAAAGCCCCATATGTGCTAACGCAATCTCACACGTATGACTGGCAAACGCCCCCTTTGCGTGTTTATGCTGTGTATGTCTGACCTACAGAAACTGACCTATAGTTGAAGGGACAAGGCCCACACAACAACAAAAACAGGACTGTCTTATCAGATGCGGGACTGTTGGAAACTGAAGGCAGCGTGTAAAACCGCCGTGGTGCTTTTTGGTCCTTATCGAGAAGGGGTTAAACATTTTGATATGAAATCATTTCTAGTAGGTTTTGTGAAGACTTGTAATCTATTTTGAATCTGGCTGCTTGCGAGGGGAGATGCTGTATTTGCTCGGAGAGTCTGGAATAGCGCTCTGTTTACACAGCCTGTCCCCCCTGGGAAAAGACCATGACGCTTTGTACGGCCTGCTTTGGATTATGTCGGAAACCCATGCTTTCAGGAAGATCTCATGATGTTACATTTGAAAAACGTTTTTTTTTTTTTTTTCCCTTTTTTCTTCTTTTTTTTTCTTTCTTTCTTTGTCCGAATGGTGATGAGAAATCCTTCATTTTACCCCAGGAAGATATTCCTCATCGATAGCTTCCTCCTCTGTCTGTAACGTGTCTTATATGGGACGTGCTTCCAGATTTGTAAAATCAAAACAATGAGAAACTCGTTTTCTTGAGTGTTTTTTTTTTTTTATTTTTTACATTTTATTATATATTTTTTCCAGTGTTCCCTATTGCATTCAACCACTTCAACAGGGGAGGGCTGGCAAAGAATCTGTCTGGTCTGTCTATTTGTCTATCTTCAACGATAGCTGCAACATGGACCACTACAGTGTATTTTTTTGTTAAGGGGCAGCGTTTTTAGCCCCCCCCCCCCTCCCTCCCCGGCAGACAAGGGAAGTGCTGCCCTAGGCACTTTCCCTGTCTGCCTCACGATAAATCCAGTGCTCTCTCTCACTCATTGGACCACAACTTCAATGTTTAGATTTCCCTTCCAAAAGCAGTTTCATTTGCATATAATGCCACGGATGATGTCATAAACAGGAGACTCCCCAGACCGACTTAAAAAATGTCTCCTAATTTAGTAAATCTAGTAACATAATGTATGAATCATTATTTATAACTATTTAAAAAAAAATTTAAAAAAAAGCTACATTCACAGTAAAAGCAATGTTTAGAAGATAGTGTCCCTTTGATGCTGCCCCAACATCTGCAGTGCCAAGGTTAGCCATCAATGAGCATCATGGAAAATAACTGCATTTCCCATAATGCTCGGTCAGCCTTAACCTTTTAGTCAGGCTTTTATGCTTGACTGAGTAGTTCCCATACATCCGCAGTGCCAAGGCTAGCCATCACTGGGCTAATTCGTCTGGCAGTGATTTCAGATAGTAATGAACTGTGACCCAGCACTGAATTCAGATCGGACTGGCAGCTTGGAAGGGGGGTTGATTATATCACAAGACCTTATTTTAAACATACTCCAAGCCACAGGCGGTGCTGACGGGAGGGGAGGGGAGGGGGGGGGGGGGGGGGGGAGTAGAGCTATTACTAACCGGAGTCGTCGAGATGTGGCAGATGAAGGGTTAACCTTAATCCGTAGCCCCCTCTGTCCTAGCATGAAGCTGATTTTTCAGGTCTGAGTATAACAAAGCTTTACTTTGTTTTATGAACCAATTAATATATTTGAAGAATTTGTTTTAGTATTCCAATGTCCGTACAGTTACTTGGTGATTGGGGGGAGGACGTTTCATTTGCATACCGACCAACTGCCCTGTGTTTTTAAATAAGTCCCTAATTGTAGGGTGTTTTTAAATAAGTCCCTAACTCTCTGGCTCCGTGTTCTGCTGTGCTGGTGATTTTTGTATTTTTTAGCAGCACATTATAAATGTAATACTGTTTTTGATAATCTTAAACATACTAGCGTATGTTCTTCATTTTCTACATGCGTGGAATGCACTTATTTTTACCTTAAAACTATATACAGTTTTCCTGTAGTTTTTACATTGAAAATTATTTTTGCTGGCTCCTCTCAATTCAGTGACCTGTAAAAAAGTGTTTTTACACCAATAATAACAGATATTACACGTCCCTTGCATAGGAAGAGTTGAGGGGGGAAAAAACCCTCAACTCATCAGACAAGTAGACTCCAATATTTTGTGTGTGTCGTTCCTATCTTGCCTCTTAACACCTCACTCCGGGGTAGCCAACCTCTCTGCGTCCCGGGCCTATCTGCTACCTATCGTCAATACCCCGAGACTCCAGTTCACTTAGGTTCCGCAGGCTGGATTAAATTCCTGGTTCTTGCGGTTGCTTCCCATAGCAACATTCCCAGGCTCCATCCTCCCGTTTCGAGAATTCCAGGATCGACGTGACTCCTGCTCTTACGAGTGTGGGACAGTCATGGGTAAAAAAAGGAGACTCAACCAAGCAGGGCATTGACCTTGGCTAGTGACTCTGTGGGTGTGTTATTTGGTTGGAGAAACATTAGCTCTTAACCTCCCTGCTGGATTCCCCCCCCGCCCCCCTCGATCCTCCAGCAGTATTTTAATGGCCTGCCTCTCCTGCTTTATTAATCATTTTAAAAAAAATGTGCGTATTTCATCGGTGTCTCCTAAATTCCATGTCGCCGCGGTGTTGCATTCTTGGCCCACGCAGGAGATGAAGTGATTTCACAAAAAGGAAATGCATATTTAGTTTGCTGGGGGTCTGTAGCCAAGAGATATGTGACCTTCCAACTCCTGGTCATGCATTCCTGAGTGCGAGAGATGCAATGCAGACGAACGTGTAGTACTGTCATTAAATGTGACATTCTGTAGGAAGACTGCTGGCAAAAATATACTTCTGTTTAACTGAAAGATTGCATCACGTGTAGCGGTTTTAACTGGAAATGTTTTAATGAAAGAATATACATATATTGCCTGATTGAGCTCTCTTTGCTTCATGTAGCTCTTTCCCCGGGGCGGACATGTTGTTTCGAATCTTTGCTTCATGCAGCTCTTTCCCCGGGGCGGACATGTTGTTTAGAATCTTTGCTTCATGCAGCTCTTTCCCCGGGGCGGACATGTTGTTTAGAATCTTTGCTTCATGTAGCTCTTTCCCCGGGGCGGACATGTTGTTTAGAATCTTTGCTTCATGCAGCTCTTTCCCCGGGGCGGACATGTTGTTTAGAATCTTTGCTTCATGCAGCTCTTTTACGGGGCGGACATGTTGTTTAGAATCTTTGCTTCATGCAGCTCTTTCCCCGAGGCGGACATGTTGTTTAGAATCTTTGCTTCATGCAGCTCTTTCCCCGGGGCGGACATGTTGTTTAGAATCTTTGCTTCATGCAGCTCTTTCCCCGGGGCGGACATGTTGTTTAGAATCTTTGCTTCATGCATCTCTTTCCCCGGGGCGGACATGTTGTTTAGAATCTTTGCTTCATGCAGCTCTTTCCCCGGGACGGACATGTTGTTTAGAATTGTTGCTTCATGCAGCACTTTCCCCAGGGGCGGACATGTTGTTTAGAATTGTTGCTTCATGCAGCACTTTCCCCGAGGCGGACATGTTGTTTAGAATAATTAAGGCCAAGGTAGTCAAGTTGGAAAAAGTCTTACACTCAGGTAGTTAGGCCATTGATGAGCGGGGCCATTGATGAGCGGGGCCATTGATGAGCGGAGCCATTGATGAGCGGGGCCATTGATGAGCGGAGCCATTGATGAGCGGGGCCATTGATGAGCGGGGCCATTGATGAGCGGGGCCATTGATGAGCGGAGCCGCTCAATGTCCCTATCAGATTTAAGCTTCAGGTACCGGGTGCCTGTAGCTTAATTCTCATTATGCATGCTCACTGGCATAATATGTATATATATTTGTATATCATTCGAGTGTGAGATATATATATATATATCATTTGGTCAGCCAGTATTCATTCATAGCGCCTCTTGATGGAGTTTTATCAGAGAATAGTGAAATACCCTGCACTGAGAATGAATTGCTTTTCCAGTCTGTCCCTTTAATTGGCAGATAAGCTGATAGGTGTGTCTCATCATCTAACTTGCTAAAATACGGTATTACTAGCCGAGCTGGAAAACCCTGACTCTGCTATTAATGTCTGTTTTTTGCAGTTCTCTTGTCCGGTCAGTTTTTGACGTGCTCTCTGTCTGTGTGTGTGTTTGTGTTTTCTCTGCGGGTGGCAGAAGCCCAGCATCAAGCTGTTTCGTGTGTGTGTGGTGAAAATGAGTAAATCTGCAAAAAAAAACGTACAATAATCGGCTTTAAAAACAAACAGTGAACCGGAGAAGTTTCTAAATAAAGTAAAAAAAAAAAAAATTCACCCTGCAGTGATCAGCACTAGCACATTGTGATGAGGTCAGGTTGTTGATTTTGGCTGCGGGGGAGTTTTGCTGTAGTGATTTTCTTTGAAAGTAAAATGTGAGTTTAGAGAAGGTTGTCCCCCGTCACCCCTGCTGTTTGTTTAGGGTAATTAGAAGAACCAGTTTATCAGTGGCCTGATGGGATTTCATGTGGGTGGCATGTGTAACCCACACGGAGATACTGACATCTAGAGGGTTACGTGTTGTGATTCTAGGAGGAGGATAGCTAACCTTGGCATTGCAGGTTTTTGGAAACTTCATATGCTAAGATTGACATGTCAGCCTTTAGGATGACTGAGCGTCATGGGAGTGCCATCACTGCTCTAGGAAGCCTATGTGTTAATCAGTGTTAATCAATCCACACCTTTGCTAAAATAATTTATACTATACATGACCTTTTGATCTGGTCTTTCCCTTGGTGACAAGGACTGTTTTGACATTTCTGGGGTGTTTGTGTTTAGCTGTAATTTTCTTCTTTCACACATACTGTACCCAAACAAAATTAAGGGGTTAACGTCTACCACTTCTGCTGGAAGGCTGTGCCATGCATCCAATAAAGTCATACTTCCTGATATTACTTTTAAATCATTGCCCCTCTAATTTAAGACTATGTCCTCTAGTTGTGGTAGTTTTTCTTCTTTTAAATATAATCTCTTCACTCGGCCCCTATGATATAATATGATATAATACGGCATTGTCCTTAAGGGTTTGAATTTTTTATTTTTTTTTATTTTTATGGGTGGGGTGTAAAATTGCACGAAGAAGGGGTATAACCTGAACGGGTCTAACGACAGGGATCACTTAAAGACCAAGAGGGGATTCCGGCAGAGGATTATTTTAGGAGAAATCCCTTTTCCTGAAGATAATTTCCCATTCAAGCTTTGCTTCAGAGAGAGAGACTTGGCACGAACATATATTTGAAAACCTATTCTAAAAAAAAAAATTTGAAAATAAAGTGTCTCCCCCTATGAATAGGAAGCTGCTTTGAAACGCGTAAGGGGCTGCAAGTGCTGCATTAGGGAGTGAGAGGGAAGTTTCTCTTTTCCTGACTTTGGCTCTCAGCGCGAGGGATGATTGATCTGCACTCTGATCTGGCGTATAACCCAACCTTCCTCCTACTCATTCCTCCATCAGGCAGATGTTCACTAGTGAAAGAGCGACTTACTGGCATGTGATGTTGGATAGCCTAAGGCCGTTCAATAGAAATGTTTATCTTTTCGTCAGAATCTGGTACCATGTTGCCTGAGTTTCTGACCTCACATCAATTCTAAGTAAGTGTATATGTGTATGTATATATATATATATATATATATAATATCCGCGCTGGACCAAACAGACAAATTCAGGTGCTACTCTTTTTTTATTTAGGAGCCAGGACATGGTATATATATATATATATATATATATATATATATATATATATATATATATATATTAGTGCAGGGATTGCCAGATATTTGTAGACTTGATTTAGTATGCACTCTAGTTATTTTTAGGAGCCAGGAAAAGGGACCTTGTCTAAAGTTCCATGTAAAGTAGAAAAGTTAGACTACGATAGGGATGTTTTTCAGCCTTCAGTCCCTGGCTCCTAAGATTTGCCCAACCCTGTCATAGAGTTCAATGTAGAACAATAATAATTAAAAAAATTAAAAAAAAAAGTAGCAGTAATCCTGGCTCCCTGGGATTGGACCAGTGTTGACATATATAAATATATATATATAATGTATTTTATTTCCATACTACTCTGGGGGATATATCTGCAAATTCTGTGAGCATTTCCCTAGATTTAGGGGTGGATGGTAAATGAATACATGGTGTTCTATATAAATAGCATTGCTTTTAAAATAAAAATTAAATGTATGTGATCTATTTGGTAGTATACACCTTATTTCTGCGCCTGGACGTCCTGTGTAATGGTAGATCACACCTGCAGTATCTCATTATTAAATATAGAAACATAGAATGTGCCGGCAGATAAGAACCATTCGGTCCATCTAGTCTGCCCAATTTGTTTTAGTACTTTTATTAGTCCCCCGTTCCCGGTCTTATATCTAGGATAACCTTGTGCCTATCCCACGCATGCTTACACTCCTTCACTGTAATACCCTCTACCACTTCTGCTGGAAGGCTATTCCATACATCCACTACCCTCTCTGTAAAGTAATACTTCCTGATATTAATTTTAAATCGTTGCCCCTCTAATTTAAGACTATGTCCTCTAGTTGTGGTAGTTTTTCTTCTTTTAAATATACTCTCTTCCTTTACTGTGTTGATTCCCTTTATGTATATAAATGTTTCTATCATATCCCCCCTGTTACGTCTTTCCTCCAAGCTATACATGTTATGATGCTTTAACCTTTCCTGGTAAGTGTTATCCTTCAGCCCTTGAACCAGTTTAGTAGCCCTTCTCTGAACTCTCTCCAAACTATCAATATCCTTCTGGAGATACGGTCTCCAGTACTGCGTACAATACTCCAAGTGAGGTCTCACCAGTGCTCTGTACAATACTCCAAGTGAGGTCTCACCAGTGCTCTGTACAATACTCCAAGTGAGGTCTCACCAGTGCTCTGTACAATACTCCAAGTGAGGTCTCACCAGTTCTCTGTACAATGGCATGAGCACTTCCCTCTGTGTCTCCCCTCGCGGCCCTGCATCTTTGGGGAATGGGGGCATGCCCAACTTTCAAACTGTCACTGATTTTAGCGCCTCTCTGGCTAATTCAGTAACAATGAGCCTCCATCATCAAGATGACTAAGCATCATGGGAACATCTGCTGTGCCAAGGTTAGCTATCACTGGGCTAACCGGTTCCATTTTGGAACTTTTATGACTATTTAACTGCAATAGTTTAAATGTCTGACCCTTTCCTTTAAGCCGAAGGTGCTGGACACAGTTTAATTTGAATGCCAGTGGCCTGCAGACGGAGGAGAATCCAAGTATCCATCAGGATGATGGGCCGTGTGGGGCTTTGCTGAGCTTCCTCCAATGGGGATCCTGCCAGCCGTGGCTGTCAGCAGTTACCGGGCAGCTTTACTACATTATTATCTCTGTAAGGTCAGCCAGCCACAGCTATGACATCATCAATGTAAGGTGATCACTCTCCCAGTCAAGCCAGTGACCTCATAGTATATCTCAGTCCCAGATGTGCACAGCCTCCAGGAAGGACTGGAACAAGTGCAGCAATATGGGGGCAGGCTAGCTGCTTCGCCACTGCAACTCCCACTATCTAAAGGTAGCATCTGTATAATTATAGGAGCACAGGATGTTGCACTCGCTGCATCTGTTTATTGTCCAATAAATGCCAACATATATATTAATCACTGCGTGGAAAGGAAATGTGTTTTATGAATCCAGACATTGGTTTCTACTTAATTAATTTTATATACATGGTATTATCTATTTATTTGAAACATATTTTTTATTCTGTGCTGAGAAGCTACACTGGGTATTTCTCTTGAACTATTATTATTTTAAATGTTGTGCTTATTTCTTTGTAAAGCTTATGTATTGACACTTTGCGGAGGCAGACATCTTGCAGGTGTCTTTGATCGAAGATGAAGGATGGCGACCTTTCCACCGCATCCCCACAGACTGCTCTGTGCGCAGATGGATTTTTTTTTACACGCACATTCACAGAGTCTCCGGAGAGTTGTGCAAAATATACAGACTTTCCACAAAGAAATCGATTTGTAAACCGCTTGAGGAATTTTATCATTATACCAACTTTATAATCATACATTAACATTGGGGCGTCCTCATGCACTGTGTGGGAGGCATCTGATTGGCTCTCAGAGATTGCTGGGATCACACTTAACGAGGCTTAATCCCCGGGAGAGAACCTGGAAAGAGTACATATTCATGATAACCATTGCAAAAACTATTTTTTTTTACCGTGTACTGTATTTTTTTTCTCTCTCTAACAGTGTTACTTTTAATATGTAATTATTGCGTAATTATCTTTTTTTTTAATTAAAAGGCCTGGTCCTTTTAAATGCTATTTGTCTCCCATGAGTCAGTAATGACTCATCACAAGGAAACTCCTGAAAAAAAATCTGAATGTATTGTACTGTATCCTACAGGATAGGACTATGCAACCTTTGGCACTCCAGATGTTGTGCACTACAATTCCCTTGATCCTTTGCCAGCATTACGGCTGGAAGAGAATTATGGGAGATGTAGTCCACAGTGCGGAAGGTTGCATAGTCCTGGTCTGCAGTGTGATCTTTAATGCGGTCTATTCTTTATTATTTGTATTGCTTTTGAAGAGTGAGAGGTGAGAGCTTAGCACACACAGCGGGACCATTAACCTGCCTGGAAGGTTGGTGGATTTTGGGAAAATATTGATTAACGCATTAGAATGATTAATTGGCAGTAATTAATGTAGAAATGCAGTCAGCTCTTACTGTGCTAGGCACAGACCTCTACTTGCCAGGGGTGTAGGGGAGCAGCCATCTTACTTCGGTAGCAGATCTCGCAGGAGGCAAGTTTTGGATTAAAAGTGATTTTGTGTCCGTTTTCTCTTTATGGTACATAGGTAGTGCTGCCAACTCTACACACATTAGTTAGGACAGATAAAAACACTTTATTTTCATATAATTATATATATATATATATACACACAAAGATCTTTGCCAATCGCCCTTGTAAAAAATGATTTTACTACAGAGCAAAGTATTTGTGTCACGTGCAGTACGGAATAAAAATAATAAAATCCCAGTCGGGGGGGGGGGGGGGGGGGAAACACACACAAAACCTTGTTTTTATGTTTCGAACACGTTTTAGAACATGCTATTTTTAGAAGCGCTACACTGCGTCTCAGGGACATTGTGTCTTCTGCGGTTAATTAGGAAGACCCCGCGGGAATTTGGAGATTAAGTATCGGCTGAGAACTCCACCCTGGAAACGGGTAACCTGGTTGTGTAACCCCTTCCGTGCCAGCGGCCTGCACCGTCACTCCTGGGGAGTAAACCATTTGCTTTTCCAAATCATAAGCTGGAAGAATTGATGAGAAATGTGGGCGTTTCTTGAAAGAATGAAAGAAAGGAGAAAAAAACCAGACCTGTTTTTTTTTGTGTGTGTGAAGTACAGTCTGGTCAGTGCAGTATCAGAGTATGAAACTCCGTTTTATCTACAGTATGTGAAAAATGATTTTTCGATCATTTCTGCCTCCGTGTTAAGAAACAGATCTGTCTTATCAATATTTCTCTCAACACTTCCTAACTCTTAAAAACGGCAAATAGATTGATAGCGTCCTGTCTGTCTCTCCGAGACCCTCCTCATTGTGAATTTAGAAGCCGCGGTGAAATAAATTTAAATTAGAAACTACAGGAGGAGTACAGAAATAAAATCTGATAAAGGACTCAAGGGCCCCAGTAATATTACATTTTCTTTTGAGTTTTTTTTTGGTTTTTTTTTGATATTACACTTCCAGACGCCGGCAAACATTGCAAATAATCCACGCGGACCACGTACACTATGTGGTAAAATGGCGATTTTATGTTTAAAAGGAGGCGGGTAATGGTGACACATGAAAACGGGTTGCGCTGACATAATTAGGCATTAATTAGGGATTAATGTTGGGTCACTAATGACCTAACCTAATTATGTAGAAACTATAAGTCCCTTAAGGACACATGACGTATGTTTACATCACGAGTGTAAAAAGGCTTGCCCAATAATAAAAAAAAATCTTATTAAATCCTGCTTTATTAGGATAAAATGGCTGGGGGTCCAGGGAATCCAGGTTGTAATCAAAGCACTGGGTTAAGTCCTGAGTACAGTGTTGGTGTCAGACCTGTGGGTGCTGGGATATGTACTGTGAGTGCAATCGGGATGCTGGGGTAAATTTATGGGAGCAGTATGGGTGCTAGGGAAAGTCCTGTGAGTGCCACCTGGGTGCTGGGGCAAGCTCTGGGTGAAATCTGGGTGCTGGGGCAAGTCTTGCAAGTGGAATATGGGTGCTGGGGCAAGTCTTGTGAGGCCAATCTGGGTGCTGGGGCAAGGCTTGTAAGTGGAATATGGGTGCTGGGGCAAGTCTTGTGAGGGAAATCTGGGTGCTGGGGCAAGTCTTATAAGTGGAATATGGGTGCTGAGACAAGCCCTGGGTGCTGGGGCAAGTCTTGTAAGTGGAATATGGGTGCCGGGGCAAGTCCTGTGAGTGCAATCTGGGTACCGGGGCAAGTCCTGTGAGTGCACCTGTGACCTTGCGCTGGATATATTTTTCTTGCTCCCTGGAAATGCTATATTATCACAGAATCAGCGCAGGTTCAGTTCCTCTAGCATGACGAGACATCAGGCAACACAGAAAAGCCCCTCTGGCGCATATGCAATTTATCCTAGGAGCAATCGTGTGTGCTATTCCAGATAGGCAGCTGCCTTTCTGATATGGTACTCGATGTTGTAGCCAAGAGCTTCATGAGTGTTAAATCACCACTTTCGCTTTGTTGTAATTGCTAGACTGCCTCTAATGGCAATATTACATCTTGAAATAAATGGTTAGGGTTAAGTTGGTCATCGGGTGTTGGGGTCAAAAGGTCACTGTAGGGGAAAATTGTTTGGGAAAAAATGCAAGTTAAGGTTATTGCCCTATAACTTGCAACACAAAAACATGTAAACGTGACATTTTTAAACGCTGGACAAATATGAGAGACTATTTTTATCATTTGTAATTGTGAAAAAAGAAGATTTTTTTAAGTCAGACTTCGTAAAAGTGTTTTTTGTTGGTTTTCCTTCCAATTTTTCATTATAATTTTTTTTTATAGGTGTCCTAAGAAAGCTCTTCTTATGACAATAGAAACCGTATATAATATCTATGAGTACAGTAAACGTTTACAGCTAAACACAAACACTGCAGAAGTGTAAAAGCAGCCTGTCACAAAGTAATAGTTTATTTATAAAGTGTCATACCAGGAAGGATACCTTGAGATTTCTCTCCCTTTCAAGTATGTCCTGGGTCCACGAGGACTGCCTTGTTACAATCTATTACCGTATTTGCTCGATTATAAGACGACCCTGATTATAAGACGACCCCCCAAACTTTGGATATTCCATTAGGAAAAAAACTAAAAGCCTGAATATAAGACTACCCTATAGGAAAAAAGCTAGCAAATCCTGGCAAATTGAGTGGCTAAATCCTGGCATATTAAATGGCTAAATCCTGAGATACTGAGTGGCTAAATCCTGACATCTTAAATGGCTAAATCCTGACATCTTAAATGGCTAAATCCTGACATCTTAAATGGCTAAATCCTGACATCTTAAATGGCTAAATCCTGACATCTTAAATGGCTAAATCCTGACATCTTAAATGGCTAAATCCTGACATCTTGAATGGCTAAATCCTGGCATATTAAATGGCTAAATCCTGACATCTTAAATGGCTAAATCCTGGCATATTAAATGGCTAAATCCTGGCATATTAAATGGCTAAATCCTGGCATATTAAATGGCTTAATCCTGGCATATTAAATGGCTTAATCCTGGCATATTAAATGGCTTAATCCTGGCATATTAAATGGCTTAATCCTGGCATATTAAATGGCTTAATCCTGGCATATTAAATGGCTTAATCCTGGCATATTAAATGGCTTAATCCTGGCATATTAAATGGCTAAATCCTGGCATACTGAGTGGCTAAATCCTGGCATATTAAATGGCTTAATCCTGGCATATTAAATGGCTAAATCCTGACATACTGAGTGGCTAAATCCTGACATACTGAGTGGCTAAATCCTGGCATACTGAGTGGCTAAATCCTGAGATACTGAGTGGCTAAATCCTGGCATATTAAATGGCTAAATCCTGGCATCTTAAATGGCTAAATCCTGGCATATTAAATGGCTTAATCCTGGCATATTAAATGGCTAAATCCTGGCATATTAAATGGCTAAATCCTGGCATATTAAATGGCTAAATCCTGGCATATTTCATGGAAAAATACTGGCATATTGACCAACTGCTCCTTACCACCTTCCATATTATACTAGACCAGGATAACATGCTTGTGAGGGTAGGCAGGGCGAGTGAGAGATATTGTCGGGGTGGGGGGGGTTTATGTGTCCCAGAACATTTGTTCATTAAGGGGCCCTGAAATTCCTGGTGGCGGCCCTGGCTATAAGCGTCAACACTTTTAGGGGTGGCATGGAGATTCATTCCCCTCTCTTGTAGTGCAATCTTACACTATTAAAATCGCTCTGCCCTCACTGTTCCAGTGCTGTGAGGAAGAACAAAGTGCCAGGCCTCCAGCACTGAGACCACTTTCAACATTGAACACCTTTCCTTCT
>CM069857.1:290532682-290695182 GCA_036172795.1 Pelodytes ibericus
AGGTGTTTGTATATATGTGTATATGTAAAGTAGGTGTGTGTGAGGTTTTGTATATATGGGTATATGTAAAGTAGGTGTGTGTGAGGCGTGTGGATATATGTGTATATGTAAAGTAGGTGTGTGTGAGGTGTTTGTATATATGTGTATATGTAAAGTAGGTGTGTGTGAGGTGTTTGTATATATGTGTATATGTAAAGTAGGTGTGTGTGAGGTGTTTGGATATATGGGTATATGTAAAGTAGGTGTATGTGAGGTGTTTGTATATATGGGTATATGTAAAGTAGGTGTGTGTGAGGTGTTTGGATATATGTGTATATGTAAAGTAGGTGTGTGTGTGTGAGGTGTTTGGATATATGGGTGTATGTAAAGTAGGTGTGTGTGAGGTGTTTGGATATATGGGTATATGTAAAGTAGGTGTGTGTGAGGTGTTTGGATATATGTGTATATGTAAAGTAGGTGTGTGTGAGGTGTTTGTATATATGGGTATATGTAAAGTAGGTGTGTGTGAGGTGTTTGTATATATGTGTATATGTAAAGTAGGTGTGTGTGAGGTGTTTGGATATATGTGTATATGTAAAGTAGGTGTGTGTGAGGTGTTTGGATATATGGGTATATGTAAAGTAGGTGTGTGTGAGGTGTTTGTATATATGTGTATATGTAAAGTAGGTGTGTGTGAGGTGGGTGTATATATGTGTATATGTAAAGTAGGTGTGTGTGAGGTGTTTGTATATATGGGTATATGTAAAGTAGGTGTGTGTGAGGTGTTTGTATATATGTGTGTGGCAAACCTAGCCACTTGGGACTGCCTAAGATAGAATGGTTGTGCCTATTTTCTGTTGTGTACTGCGCGCCGGTATAGTGTGGCATCTCCGTCTATGTGTAATTTATGCTGTACTGTGTATGTCTGTTCGAATCCTTCCCATTCGTTAGCATTGCTATTAAAACTGACTAAGTTGTATATTTTGAAGTAGAAAGTGACAGTTGAGTGACCTGCTTTAAATATCAGTCTTTTTGAATAAAGTGGCAGTTGACTCTCAGACTGTGTTTCGTCTGGTTCTTGGGAGGATTTGGGAATATTGCCTGCTACCAGCTTTGTACTTGGTTATTGCATTCTACCAGCAGAGATCCTGGGATTATAAAATTGCAGCTCCGCAACAATGTATATACACACACACACAATCCAATTCATGTAAAGTGCAGCCCAGCAGTATGTAGGATATATATACACACAGACACAATCCAATTCATGTAAAGTGCAGCCTGGCAGTATGTAGGATGTATATACACACACACAATCCAATTCATGTAAAGTGCAGCCCGGCAGTATGTAGGATGTATATACACACACACACACAATCCAATTCATGTAATGTGCAGCCCGGCAGTATGTAGGATGTATATACACACACACAATCCAATTCATGTAAAGTGCAGCCTGGCAGTATGTAGGATGTATATACACACACAATCCAATTCATGTAAAGTGCAGCCGGCAGTATGTAGGATGTATATACACACAGACACAATCCAATTCATGTAAAGGGCAGCCTGGCAGTATGTAGGATGTATATACACACACACACACACAATCCAATTCATGTAAAGTGCAGCCTGGCAGTATGTAGGATGTATATACACACACACACAATCCAATTCATGTAAAGTGCAGCCTGGCAGTATGTAGGATGTATATACACACACACAATCCAATTCATGTAAAGTGCAGCCCGGCAGTATGTAGGATGTATATACACACACACAATCCAATTCATGTAAAGTGCAGCCCGGCAGTATGTAGGATGTATATATACACACACAATCCAATTCATGTAAAGTGCAGCCCGGCAGTATGTAGGATGTATATACACACACACACACAATCCAATTCATGTAAAGTGCAGCCCGGCAGTATGTAGGATGTATATATACACACACAATCCAATTCATGTAAAGTGCAGCCTGGCAGTATGTAGGATGTATATATACACACACAATCCTATTCATGTAAAGTGCAGCCTGGCAGGATGTAGGATGTATATACACACACACACAATCCAATTCATGTAAAGTGCAGCCTGGCAGTATGTAGGATGTATATACACACACACACACAATCCAATTCATGTAAAGTGCAGCCCGGCAGTATGTAGGATGTATATACACACACACACACAATCCAATTCATGTAAAGTGCAGCCCGGCAGTATGTAGGATGTATATACACACACACACACAATCCAATTCATGTAAAGTGCAGCCTGGCAGGATGTAGGATGTATATACACACACACACAATCCAATTCATGTAAAGTGCAGCCTGGCAGTATGTAGAATGTATATACACACACACACAATCCAATTCATGTAAAGTGCAGCCCGGCAGTATGTAGGATGTATATACACACACACACAATCCAATTCATGTAAAGTGCAGCCTGGCAGTATGTAGGATGTATACACACACACACACACAATCCAATTCATGTAAAGTGCAGGCCGGCAGTATGTAGGATGTATATACACACACACACAATCCAATTCATGTAAAGTGCAGCCCGGCAGTATGTAGGATGTATATACACACACACACAATCCAATTCATGTAAAGTGCAGCCTGGCAGTATGTAGGATGTATATACACACACACACACAATCCAATTCATGTAAAGTGCAGCCCGGCAGTATGTAGGATGTATATACACACACACACACAATCCAATTCATGTAAAGTGCAGCCCGGCAGTATGTAGGATGTATATACACACACACACACAATCCAATTCATGTAAAGTGCAGCCTGGCAGGATGTAGGATGTATATACACACACACACAATCCAATTCATGTAAAGTGCAGCCTGGCAGTATGTAGGATGTATATACACACACACACACAATCCAATTCATGTAAAGTGCAGCCCGGCAGTATGTAGGATGTATATACACACACACAATCCAATTCATGTAAAGTGCAGCCCTGCAGTATGTAGGATGTATATACACACACACACACAATCCAATTCATGTAAAGTGCAGCCCGGCAGTATGTAGGATGTATATACACACACACACAATCCAATTCATGTAAAGTGCAGCCTGGCAGTATGTAGGATGTATATACACACACACACAATCCAATTCATGTAAAGTGCAGCCCGGCAGTATGTAGGATGTATATACACACACACACACAATCCAATTCATGTAAAGTGCAGCCCGGCAGTATGTAGGATGTATATACACACACACACACACACAATCCAATTCATGTAAAGTGCAGCCCGGCAGTATGTAGGATCTATATACACACACACACACAATCCAATTCATGTAAAGTGCAGCCCGGCAGTATGTAGGATGTATATACACACACACACACACACACACACAATCCAATTCATGTAAAGTGCAGCTCGGCAGTATGTAGGATCTATATACACACACACACAATCCAATTCATGTAAAGTGCAGCCCGGCAGTATGTAGGATGGATATACACACACACACAATCCAATTCATGTAAAGTGCAGCCCGGCAGTATGTAGGATGTATACACACACACAATCCAATTCATGTAAAGTGCAGCCCGGCAGTATGTAGGATGTATATACACACACAATCCAATTCATGTAAAGTGCAGCCTGGCAGTATGTAGGATGTATATACACACACACAATCCAATTAATGTAAAGTGCAGCCTGGCAGTATGTAGGATGTATATACACACAGACACAATCCAATTCATGTAAAGTGCAGCCCGGCAGTATGTAGGATGTATATACACACACACAATCCAATTCATGTAAAGTGCAGCCCGGCAGTATGTAGGATGTATATACACACACACACAATCCAATTCATGTAAAGTGCAGCCCGGCAGTATGTAGGATGTATATACACACACACACAATCCAATTCATGTAAAGTGCAGCCCGGCAGTATGTAGGATGTATATATACACACACACAATCCAATTCATGTAAAGTGCAGCCCGGCAGTATGTAGGATGTATATATACACACACACACAATCCAATTCATGTAAAGTGCAGCCCGGCAGTATGTAGGATGTATATATACACACACACAATCCAATTCCTGTAAAGTGCAGCCCGGCAGTATGTAGAATGTATATACACACACACACAATCCAATTCATGTAAAGTGCAGCCCGGCAGTATGTAGGATGTATATACACACACACACAATCCAATTCATGTAAAGTGCAGCCCGGCAGTATGTAGGATGTATATACACACACACACAATCCAATTCATGTAAAGTGCAGCCCGGCAGTATGTAGGATGTATACACACACACACAATCCAATTCATGTAATGTGCAGCCTGGCAGTATGTAGGATGTATATACACACACACACACAATCCAATTCATGTAAAGTGCAGCCTGGCAGTATGTAGGATGTATACACACACACACACACAATCCAATTCATGTAAAGTGCAGCCTGGCAGTATGTAGGATGTATACACACACACAATCCAATTCATGTAAAGTGCAGCCCGGCAGTATGTAGGATGTATATACACACACACACAATCCAATTCATGTAAAGTGCAGCCCTGCAGTATGTAGGATGTATATACAAACACACACACAATCCAATTCATGTAAAGTGCAGCCCGGCAGTATGTAGGATGTATATACATACACACACAATCCAATTCATGTAAAGTGCAGCCCGGCAGTATGTAGGATGTATATACATACACACACAATCCAATTCATGTAAAGTGCAGCCCGGCAGTATGTAGGATGTATATACACACACACACACACACAATCCAATTCATGTAAAGTGCAGCCCGGCAGTATGTAGGATGTATATGTACACACAGACACACAATCCAATTCATGTAAAGTGCAGCCTGGCAGTATGTAGGATGTATATACACACACACACACAATCCAATTCATGCAAAGTGCAGCCCGGCAGTATGTAGGATGTATATACACACAGACACACAATCCAATTCATGTAAAGTGCTGCCTGGCAGTATGTAGGATGTATATACACACACACAATCCAATTCATGTAAAGTACAGCCCGGCAGTATGTAGGATGTATATACACACACACACAATCCAATTCATGTAAAGTGCATCCCGGCAGTATGTAGGATGTATATACACACACACAATCCAATTCATGTAAAGTGCAGCCCGGCAGTATGTAGTATGTATATACACACACACACACACACACACACACAATCCAATTCATGTAAAGTGCAGCCCGGCAGTATATAGGATGTATATATACACACACACAATCCAATTCATGTAAAGTGCAGCCCGGCAGTATGTAGGATGGATATACTCACAGACGTAATGCAATTAATTAATCATGGTAGGTCCTATGAGATTAATTAATTGGATTGTGTGTGTGTATATACATCCTACATACTGCTGGGCTGCACTTTACATGAATTGGATTGTGTGTGTGTGTGTATATACATCCTACATACTGCCGGGCTGCACTTTACATGAATTGGATTGTGTGTGTGTATATCCATCCTACATACTGCCGGGCTGCACTTTACATGAATTGGATTGTGTGTGTGTCTGTGTATATACATCCTACATACTGCCGGGCTGCACTTTACATGAATTGGAATGTATGTGTGTGTATATACATCCTACATAGTGCCGGGCTGCACTTTACATTAATTGGATTGTGTCTGTGTGTGTATATACATCCTACATACTGCCAGGCTGCACTTTACATGAATTGGATTGTGTGTGTGTGTATATACATCCTATATACTGTCGGGCTGCACTGTAGCGGATGGCACCAGGCAACCCTACAAAAATACTGTATAAAGCTGCATCCGTGTATCTGCTGTATTTTCTGTGTATTAAAGCCTTCCATTGTTTAATTATGTCAGACACCCAGTCTGACTACCTTGCTTCTGGCTCCAGATTAAAGTGGCTAGATACTGTTTTACTGGTGATGTGTTTAAGTTTTCTATTGTTTAATCAAGTGTTATCTGATTGCAGTTTGGTGTATATAAGTCTGTGTTGTTTGTCAAATAAAGTAGTTCAATCTTGCTGTAAAAGGCTTGTCAGTTATGCTCCTGAAACTGTGTGTCGTCCAGTTATTGGGATTGCTGTTGGGATATTGCTGTATTTGACCTGCTGGAAACCCTGCCTTTGGATTTACTATTTACTTGTTCCTGAGTCTCACTTGGATTATAAGCGGAGATAACCTGGGTAATATTGCATCTCCGCTACATTGGTTGGCAGCGCTGGGATCCAGACTCACAGAGGAACAAGCCTAAATGGAGTACGGATGGAGATTGATTTTGCCACACTAAAACGCTCCACGCTAAAAGACCTTCTGGAGGCAAAGGGTATACAAGCCAGCAATAAGACAAAAGCGGCACTTATCACTGAACTGATGGCGGAGTACCGAATGGAAGGCGATTCGGTTCCCGAACAGGGGAATTCGGGAGAAACACCGGAACAAAGGGAGTTCCAGAGGCAGGTACAATTTCGGCTGTCTTTCTATGGGGAACACCCTCCAACAGAGATTGTTTCCAAAACAATAACGGAGGTCCAGGAATTTATACTGAGGAGTCAAACAGCGGCCCCGGAACGCAGCTCTGCAGTAAATATGCCACATGAAGGTAAGCCGAAAATACCGTACCAGGCTTTTAAAACATATGTGGAGGCAGAGGAAGATATAGACGCTTTCCTGCAAGATTTCGAGAGACTGTGTGCACTGCATAGAATCAGCACAGAGGACTGGGTACCTATTTTGGCAGGGAGGTTAACTGGGAGGGCAGCTGAGGCATATCGGACTGTACCGAATGATGAAATACGGAATTACCACAAAGTGAAAGAAATTATATTGGCCAGGTATGCTATAACACCAGAAGCATACCGGCGGAGATTCAGGGATTTAAAGAAGGTGGAGAAAGACTCACATGCTGAGTGGGCATGCAGACTGCAACGAGCAGTCTTGGGGTGGGTGCAAGCGAGCAAGGCACGGTCTATGGAGGATGTATTGCAAATGGTACTGCTGGAGCAATTTTATGAAGGAGTAACCAGCGAGGTACAGGAGTGGGTAAGAGACAGAAACCCTACCTCCCTTACCGAAGCAGCCAGGAAGGCGGACGAGTACCTGGATGCACGCAGGCAGCAAAAACCTGCAGCTCCAAAAGTACCTTTTAAAACCTTTGGGGGAAATAACTACACGCCAGCTCTACCAAGGTCACTGCCACCACCACCACCACCCGCTGCACAGCCACGTTTCCGCCAGCCCACGTCGGGCCCTTGCCACCACTGCCAGAAGTGGGGACATTATAAAAGGGAATGCCCCCAGCTGCGGGACCGTTCCACCTGGATTCGACCCGGTCCGCCACCACCACCGAGAGCCGCCGCAGCCCATCACTACCAGGACATCGTGGCCACACCGTATGGTTCAGCAGTTCCCATCACAACAGTAGAGCAGTGGGAGGTACTGCACGAGGCAGATCCCGTCCAGGCTAACGCAGACAACCGCCAGCATCACAGGCAGACCGTGTATCTGGAGGGTAAAGCGGTTCAGGGGCTACGTGACTCAGGAGCCACCATCACCCTGGTAACAAGTCACCTGGTCTCAGACCAAGCTAAACTTAATAAGACTGTGGCCGTCAGGGTAGCCGGGGGAGCAGTATACCGGCTACCCACAGCAAGGGTACATTTGCATTGGGGAGCGGGGGCAGGGCATGTGGAGGTGGGGTTGATGCCGCAGTTACCGGCGGAGGTTTTATTGGGGAACGATCTGGGGAGGCTCACATCTGCTTTTGAGCCCCAGACACCCACCACAGGAGAAGCTCACCCTGTGGTCACTCGACAACAGGCCCGCACCCAGGACTACAACACACTCCCGGAGGTTCAGGTAAGAGATCCTTCCCCTTCCCCTGACTGTGTCCCCTGGGCCCCTCCTAACGAATTTGCAGCTGAGGTAGTGACTGACCCCACCTTGCAGGTGTATAGGGACAAGGTGACAGCAGACACGCCTGGGGGGGAGGGCGAAAGGTTTATTTGGGACAACCAGCTGTTATATCGGGAGACGGATAAGCAGGTATCCGGGTCAGACCCGATTGTGATGAGGCAGTTAGTGGTACCTCAGCGGTACCAGGCGGAGTTACTACGGATAGCCCATGACATTCCGCTATCTGGACATTTAGGGGTCAGCAGGACCCGATACAGGTTAACCCAAAGTTTCTTTTGGCCGGGAATTAGCCAGGAGGTGCGCAGGTATTGCAACACGTGCGATACCTGTCAAAGGGTGGGGAAAAGGGGGGACCGGCGCAAGGCCAAGTTACATCCCCTCCCCATAATCGAGGAACCCTTTAGCAGGGTAGCAGTTGACCTAATAGGACCCCTCAACAAAGCAAGCCCGTCAGGTAAAAGATTTATCCTGACAGTAGTAGATTATGCCACCAGATATCCAGAGGCGGTGGCCCTGACGAATATACAGGCTGAGACAGTAGCCGAAGCCCTGATGAAGATATTCTCCCGGGTGGGACTCCCCAGGGAGATTGTCTCCGATCAGGGCACCCAGTTCACCGCCGAAGTCACGCAGCGCCTCTGGAAGTTTTGTGACATTAAGCCGGTCATTAGTTCCCCTTACCACCCCCAGACGAATGGGCTCTGCGAACGTTTCAACGGTACATTGAAACAAATGCTCCGAACCTTCGCAGAGACCCACAAGGACTGGGAGAAGTTCCTGCCACACCTCCTCTTTGCTTACCGGGAGGTGCCGCAGGAATCCACTGGGTTCTCCCCATTTGAACTATTGTTTGGCCGCAGGGTACGAGGGCCTTTAGATTTGATCAGAGAGCATTGGGAGGGAGAACGGAGCACTGACGGCACCCCCATCATACCCTATGTGTTGGCATTCCGAGACCGCCTTGAGGCCTTAACTCAGACGGTACGCGAGAATTTGCAGGCGGCTCAGACACGCCAACGCACATGGTATGATCGGGGCGCCAGGGACCGTAGCTTTCAGGTCGGGCAGAAGGTGTTAATCTTAAAACCTGTCCGACACGATAAGCTGCAGGCCGCCTGGCAGGGCCCTTATAAGGTGGTGGAACAACGGTGTGACACCACTTATATAATCGGCTCGTGCGTTGGTACTGGGGGGCGACGCATGCTCCATGTGAACATGATGAAGCCCTACCAGGAGCGCTCGGAGGAAGTGACCGCTATATGTGCGCCTAACTCCGAGGAGTTTGACAGTTTACCTCTCCCGGATCTGCTGGGAGAGGGTCAGTTATCCGGGGACTTAGGGGAGGTCACCCTGGGGGATCGGTTGAGCCCACAGTAGCGGAGCGAGGTACAACAGCTGTTGAGGGAGAAGCAGGATATCTTCTCTAATGTACCTGGTTACACTCCTCTGGCCACTCACCGAGTAGACACCCCAGGGCAACTTCCCATGCGTCAGACCCCGTACCGCATCCCAGAAGCGGTACGGGCGAACATGCGCAAGGAGATAGATGAGATGCTCCAGCTGGGGGTGATTGAGCCCTCTGACAGCCCCTGGGCATCTCCGGTAGTGCTAGTGCCAAAGCGGGACGGCACGACCCGGTTCTGTGTAGACTACCGGAGATTAAATGAGAAGACGGTATCGGACGCCTATCCTATGCCCAGGATAGACGAACTCCTGGATCGGATGGCGAGGGGGCACTATCTCACCACAATTGACTTGTGTAAAGGGTATTGGCAAATACCCTTGGCACAAGACGCCATCCCTAAGTCGGCCTTTGTCACCCCATTCGGCTTGTACCAATTTAAGGTCATGCCGTTTGGGATGAAAAACGCCCCGGCTACTTTTCAGCGGATGGTGGACCGCCTCCTAGATGGGTTCCAGGATTATACCTGCGCATACCTCGACGATATTGCCATTTTCAGCAATACCTGGCAGGAACACCTGACCCATATAGGAGCGGTCCTAGACAGGATTAGGGCCGCTGTTTTAATGCTGAAACCAGCCAAATGCAGCATAGGAATGGCTGAAGTACAGTACCTAGGTCATCGGGTAGGATGTGGCAAGCAAAAGCCGGAACCAGCCAAAGTAGAGGCTGTAGCTCAAAGGCCCACCCCTAGGACTAAGACCCAGGTGTTAGCGTTCTTAGGAACGGCCGGATACTACCGGAAATTTGTCCCGAATTACAGTGCCCTGGCCAAACCTCTCACCGACTTGACCCGTAAAAACCTACCCCGCCAAGTAACCTGGACCCCGGAGTGTGAACAGGCATTTCAGTTGTTAAAAGATGCATTGACAAATGCCCCTGTCTTGGCAGCTCCCAATCCAACTAAACGTTTTCTTGTCCACACAGACGCTTCTATGTTTGGATTGGGAGCAGTATTAAGCCGGGGCCGATGGCGGAGAACATCCCGTGGCTTACATCAGCCGGAAACTGTTACCTCGAGAAGTAAGCTACGCCGCCATCGAGAAAGAATGCCTGGCTGTGGTGTGGGCCCTGAAGAAATTACAGCCATATTTTTACGGACAAGCTTTTTCCCTGCTCACGGATCACAACCCGTTAGTATGGCTAAACCGGGTGGCTGAGGACAATGCCCGGCTGCTGCGCTGGAGTCTGGCGCTGCAGCCCTTTGACTTTAATATCCAGTACCGCCCGGGTAAACAGAATGGAAATGCTGATGGGTTGTCTCGGCAAACGGACCTAGAGAAATTATCCGTGAGCCTCCCCGGACATCCCCAAGCCGATCCGTGTTGGATCAGACTGTGTATGCCGGCTTGTGGGCAAGGGGGAGCAGTGTAGCGGATGGCACCAGGCAACCCTACAAAAATACTGTATAAAGCTGCATCCGTGTATCTGCTGTATTTTCTGTGTATTAAAGCCTTCCATTGTTTAGTTATGTCAGCCACCCAGTCTGACTACCTTGCTTCTGGCTCCAGATTAAAGTGGCTAGATACTGCTTTACTGGTGATGTGTTTAAGTTTTCTATTGTTTAATCAAGTGTTATCTGATTGCAGTTTGGTGTATATAAGTCTGTGTTGTTTGTCAAATAAAGTAGTTCAATCTTGCTGTAAAAGGCTTGTCAGTTATGCTCCTGAAACTGTGTGTCGTCCAGTTATTGGGATTGCTGTTGGGATATTGCTGTATTTGACCTGCTGGAAACCCTGCCTTTGGATTTACTATTTACTTGTTCCTGAGTCTCACTTGGATTATAAGCCGAGATAACCTGGGTAATATTGCATCTCCGCCACATACATCCTACATACTGCCGGGCTGCACTTTACATGAATTGGATTGTGTCTGTGTGTATATATACATCCTACATACTGCGGGGCTGCACTTTACATGAATTGGATTATGTGTGTGTGTATATACATCCTACATACTGCCGGGCTGCACTTTACATGAATTGGATTGTGTCTGTGTGTGTGTATATACATCCTACATACTGCGGGGCTGCACTTTACATGAATTGGATTATGTGTGTGTGTATATACATCCTACATACTGCCAGGCTGCACTTTACATGAATTGGATTGTGTGTGTGTGTATATACATCCTACATACTGCCGGGCTGCACTTTACATGAATTGGATTGTGTCTGTGTGTATATACATCCTACATACTGCCAGGCTGCACTTTACATGAATTGGATTGTGTGTGTGTATATACATCCTACATACTGCCGGGCTGCACTTTACATGAATTGGATTGTGTGTGTGTATATACATCCTACATACTGCCAGGCTGCACTTTACATGAATTGGATTGTGTCTGTGTGTATATACATCCTACATACTGCTGGGCTGCACTTTACATGAATTGGATTGTGTCTGTGTGTGTATATACATCCTACATACTGCGGGCTGCACTTTACATAAATTGGATTGTGTGTGTGTGTATATACATCCTACATACTGCTGGGCTGCACTTTACATGAATTGGATTGTGTGTGTGTATATCCATCCTACATACTGCCGGGCTGCACTTTACATTAATTGGATTGTGTGTGTGTGTATATACATCCTACATACTGCCGGGCTGCACTTTACATGAATTGGATTGTGTCTGTGTGTATATACATCCTACATACTGCCAGGCTGCACTTTACATGAATTGGATTGTGTGTGTGTATATACATCCTACATACTGCCGGGCTGCACTTTACATGAATTGGATTGTGTGTGTGTATATACATCCTACATACTGCCAGGCTGCACTTTACATGAATTGGATTGTGTCTGTGTGTCTATACATCCTACATACTGCTGGGCTGCACTTTACATGAATTGGATTGTGTCTGTATGTGTATATACATCCTACATACTGCCGGGCTGCACTTTACATAAATTGGATTGTGTGTGTGTGTATATACATCCTACATACTGCTGGGCTGCACTTTACATGAATTGGATTGTGTGTGTGTATATCCATCCTACATACTGCCGGGCTGCACTTTACATTAATTGGATTGTGTGTGTGTATATATACATCCTACATACTGCCGGGCTGCACTTTACATGAATTGGATTGTGTGTGTGTGTGTATATACATCCTACATACTGCCGGGCTGCACTTTACATGAATTGGATTGTGTGTGTGTGTGTATATACATCCTACATACTGCCGGGCTGCACTTTGCATGAATTGGATTGTGTGTGTGTGTATATACATCCTACATACTGCCGGGCTGCACTTTGCATGAATTGGATTGTGTGTATGTGTATATACATCCTACATACTGCCGGGCTGCACTTTACATGAATTGGATTGTGTGTGTGTATATACATCCTACATACTGCCGGGCTGCACTTTACATGAATTGGATTGTGTGTGTGTATATCCATCCTACATACTGCCGGGCTGCACTTTACATGAATTGGATTGTGTCTGTGTGTATATACATCCTACATACTGCCGGGCTGCACTTTACATGAATTGGATTGTGTCTGTGTGTGTGTATATACATCCTACATACTGCGGGGCTGCACTTTACATGAATTGGATTATGTGTGTGTGTATATATACATCCTACATACTGCCGGGCTGCACTTTACATGAATTGGATTGTGTGTGTGTGTATATACATCCTACATACTGCCGGGCTGCACTTTACATGAATTGGATTGTGTGTGTGTGTATATACATCCTACATACTGCCAGGCTGCACTTTACATGAATTGGATTGTGTGTGTGTGTATATACATCCTACATACTGCCGGGCTGCACTTTACATGAATTGGATTGTGTCTGTGTGTATATACATCCTACATACTGCCAGGCTGCACTTTACATGAATTGGATTGTGTGTGTGTATATACATCCTACATACTGCCGGGCTGCACTTTACATGAATTGGATTGTGTGTGTGTATATACATCCTACATACTGCCAGGCTGCACTTTACATGAATTGGATTGTGTCTGTGTGTATATACATCCTACATACTGCTGGGCTGCACTTTACATGAATTGGATTGTGTGTGTGTGTATATACATCCTACATACTGCTGGGCTGCACTTTACATGAATTGGATTGTGTGTGTGTATATCCATCCTACATACTGCCGGGCTGCACTTTACATTAATTGGATTGTGTGTGTGTATATATACATCCTACATACTGCCGGGCTGCACTTTACATGAATTGGATTGTTTGTGTGTGTGTATATACATCCTACATACTGCCGGGCTGCACTTTACATGAATTGGATTGTGTGTGTGTGTGTATATACATCCTACATACTGCCAGGCTGCACTTTGCATGAATTGGATTGTGTGTGTGTGTATATACATCCTACATACTGCCGGGCTGCACTTTGCATGAATTGGATTGTGTGTGTGTATATACATCCTACATACTGCCGGGCTGCACTTTACATGAATTGGATTGTGTGTGTGTATATACATCCTACATACTGCCAGGCTGCACTTTACATGAATTGGATTGTGTCTGTGTGTATATACATCCTACATACTGCTGGGCTGCACTTTACATGAATTGGATTGTGTCTGTGTGTGTATATACATCCTACATACTGCGGGCTGCACTTTACATAAATTGGATTGTGTGTGTGTGTATATACATCCTACATACTGCTGGGCTGCACTTTACATGAATTGGATTGTGTGTGTGTATATCCATCCTACATACTGCCGGGCTGCACTTTACATTAATTGGATTGTGTGTGTGTGTATATACATCCTACATACTGCCGGGCTGCACTTTACATGAATTGGATTGTGTCTGTGTGTATATACATCCTACATACTGCCAGGCTGCACTTTACATGAATTGGATTGTGTGTGTGTATATACATCCTACATACTGCCGGGCTGCACTTTACATGAATTGGATTGTGTGTGTGTATATACATCCTACATACTGCCAGGCTGCACTTTACATGAATTGGATTGTGTCTGTGTGTCTATACATCCTACATACTGCTGGGCTGCACTTTACATGAATTGGATTGTGTCTGTATGTGTATATACATCCTACATACTGCCGGGCTGCACTTTACATAAATTGGATTGTGTGTGTGTGTATATACATCCTACATACTGCTGGGCTGCACTTTACATGAATTGGATTGTGTGTGTGTATATCCATCCTACATACTGCCGGGCTGCACTTTACATTAATTGGATTGTGTGTGTGTATATATACATCCTACATACTGCCGGGCTGCACTTTACATGAATTGGATTGTTTGTGTGTGTGTATATACATCCTACATACTGCCGGGCTGCACTTTACATGAATTGGATTGTGTGTGTGTGTGTATATACATCCTACATACTGCCAGGCTGCACTTTGCATGAATTGGATTGTGTGTGTGTGTATATACATCCTACATACTGCCGGGCTGCACTTTGCATGAATTGGATTGTGTGTATGTGTATATACATCCTACATACTGCCGGGCTGCACTTTACATGAATTGGATTGTGTGTGTGTATATACATCCTACATACTGCCGGGCTGCACTTTACATGAATTGGATTGTGTGTGTGTATATCCATCCTACATACTGCCGGGCTGCACTTTGCATGAATTGGATTGTGTCTGTGTGTATATACATCCTACATACTGCCAGGCTGCACGTTACATGAATTGGATTGTGTCTGTGTGTATATACATCCTACATACTGCCGGGCTGCACTTTACATGAATTGGATTGTGTGTGTGTGTGTGTGTGTATATACATCCTACATACTGCCGGGATGCACTTTACATGAATTGGATTGTGTCTGTGTGTGTATATACATCCTACATACTGCCGGGCTGCACTTTACATGAATTGGATTGTGTGTGTGTGTATATCCATCCTACATACTGCCGGGCTGCACTTTACATGAATTGGATTGTGTGTGTGTGTATATATACATCCTACATACTGCCGGGCTGCACTTTACATGAATTGGATTGTGTGTCTGTGTGTATATACATCCTACATACTGCCGGGCTGCACTTTACATGAATTGGATTGTGTGTGTGTGTATATACATCCTACATACTGCCGGGCTCCACTTTACATGAATTGGATTGTGTGTGTGTGTGTATATACATCCTACATACTGCCGGGCTGCACTTTACATGAATTGGATTGTGTGTGTGTATATACATCCTACATACTGCCGGGCTGCACTTTACATGAATTGGATTGTGTGTGTGTATATACATCCTACATACTGCCGGGCTGCACTTTACATGAATTGGATTGTGTGTGTGTGTATATACATCCTACATACTGCCAGGCTGCACTTTACATGTATTGGATTGTGTGTGTATATATACATCCTACATACTGCCGGGCTGCACTTTACATGAATTGGATTGTGTGTGTGTGTGTATATACATCCTACATACTGCCGGGCTGCACTTTACATGAATTGGATTGTTTGTGTGTGTGTATATACATCCTACATACTGCCGGGCTGCACTTTACATGAATTGGATTGTGTGTGTATATATACATCCTACATACTGCCGGGCTGCACTTTACATGAATTGGATTGTGTGTGTGTGTGTATATACATCCTACATACTGCCGGGCTGCACTTTACATGAATTGGATTGTTTGTGTGTGTGTATATACATCCTACATACTGCCGGGCTGCACTTTACATGAATTGGATTGTGTGTGTGTGTGTATATACATCCTACATACTGCCGGGCTGCACTTTACATGAATTGGATTGTGTGTGTGTGTGTATATACATCCTACATACTGCCGGGCTGCACTTTACATGAATTGGATTGTGTGTGTTTGTATATACATCCTACATACTGCCAGGCTGCACTTTACATGAATTGGATTGTGTGTGTGTTTATATACATCCTACATACTGCAGGGCTGCACTTTACATGAATTGGATTGTGTGTGTGTATATACATCCTACATACTGCCGGGCTGCACTTTACATGAATTGGATTGTGTGTGTGTGTGTATATACATCCTACATACTGCCGGGCTGCACTTTACATGAATTGGATTGTGTGTGTGTATATATGCATCCTACATAATGCCGGGCTGCACTTTACATGAATTGGATTGTGTCTGTGTGTGTGTATATACATCCTACATACTGCCGGGCTGCACTTTACATGAATTGGATTGTGTGTGTGTATATACATCCTACATACTGCCGGGCTGCACTTTACATGAATTGGATTGTGTGTGTGTGTATATACATCCTACATACTGCCAGGCTGCACTTTACATGTATTGGATTGTGTGTGTATATACATCCTACATACTGCCGGGCTGCACTTTACATGAATTGGATTGTGTGTGTATATATACATCCTACATACTGCCGGGCTGCACTTTACATGAATTGGATTGTGTGTGTGTGTGTATATACATCCTACATACTGCCGGGCTGCACTTTACATGAATTGGATTGTGTGTGTGTGTATATACATCCTACATACTGCCGGGCTGCACTTTACATGAATTGGATTGTGTGTGTGTGTGTATATACATCCTACATACTGCCAGGCTGCACTTTACATGAATTGGATTGTGTGTGTGTGTATATACATCCTACATACTGCCGGGCTGCACTTTACATGAATTGGATTGTGTGTGTGTATATACATCCTACATACTGCCGGGCTGCACTTTACATGAATTGGATTGTGTGTGTGTGTATATACATCCTACATAATGCCGGGCTGCACTTTACATGAATTGGATTGTGTCTGTGTGTGTGTATATACATCCTACATACTGCCTGGCTGCACTTTACATGAATTGGATTGTGTGTGTGTATATACATCCTACATACTGCCGGGCTGCACTTTACATGAATTGGATTGTGTCTGTGTGTATATCCATCCTACATACTTTGCATGCTCTTTCTGCAGCATGTGGAACACATATATGTCCCTGGAAACATGGCCGATGTTGACAACTATGCGAATGTCGGTAGCTAATGCTATAGGCAACAGCCCCAGGGCAACACATTTAAAAAGTAAAAATCAGAACAGTGATGAATAAACGCTGCCAACTCCGCTTTGGTGAAAAGTATGATTTGGCAATATCTTTTATTAAATGGCACAATGTCCCTTATTTGAGGTTCACAGCGGCTTCCTGGGTCTATACAGTTACTAAATGGACCATAGTAGCTTCTGTTATACACAAACATCCAGAACAGCAAGAAGTCATTCATATAGATAAGAAAAAACGACAAAAAATGACATTTGTAAAAATGTGTACAGGTTTATTGTATTGTAATGTATGTATATATGTGCACGGCCCACTGTATGTACCCAGGCATATTATAAACAGGATACAGAAAAGCTAAGAATTTACATGTTCCAACATTTACCAAATCATTACAAAATACAGCTGAAATCCCTGTATAACCTGTCATTGGGCAGCCTGATCTTACACGTTTGGTGTACACACATTAACAATATCCAAAACATGTACTTATTAAAAGGAACGGCATCATCTAAACATGTTTTCACAATGGAGAGATCACAAATATTTAAAATGTCCTATACATGGCGTTAGCAAAACTGCAAGCAAATGTGTTTTAAATGTATCTGCGGAGTCTCCTGCTTATGACATCACCTGTGACCCGATATGCAAATAAACTGGTTTTCCCTGGGCAATGTGTAATTTGCATATCTGGCCACAGTTGATGTCATAAGCATGGGACTGCACAGACACATTTGTGTCTTAACATAATGTGTAGCTCATTTTCAACCATTTTTTCCCCTCTCCATTCACTGTATAAGCAATGTTTAGATGATATATTCCCTTAAAGTCCCAGTCAGTGATGGTTTCGGGGTTTAGCGCCAAACCCAACAGAGGATATGACATCATAACCAATGTGATCTGCTCACACATCTCTGAACCACCAGGGAGTACTGGTGGCGATCTGGAGTGCCCTGTGCCAGGGAAGCCCGCCAGCAGAGGGGCACAAGGGGAGCGGCACAGAGATTCAGGGGCAGGATTGGATACTTCGACCCTAATCTCATCAGGTCACGGGATAAATGGGAAGTGCGCTATATATGTACCCGCACGTCTAACGCGGATGGTTTAAGTATCGTCCCCAATATTTAGAAGAGGTGAGAAATCAGATTCCAAAATTCTATATTCAGATTCTTTCAGGAATAAAAAAATGTAAAAAAAAAAGAAAGTTTTTTTTTTTTTTAAAACAATGTCTTTTGATTGGCTCACCATCTGTCCAATAAGTTTCAGACAGGAAAGCAGCGCTAAGCCTGTAAAATGGCCGTCCTTTTCGTCTTTGGATTTTGGGTGCACAGTACGAACACCACTGAAAAAGATCATTTAAATCAGACACAAGAAACCTTAAAACAGAGCTTCGGGATTATAGTGTTGTCTCCATCCTATGGTGACCTTTTATCCTTACATGTAATGGAGGTATTTTTTGTATTAAATAAGTCATCCTTATATATGTTCTGTTGCGTGTGAGAGAGTTTTTCTTCCATCTATTTGAGGTTTTATTGATCAAATGGTCATCAACATCCTATTTTTGGAATTTTTTATTAGAGCACTAATTTCTCGATTAGCTCTCTATCGTGGGCTCGGTTTTTTTAAAATATATTCGCCATCCGAGAACAAAAAAAAAAAAAAAATCTCAATATCCTCTGTGTTCTCGAACGTCTGATCCTCAGGGAGATTTCCTACAAACTGGGCCTTCCCATGGCAAAGTCCCCCGGAATCTGGGTACGAGCAATAGGTCTGTATTGTGAGAATAAAAATGATCTATACATTGTGTTAGCAGAATTGCAAGCCAATGCATAGGTTAAGAGAAAAATATGTTTAGGGAAAGATAATGCTCTCCTGTCTGCATTGGCTGAGAAGTCCCGAGTATAGCTACATCAGAGAAGTTTTTTTCTGGGGCCGGAACATTTAAGATGGCTTGTCTTTGGCGTGGGCTTTCTGATGTCGGACAAGGCCTTGTCTCGTGGTGTACCCTTTCCCACACTCAGAGCAGGCAAACGGTCTCTCTCCCGTGTGCATCCGTTGGTGCACCACAAGCTGCGAGGCCTGGGCGAATGTTTTCCCACACGCCGGGCAGGCGAACGGTTTCTCTCCGGTGTGAGTCCTCTCGTGCCCCAGAAGCTGCGAGGGCTGTTTAAAACCTTTCCCGCAGGCCGCGCACACGAAGGGCCTCTCCCCAGTGTGCACCCGCATGTGCCTGACGAGGTTTCCGTGCCAGTTGAATTTTTTCCCGCACTCGGTGCATGCGAATGCCCCCTCTCCCGTGTGCAGGCTGCGGTGGGCAACGAGTTCCGAAGGGTGGCTGAAAGATTTTTCACACTCCTCGCACGCAAACAGCCTCTCCCCCGTGTGCACTCTCATGTGCTTCGTGAGGTTCCCGTGCCAGTTGAATGTTTTATCGCACAGCGAACATGCAAAGGGCCTCTCTCCTGTGTGGATCCTCTCATGGGCCACGAGGTTGGACACCTGTTTAAAGGATTTCCCACACTGAGAGCAGACGAACGGCCTCTGCCCGGTGTGAGTCCTCTCGTGGTTCACCAGCTGTTGGAGTTTTTTGAAGCCCTTTCCGCAATCCGCACACACGTGATTCCTCGCGCCGTCGGGTGTAGTGTGATGCGCTTGCTGGTGAGCTTTGAATTTAAGTATATCTGGGAAGCTTAAAATACATCGTCTGCATCTGTACGGCTCTACGGACTCGTTTTCTTCCTTTTCCTCTCCTTTGGCGTACTGTTTGCAATGTTCTTGACACGGGTCAGCAAGTTGGAATTGGTCATTAAGAGGGAATGGGTCGTTAAGAGGGAATGGGTCATTAAGAGGGAATGGGTCATTAAGAGGGAATGGGTCATTAAGAGGGAATGGGTCATTAAGAGGGAATGGGTCGTTAAGAGGGAATGGGTCGTTAAGAGGGAATGGGTCGTTAAGAGGGAATGGGTCGTTAAGAGGGAATTGGTCGTTAAGAGGGAATGGGTCGTTAAGAGGGAATGGGTCGTTAAGAGGGAATGGGTCGTTAAGAGGGAATTCCCCAGTGGAGGTCGGGTCATTATTTAAAATTGTCTCAGATTCCCTCGGAATTACACTTGTTCCATCTAGAACCCTAAGGTTCCCTCCTGGAGCATTCTGGGTAACATCGGTATCAGTCATTACACAGTCTGCAGCAGAGATCAAACGGTCATGATGACCTTCCTGGTTGGTTTCGCAACTATTAGACAAACCTATAGGAAAACAGAGGAAAATAGGATTTAAATAATCTGCTATGCATATTCAGATCACAGCTTGCTTTGGATGGTGATGTTTATTTTAAAATTTTATTCTAAAAAAAAAAAAAAAAAGAATAATTCACTGAATTGGAGATGACTTTTTACCCATCAAGAGGAGAAGCTGAGGATGATCGGCCATCATTTCCCTGTAATCCTCGTGGTCGCCTCCCCAGTAGTATTCTTCCTCCATGGTGAAGGGATCGTCTGTAACCTCAATCCTTACAAGAACCTGAAACACACGAAAAAGATCCAGCAGTGACTTATAACCAATAAATCCCCCTGATCATTTGTGAGATAAGGTCCTTCCCTTCAGAATTAGACCTGCCCATTTATACCCAGCACACAATATATACCCCACCAGGGCAGTAACCAGGGTGACTGAGGCACTAGCCTGCACACAATATTGAGGGAGGACAGCAAATATAGCTGGATTTCTAATATGACATTACATACATCCACAGTGTTCCTATTTAGGAGGAACAGTCCATGCACTCAAATCCCTCTGTCCCTCTTTCCTCCTCTATTGTCTCTCTTTCCACCTCTATTGTCCCTCTTTCCTCTTCTATTGTCCCTCTTTCCTCTTCTATTGTCCCTCTTTCCACCTCTATTGTCCCTCTTTCCACCTCTATTGTCCCTCTTTCCTCCTCTATTGTCCCTCTTTCCTCCTCTATTGTCCCTCTTTCCTCCTCTATTGTCCCTCTTTCCTCCTCTATTGTCCCTCTTTCCACCTCTATTGTCCCTCTTTCCTCCTCTATTGTCCCTCTTTCCTCCTCTATTGTCCCTCTTTCCTCCTCTATTGTCCCTCTTTCCACCTCTATTGTCCCTCTTTCCACCTCTATTGTCCCTCTTTCCTCTTCTATTGTCCCTCTTTCCTCTTCTATTGTCCCTCTTTCCACCTCTATTGTCCCTCTTTCCACCTCTATTGTCCCTCTTTCCTCCTCTATTGTCCCTCTTTCCTCCTCTATTGTCCCTCTTTCCTCCTCTATTGTCCCTCTTTCCACCTCTATTGTCCCTCTTTCCTCCTCTATTGTCCCTCTTTCCTCCTCTATTGTCCCTCTTTCCTCCTCTATTGTCCCTCTTTCCACCTCTATTGTCCCTCTTTCCACCTCTATTGTCCCTCTTTCCTCCTCTATTGTCCCTCTTTCCTCCTCTATTGTCCCTCTTTCCACCTCTATTGTCCCTCTTTCCACCTCTATTGTCCCTCTTTCCACCTCTATTGTCCCTCTTTCCACCTCTATTGTCCCTCTTTCCTCTTCTATTGTCCCTCTTTCCACCTCTATTGTCCCTCTTTCCACCTCTATGTCTCTTTTCTGGGAGCTCAGAAATTTTAGTTTGTCTCACAGAGCAATAAAACTCAAAATAATGTGAGTTTAAATTGCAGTAAAGGTGTTAATTTGTGTCAATAAAAACTTCATTCTTATTCTGAACAACTTATCAGATGACTTAAATAGACACCAATTGACCATAAAGTTGCTGAAAAAAAAGTTCTGATACAGCCCCACCCACAGCGCCACCGTCAGCCACTCCCAATAAAAAGGTTGTTCTTTGGACATTAGAAAGGTTGGGAGGTATGACTCTATACGCAGTGATGTATTTTGCCTAGGGCAGCATGTCACAGGTGCCGCCCTCCTGGGCATCCGCCTCCGCTGGCTCACCTGCCGAACCAACTCGTAGAACAGGGGGAGCATATTGCTGAAACACACAAACTTCATGCTCTGCCCCCTCACACTTGGCTGTATTCTTAGTCACCAATCTGGTAAGAATAGGGCAGGTACTTGCTGTTTGGGCACAAAAGAGGCAGGGACAATCTGGTCATAAAAGTGGCACAGACAAGCAGCTTGGGCACAAAGATGACACAGACAAGCAGCTTGGGCACAAAGATGACACAGACAAGCAGCTTGGGCACAAAGATGACACAGACAAGCATCTTAGGCACAAATGTGGCACTGGCAATCTGCCTGGCAACAGAGGTGGCACCGGCAAGCTGTTTGAGGACAGAGATGGCATTGACAAACTGCTCGGGGCAAAGATAGCACCAACAGCTCCCTGAACACCACTGATCACCAAGGAATCCACATCGAGGAAATGAGCTACCTGGGCAGTTGTAGTGTAGCTGGTGTCGCAGGGTTATTCAAGGCTAGCATTTACCCTCATCAGTAAAGGTTAGTCTTTTTCTGGCAAATCAGCAGTCCAGGGCAGATGATGTCACACAGTAGCAGTCCAGGGCAGATGATGTCACACAGTAGCAGTCCCAGGCAGGTGATGTCACACAGTAGCAGTCCCAGGCAGGTGATGTCACACAGTAGCAGCCGTGGGCAAATGATGTCACACAGTAGCAGCCGTGGGCAGATGATGTCACACAGTAGCAGTCCCGGGCAGATGATGTCACACAGTAGCAGTCACAGGCAGATGATGTCACACAGTAGCAGTCCACGGCAGATGATGTCACACAGTAGCAGTCCCGGGCAGGTGATGTCACACAGTAGCAGTCCCGGGCAGATGATGTCACACAGTAGCAGTCCCGGGCAGATGATGTCACACAGTAGCAGTCACAGGCAGATGATGTCACACAGTAGCAGTCCCGGGCAGATGATGTCACACAGTAGCAGTCCCGGGCAGATGATGTCACACAGTAGCAGTCACAGGCAGATGATGTCACACAGTAGCAGTCACAGGCAGATGATGTCACACAGTAGCAGCCGTGGGCAGATGATGTCACACAGTAGCAGCCGTGGGCAGATGATGTCACACAGTAGCAGTCCTGGGCAGGTGATGTCACACAGTAGCAGTCACAGGCAGATGATGTCACACAGTAGCAACCCTGGGCAGGTGATGTCACATAGTAGCAGTCCTGGGCAGATGATGCCACATAGTAGCAGCCCTGGGCAGATGATGTCACACAGTAGCAGTCACAGGCAGATGATGTCACACAGCAGCAGTCCAGGGCAGATGATGTCACACAGTAGCAGTCCCAGGCAGATGATGTCACACAGTAGCAGTCACAGGCAGATGATGTCACACAGTAGCAGTCCCGGGCAGGTGATGTCACACAGTAGCAGTCCCGGGCAGATGATGTCACACAGTAGCAGTCCCGGGCAGATGATGTCACACAGTAGCAGTCACAGGCAGATGATGTCACACAGTAGCAGTCCCGGGCAGATGATGTCACACAGTAGCAGTCCCGGGCAGATGATGTCACACAGTAGCAGTCCCGGGCAGATGATGTCACACAGTAGCAGTCCCAGGCAGATGATGTCACACAGTAGCAGTCACAGGCAGATGATGTCACACAGTAGCAGTCACAGGCAGATGATGTCACACAGTAGCAGCCGTGGGCAGATGATGTCACACAGTAGCAGTCCTGGGCAGGTGATGTCACACAGTAGCAGTCACAGGCAGATGATGTCACACAGTAGCAACCCTGGGCAGGTGATGTCACATAGTAGCAGTCCTGGGCAGATGATGCCACATAGTAGCAGCCCTGGGCAGATGATGTCACACAGTAGCAGTCACAGGCAGATGATGTCACACAGTAGCAGTCCAGGGCAGATGATGTCACACAGTAGCAGTCCCAGGCAGATGATGTCACACAGTAGCAGTCCCAGGCAGATGATGTCACACAGGAGCAGCCCTGGGCAGGTGATGTCACATAGCAGCAGTCCTGAGCAGATGATGTCACACAGTAGCAGCCGTGGGCAGATGATGTCACACAGTAGCAGTCACAGGCAGATGATGTCACACAGTAGCAGTCACAGGCAGATGATGTCACACAGTAGCAGCCGTGGGCAGATGATGTCACACAGTAGCAGCTGTGGGCAGATGATGTCACACAGTAGCAGTCCCAGGCAGATGATGTCACACAGTAGCAGCCGTGGGCAGATGATGTCACACAGTAGCAGCTGTGGGCAGATGATGTCACACAGTAGCAGTCCCGGGCAGATGATGTCACACAGTAGCAGTCACAGGCAGATGATGTCACACAGTAGCAGTCACAGGCAGATGATGTCACACAGTAGCAGCCGTGGGCAGATGATGTCACACAGTAGCAGTCCTGGGCAGATGATGTCACACAGTAGCAGTCCTGGGCAGGTGATGTCACACAGTAGCAGTCACAGGCAGATGATGTCACACAGTAGCAACCCTGGGCAGGTGATGTCACATAGTAGCAGTCCTGGGCAGATGATGCCACATAGTAGCAGCCCTGGGCAGATGATGTCACACAGTAGCAGTCCCAGGCAGATGATGTCACACAGTAGCAGTCACAGGCAGATGATGTCACACAGTAGCAGCCCTGGGCAGGTGATGTCACATAGTAGCAGCCCCGGGCAGATGATGTCACACAGTAGCAGCCGTGGGCAGATTATGTCACACAGTAGCAGCAGTGGGCAGATTATGTCACACAGTAGCAGCCGTAGGCAGGTGATGTCACATAGTAGCAGTCCCAGGCAGATGATGTCACACAGTAGCAGTCCCGGGCTGATGATGTCACACAGTAGCAGTCCCGGGCTGATGATGTCACACAGTAGCAGTCCCGGGCTGATGATGTCACACAGTAGCAGTCCCAGGCAGATGATGTCACACAGGAGCAGTCACAGGCAGATGATGTCACACAGTAGCAGCCCTGGGCAGGTGATGTCACATAGTAGCAGCCCCGGGCAGATGATGTCACACAGTAGCAGCCGTGGGCAGATTACGTCACACAGTAGCAGCCGTGGGCAGGTGATGTCACATAGTAGCAGTCCCAGGCAGATGATGTCACACAGTAGCAGTCCCGGGCTGATGATGTCACATAGTAGCAGTCCCAGGCTGATGTTGTCACGCAGTACCAGTCCCGGGCTGATGATGTCACACAGTAGCAGTCAGAGACCTTAGGTAGCCCTGAGGAGAGTAGGGTGACCACTGGATTATTCCATGGTGTTTTTGAAATGCATACTTCAGGACCTCATAGGTCTATAATACTAGCTGTGTGTTGTGAGCTCCCTTCACCTTACTGCTCGAAAAGGGACTGTATCACCTGAATATTGCTTGTACTGTGCATGAATAAAAACTGCAAGCAAATGTCTAAATTAGGAGGAAAATGTGTTTTAAATGTGTCTGTGGAGTCTCCCGCTTATGACATCACCTGTGGCACGGTATGCAAATGAACTGCTTTTCAATGGGAAATGTGTAATAATTTCAATAATTTTTTATGCTCTCCAGTCACAGTAAATACCATGTTCAGGTGATACTGTCCCTTTAATCAATGTGGGGGTCACTCAGCCTGTATGATCGGGGGTCTGTCACTGCTAGTGCAGACAGAGACCTTTGCTTCTGGATGCCACCAGCAGAGGGGAGAACAAGTGAACAAAATGAATGGCCCTAGTATGAGAATAAACTAGACAATACTATTAAACATATCTTCCTATACACATGATACGAAGAGGTGGGAAAAAATATATCAAAATAAAACACATTTATAAGTTAATGAGAATATGGATAGTTGGGCTGTACATTGGAGGGGAGGGGGGGGGGGGCAGATAAAAATATGTGTGGTGTCCCCTGCTTATGACATCACCTTGTGGCTTAATATGCAAATTAAGCTACAGGATGATGTCATAAACAGGAGACGCCACATAATTAAAACATAGATTTCTCTTATACTATGCATATATGTACAATTTGGACAACATGTACATCATTTTTCAGCCTTTTTCCCGCTCTACTTTCACAGAATAAGCCATGTTTAGGTGGTACTGTCCCTTTAAGAACAGGCTAGTGTTTAGATACTAGCTTTGGGTAAACATAATACTATTGGGGAATAAACCCAAAATGGCTGCAGATACCTAGCAGAGGTTAATTAAATACCTTACCCAATAAGAGGTAGAGATTCCCAGGCCAGGCATACCTGGCTTTTTTTTTTTTTTTTACCGGCTACATATAACTTTTGCAGGCTGTCTTGCAATATGTAGAAGTCATATGTGACCAGAAGCAGATCAATGACCTAATCAACATGGATCAGTGGGATCCACTACTTGATTAGATAATTGATTTCCTCCTGCTCACATGTGACTTCCACATACTGCAAGGACACAGGTAGAATAAAAAAAAAAACTCATGTTTTATTAGAAGATCAAGTGTAGATGATTTAAATCGAACCGTTTCATGAAAGAATACGAATCAAGCACTTGTTTGCTCTGTATCGCTCTAGCAGGGGGCAGACATGTTTAGAATCTTGGATCAAGGAAGAGCTGGTCAAAGATTCCAAACTTTATTCGTATTCTGTCATTAAAGCCAATCTATCCACTTGATGCAATCTTTCAATGAAAAACAAAATATTTTTCACTTACTGTTTTCATTTAAGTGTTTTCAAAGAGAGGCAGCTCCTCAGTCAAATTAAAATACAAAATATATCATAGATTCAAGGTCCGGGTTACTATTTTTACTAAAAAAAAAATTTAATAATTTGCTATTTCCTCCATAGACTTACATTTTTTCTTCCAACCATTTTTTTTTTTTTTTTACCAGCCTGCCGGTAAAAAAAATACTTGGCTGGAAACCTTAATCCAAGGAGTGTAAGTACTTCTGTGTGTTTGAGGAAGGCAACACAGACCCAACACTTTGTACGCAGTACATTAATTAGCACTATAAGTGATTCCAGACCTCAGTTTAGAAATCCAGTCACTCTAAAACCCCAGCATTTATCCCATCCATTCGTGTCTCACTAACCTCCCGCACGGCAGCTTCCAGGACTCCTCCCCTGAGTCACATGGGGAGAGCTTGCTTTCTGGGGTTATTTTAGGCGAATACTTACCCCAGCGAGTAACGGTTATAAATTCTGCAGCCAGACAGTAGGGTGGTTATGAAAAATACACACTCCAGGGCTATAGGAAGGGACAGACTGAGTTTACGGTGTTATGTATATTTTCTGTGCATCCAATTGAGACCCAATTGTTTTATGGTTAGCAGCACAGAGTTAGATTATCTGTTCATTTAACGAATAGTTTTCTGTGGATACATTCCATAAGTATATAATATATTAATACTTCCATTATTTGCAACCCTCTGTATAGGATGGCTTTAAATCCAATATGGAGCTTGTCACAGTATGATGATGCAGACACAGATATACAGGGGAGGGCTGGCCAGTGGGCCAGGTATTTAGAGCCCTACAGCATTGCGCTTTTATTTTGGGGGCAGGGGCGATTTTAGAAATGACATCATCTAGGATGTCACATGTCTGCAGTCTCCATTTTATATAGTGCGGCCCTGCAGTATGCTTTATTCATTATCACCCTGGTAAAAGCTGCACTTCCTGCCATTTCCTGCATTTTGCTCATCAAACCTAAACTCACAGTGGACGTGAGCTACTATAGAGGGGGTGAAAAGATACCAGCAGTGCTCACGGTGGGAATTCACTCGGGGTCTGTGGAAAACAAATTATCGATGTGGAATCTTTACAGACCTTGCCACGGACACGTTACCTATCAGTGGAACAGGACAGATATGGAGCAAATGGGGTAAGTTGAGATACCCACTCCCCTTCAGTATGTACAATGCAAGTGGAACAAATTAATTAAAGGCACACTCCGACCAAAAAAATTAAAAGTTTTTTAATTTTTTTTTAATTTTGTTTTGTTGATTTCAGATATGTATATGTTTTTTTGTTATGTGATTGTATTTAATAAAATATGTAACTAAACAAGGGTGACTGTGTGCCGCCATTTTGTGAAATATAGTGTTTTGGGTGCCACCCCCCCAGTGACTTTACAGCACTAGTATCTCACTTTGGGGCTGAGACTTGCATTGGATGGGAGGGTAATGTAACTATTATATCACAAGGGGGCGGAGTTCTGATCCTGTTTGATCAGGTCAATCTACCCTCTTTGTGTTGGAAGGCAGTAAAAAAAAATTGTACACAGCCACCTAGTCCTGCTACCCTATGATACACAGGAGCCAGTAAGAGAGCAGGGGAGTATCTTATAACATCATCATGCAGGCTTTGACCACAGTTGTAAAGTGAGACTGGCTGGAAGATTTTGGACGATGTTGCATCATGGGAAATATTCACAAAATGGAGCCAGGAGAGAAACACCTAATTTTATTTTTCCTTTTATATGTAATTAATTCAATCATATAAAAAACAAACCGTGGCATGTGATTTTTACATGTGTTTTTTTTTTTTTAAATGACCATGTTATCTAGTTACATCTTATGTAAGTGGTAGAGTCTCTTTAATCAATAAAAATAACTTCCTTGATGAAGTAATTGATTTCCCTAAGAAAAAAATGAATTATACATTCAGCAGGGCTGCATGTCAAAGTTACATGCTGACACTTCAATCCCCTGCAAACCCCCCTCTCATGATTAAAGCCCTGGATTAATTTCTCACATGTCGCTGGCTACACAGAGTACAGCCTGGCTTGGCGAGTATCGGGAGAGCCAATGGCACCCTACTGCTAGTTACAAAAAAATGTTTGATTGATTCACATAGAACAGTATTGAAGTTCCATTTCCCTCTCTCCTAAACATAAGAAAGCTGTCTCCTGAATGATCACGTCTGGCTCCTACAAATACCATGGTCTTCACATACACCGATCAGCCATAACATTATATATAAACACCGATCAGCCACAACATTGTATATAAACACCGATCAGCCACAACATTGTATATAAACACCGATCAGCCACAACATTGTATATAAACACCGATCAGCCACAACATTGTATATAAACACCGATCAGCCACAACATTGTATATAAACACCGATCAGCCACAACATTGTATATAAACACCGATCAGCCACAACATTGTATATAAACACCGATCAGCCACAACATTGTATATAAACACCGATCAGCCACAACATTGTATATAAACACCGATCAGCCACAACATTGTATATAAACACTGATCATTCATAACATTATATATAAACACGATCAGCCATAACATGGTGTATTAACACCGATCAGCCATAACATTATGTGGCGAAACCGGCCTCCCCACGTGTCCTTGGAGGGGGCTGCTTGCCCGCCTCTTGCCTTTGGACTATGGACCAGACTTTATGAGAATGTGTTAACCCAGATAGCTATGCCATGGAGCCCATTTGTGTAGTTAAAGACTTCGGCTCCATAGCAATTGAACTGTGTGAATAGGATCTGAGCGCTCCTCAGTAGTTTTGTGCGCTCAGATCCCAGCTATCTGGGGATATGTGAAATGTCTGTGTGTTATGTGAAAAGGTTACTTTATGTATTTTAAAGTGTTTTGTGTCTTTTTGCAACCATGTGCTTAATGGAGTCTTGGGTCTGTCCTGGGAGATAATTGAATTATTCTCCAGGATAGAAGACTCTGAAACTGGTTTGGGCCAGAAAGCCATGCTTCATTTAGTCACAAAGGACTTTCCCTTAACTTTTGAACCCCTGGTCTGATTCGTGCCATTTTTTTAATATGTTGTTGCCCTGAATGGATTGATTATGAAAATGTATGCTTTATGTTTGTGACATGTATATTTTAGAAGTTATAAATATTGTGTAAAAACTGTATTCCTCTGCCGGTGATAATGAGATTACCCATTGTGTTCAGTAATCATATCACATGCAGAGAGGAGGATTCTGTGTGGGACTGTCTGTGTGTATTGTATGGATTGATTGGTTGTTTTGTAATGCCCTGTGGGCTGTACTATGTTTGTGGATTGGGAATAAAAGAGACTGTATGTGACAGTACAGTGAGTTCCTGTTTTAACCCTCAAAGTGAAGTGTCGTCTCATTATTGGGGGAAGGATTTATTGTATGCTGTTCCAGTTTGACTGCTAGGAGAGTAAACCTATTCGTATGGTTCCTATTCAACTGTCTACAGCATTCATATGCTTGGGAGAATTTATTTGTTTCTCCGGTTCAGTGATTGTGGTGTCTGCCAGAGTGCTTGGAGTCCTCAGGAAGCGCTAGGAGCATCCTTCAACGGAGGTACCCAGTCGGGGTGCCAGGCGATCCGTTACACATTATATATAAACACCGATCAATGATAATATTATGACCACAGACAGGTGGCAAGCCGGCAGAGGCTTGCGGGTGGCAATATTCTGCTGGGAAACCTTGGGTCCGGCCATTCATGTGGATGTTACTTTGACACGTACCACCTACCTAAGCATTGTTACAGACCATGTTCACCCTTTCATGGAAACGGTATTCCCTGATGGCATTGGCCTCTTTCAGCAGGATAATGCTCCCTGCCACAAAGCAAAAATGGTCCAGGAATGGTTTGAGGAACACAACAACGAGTTCAAGGTGTTGACTTGGCCTCCAAATTCCCCAGATCTCAATCCAATCGAGCATCTGTGGGATGTGCTAGACAAAGAAGTCCGTTCCAGGGAGGCCCCACCTCGCAACTTACAGGACTTAAAGGAGCTACTGCTAACGTCTTGGTGCCAGTTACCCCAGCACACCTTCAGAGGTCTAGCGGAGTCCATGCCTCGACGGGTCAGGGCTGTTTTGGCGTCAAAGGGGAAACCGCACAATATTAGGCAGGTGGTCATAATGTTATGGCTGATCGGTGTATGTGAATATCTCAATGGATGATTACCTTGTTCCCCATACATTGAGCGGAAGTAGTAAGTATTTAAACCTTATAAAAGGTCTATGAATGGTCAAGAAATTATTGCTGCAAAACAATACTTTTCACATTTGAGCTGATTGTTTAAATAAAAATATAATATTTCACATAGGGTTAATAATAGAAAGAACGAGCCATTTATTTTTGAGGGCTCGGGGTAAACATTTTGTGACTGTACTGCCATTTTACATTTGGATAACCTGTAGCTTAGATCTGTAATGGTGGAAGCGCTGAAAGGTATATTAATAGAGCTATACTGGGTGAGGAAATACAAAACACACAAATACGTTTATACAGACAATGAAATGTGTGATTTATACAATATTGACTCGGCAATGAATTCCACGTCTGGATTCACGATGAGCTGGAGAAAGAAACGAAGCCCAACGCGTTTTGCCGTTTATAAAGCAGCTTCTTCAGATGTAAAGGTGAGCCATGCCAATTATAAAATAATATAATTAGCCCTTTGTGTATATATTAATAATCTGCTCGTGGGGGGGCGGAGTGATGACGTAGGGACGCACGAGGCCTGCGTCGCACGGATGTGCTGGTAGCCCTCGAGAAACGGGAAGTGGAAGGTAGCAGCCTCGCCAAAGGGAGAACCAGAAACAGTATCCCACGAGCAAGCCTGCACTGGAAGACGGCCACAAGTAATTTTGGAGGTACCGGGAAATAACATAGTCCGGAAAGGCACTTGACGCTGAGAGGATTAAAAGATCGGACGCCCACAGACTCCGCAGACTCCAAACGGTGAAGCAGGGGACGTGGAAGCCGTATAGCGGGTCACGTGAGTTATGCAGAGAGGGGGGAAAATATAAACCCCTGTGCTGATTTTGAAAAAAACGAGACTGTATCTAGCCCTAAATAGGAGGAAGGAAGAGGGGAAAGGGAACAACAAAGAGTGAGGGGGAACCAGGAGGTGCTGAGTAAAGGGGGGAGAGAGGCATATATAAGGCAAGCAGACTAAGTCCTGGGACTGCTACTCCCCAAACCCCCTTCGATATGGCAACTAGGAAGGCTCAAGACCAAGGGGCCAAAAGAGACAGGAAGGAGAAGAAGGTTGAGAAAAATGAAAAAAGGGCATCAAACTTTTTCTCCCCGATGGCAGATAAGTCAATCGTAGCAAAAAAAAATCCGACTGGCTTAGTAGAGGGAGATATAGAGACGTGTGTCCACCCAAATAAAGACATGGAGGACATTAGAGACCACTCAGATTCCTCTTGGTCCGATCCTATAGGGGTTACACAAGAGTATTTAAAATTAGCACTGGACGCCCAGTTGCTCTCCATTAAGGAAGAATTTAATAAAATTGCTATTGACCTGAAAGGGGACATAAATAAATTAACGGACAGAATGCAAAGAACAGAGGATCAATTGGGGTCTGTATCTATGCAGATGAGAACTTATAACGATCAAGCCCAGCAGCAAGATAGGAGAATTTACAATATTGAATCAAAATTAGGAGAACTGGAGGACAGGTCTAGGAGGTGTAATATTAGAATAAGGGGCATCCCAGATCACGTCACTCAACCAAAATTGGAGGAATTTTTGGAAGAGTTTTTTTTCATATTTGGGATTACAGCCAAATAGGGAGACAAACTTCCTGGAGCGCTGCCATAGAGTGTTTAATCCATCTAACACACAGACTCCGAGGGATGTGATGGTCTGTTGCCATGCGTTCAAATTTAAGGAACAGATTGTAAGGGCCACCTTTGAAAAGGACATGAAGGGGACGATCTATGAACATATTAAAATATACCCTGACCTGTCCTTTCAAACAAGAAGTTTAAGGAAAACATTTGGGCCCTATACGGCAATACTGAGGAAAGTTTAACATCAAGTATTCCTGGAGATACCCCAAAGGCGTAGTATTATACTACGAAGGCCAAAGGGGATCTTTTGAAACAGCGGAGGAGCTTAAGAACTGGCTGAAGGAAAAGAACATTGGTTCCATCTAATCCCGAAGGCGAATTCCATATTAGATAGTCACCCCATACTGGGTGTCTATGTTCCCCACCCCCTTTTTTTTTTTGACTCCTACCCGGTCAACGGGAATCGTGTAGTATTAAGGGGAACGAAGGTGTACGAGGGTAATGAAATCTGATGTGTTTGTGTTTTTTGCTGTCCCTCCCGTTGGGGGTTTAAAGGGGAAGAGAAAGGAAAGGGGATTCCCTTTTTTCCTTTTTTTTTTTTTTATTTTTTTATTGAAGGGGTTGGTTATATGAGTCAAAATGAGTTTACTATGATACAAGATGTGTGCGGGGGATTTCATTTAAGTAAGGTGGTTGGTGTAACAACTGAAGGGGTGTTATTGTATACAAATTAATAATTTTACATATCTGATTTATAATTATAGGTTTTCTCAAGGGGTTTATAGATAACTGGAGCAATATAGTTATGCAATAATTGAAGGGGTTGGAAGCTCTATTAAGTAACTGGATATTTCGATCCATAAGAATAGAGGGTTGATTATATATGTTTTTGGAAGGGGTTGGAGGTTTCACGATTATATAATGATTGATGATGCATCGAGGGGCATAATTATGGAAGTATGGTGGGATATGTAATTAAAAAGCTTTTCATTACGATTTAAAATATACTATTAGATAGTTGTTTATAAAGACACAAGGTTGGAGGGAACGAGGTGGGGGTAATAATGGTAGGGTGCAAGAGTGATGTGGAAGATCGAGTATTAGGTATGTGGGTGGTAATGATATCGGGGGTTTTCCCCTTTTACGAGCTGCCAATTAGTTGTTATAAGGATAAAGTATTGGGGGAATAATGTGGGAGGGTAATAATGGAAGTAATTGGGGGGTAATGATATAGGGTTTTTTTTTGTTTTTGTTTTTTTTCTCTCTCGAGGACGGGGAGGGGAAATAAGGGATAGAAAGTAGGCTGCATGGAAATAGAGTAGGACCTATAGCTCGTTATCTCTGAGGGGTACCAGCAGGGACACCGTGGGATGGTGTCCGTCCTTTTTCTTTTTCTAAGTGAAGATTCGTCAGGAATCTAGTTACTTAGTAGGGATGTGGAAACATTCCTTAATGGGGAGGGTATATGTTAGTTGCACTGAATTATGTCTGTTTAATGGAAGGGTGCTGATAGTTCCGGGCGGTCTGGTAAGAGCCTGGTGTAGTGAACAGCAATCATGGTTCTATGCTTAGAATATTATCAATAAATGCACAGGGAATCAATTCCCCGCAAAAAAGATATACAGTTTTGGAATTCTTGAGGAAAGAAAGAATTCAAGTTTGCGGGCTGCAAGAAACCCATTGGAAGGAGGGACAGGAGGTAAGGTTTCGGAATAAGCATTTCCCATATATATATATACCGCATCACTAGAAAATAAAAAAACAAGAGGGGTGGCAATTCTTTTCGCAGAAGATCTGTCTGTTCAGATCATACATAGTGAAGTAGACCCAGAAGGGAGATACCTTATTCTTGTTTGTGAAATAAATAATAAGACCTATACGATTACAAATTTATATGCACCCAATCAGTCCCCTATAAGGTTTCTAACAAAGGTATTAGCGAGAGTTGACAGAATTAGGCAAGGAATTAATATTGTCATGGGAGATTTCAACTGTGTAATGGACCCTATGATGGACAGGAAGACTATGAAGGGGGGCGAGCCTGATAAGAGTATACAGAGCAACGCGAAAAGATTAAGAGAACTGATTAGGAACTCCGATTTGATGGATCTATGGAGAGTCTTTCACCCTAGCGAAAGGGATCACACCTGTTTCTCTAAATCACATATTGCATATTCAAGGATTGATTTAATTTTGGGGGGACTAGGATTGACGAAAACGCTAGGTAAGATAAAGATCTTGACTATTGCATGGTCCGATCACTGTCCAATCCTATTAGAACTGAAGGACCCAAAAAAATTTGATAGATCTCAATGGAGGCTCAATGACCAACTACTAAACAATAAGGATAATTTAGCGCACCTAGGTAAAATTACTGACCTCTTTTTTGAGGAAAATAGAGATCGAGAGGTGAACGCACCGATTACTTGGTGCGCGTATAAAAGTGTTATTCGAGGCCACCTCATAAAACTAGGTGCACAGGAGAAAAGAAGGAGGGGACTCACTCTATCGGAGCTTTATATTAAGTTGGATCAGTTAAGATCTAAGAATATAACAGCCCCTACACGACCAATAGCTAATGAAATAAACCAAGTGGAGAAAAGCATTAACAACTTACTATTGGAAAATGCAAATAAAGCACTTGAGTACTTTAAGAGGAAATGGTGTTACCAGGGTAATAAAGCGAATAAATGGATGACCAGCAGATTAAAAGGGGCAAGAAGTAAAAAAAGTCATCAGTAGAATTAAAGATGGACAGGATTGGGCCATGATTCCAGATAAGATAGGGGATGTTTTTAAAACTTTTTATAAACATTTGTATAATTTACCATCGAATAACCCACCCGGGTATGCCAGGGAATATCTGGCAGGATTGGAGATCCCTAGAGTAAACGGAGAACAATTGGTAGACCTGAATAAACCATTTACCGAAACTGAAATACAGAGTGCGATTGACGGGCTAAAGATAGGTAAGGCCCCGGGCCCAGACTGGTTTAGTAGTAAATTTGATAAATTAATGATAGGGAATATTAAGAGGGATCTAATGGGGGTCTATAATACCCTGGGGATTGAAAATAACATACCAGCAGAAATGCTCCAGGTTCACATTATACCAATATTGAAACAGGGTAAGGATCCCACATTGGTGGGCAACTATCGGCCAATCTCCCTATTGAATGTCGATACAAAGCTTTACGCATCTATGATTGCGGGTAGAATGAAAGGGATAATAGCCACATTGATACATCCAGATCAGACGGGATTTGTCCCAGGAAGATCGGCCACAAATAATATTAGAAGACTCCTTGACATACTGGAGGCAGTGGATGGAAGCGGCGAGCCCCAGCTGACCCTGTCATTGGACGCCGAGAAGGCGTTTGACAGGGTCGGCTGGGGCTTCCTAAAAGACTCCTTGATGGCATTTGGTTTCAGGGAGGCTATATTGAATAGAATTATGGCTCTATACACAATCCCAGAGGCCAGAGTAATGGGCAATGGGTTTACTTCGCGTTGGTTCTCCTTGTCAAATGGGGTGAGACAGGGCTGCCCCCTCTCCCCAGTCTTGTATTTGTTGACCATAGAGCCCCTAGCATCTGTGATTAGGCAGGATCCCGGAATAGGAGGGTTTGAAACCTCAAAAGATACCATGAAAATTAGCTTATTCGCAGATGATGTTATCCTAACCCTTCGTCGACCGAAAGAATCAATGAGGGAACTGATGCAGGTGATATCTACCTTTTCGGAACTCTCTGGGTATAAACTCAACCTGGAGAAATCAGTGGCGCTACCTAGTAATATCACTGAAAGAGATAGGGCAGTACTGTCAAAAGATTATGGCTTCAATTGGGCTAACCAATGTATGGATTACCTGGGGGTTAAGATCTCTGCGGACCATGGGAAAACAGTGGAGAATAATTTCTTACCACTATTAAAAACTACAAACAAACAATTATTAGAATGGAAACCAAGGGGTTTATCATGGTGGGGTAGGATCAACATTGTAAAGGCGTATATCCTCCCAAAGTGGTTCTACCTATTTAGGATGATACCCCTAAGGTTACCTAAACAATGGTTGAGTATGATCCAAAGGGCTATAACTAGATTCATATGGCAGGGAAAGAGGCCACGTCTGGCATCGGGCCCACTCTCAAGGTCAGCATCCCAGGGAGGATTGGGTATGCCGAATATTGAAACATACTATGAGGCTAGTACAATCGCACATGCAATCGCAACACAGAACATAAAATCTAAAAGTGAAGGTTGGTATACAATAGAGAAAGATAATGCGGGGACCCAGGATCTAGGGACACTGTTTTGGAAGACTAAGTCTATGAGTAGGGGGGAACGGAATTTACAATGCGGGAATGCGATCCTGAGTCATCTGATCTCCAGCTGGGAGAGGTTAAAAGGGAAAATGTGACTAAAAAATAAAATACTAAAAACCTGCCCCATAGAGTATCTCAAGGGGAACATAGCGGACCTTAACTTAACCAACTGGATTAAACACGGATTGGTAAAAATAGATAATCTATTCCTACAGGGGAAGTTGAAAGCCTTCCCAAAATTAAGGGAGGAGGTGGGGTTACCAAGGAGTGAAATTTTCAATTACCTCAGAATTAAAGCATATTTGACAACATATGTTCCCCAGGCAGTATCAAAGGGAGGGGGGAAACTGGACCTTATACTGGGAATGGAGGATACAAAGCATATGATATCTAGATGTAGGGCCCTCCTAGAAGAGATAGGACCGGTAATAAAATATGAAGCAAAAAATAAGTGGCAGAAGGATCTATCAGTAACAATCTCCGATGAGAAATGGACTGGCTCACAGATAATGATGTACAAAACAATACACTGTTTAAATCTGGTAGAGACACATTTTAAAGTTCTTAATCGCTGGTATCTGGTCCCAGCTCGATTGGCAAAAATGTTCCCTAGTAGAACAGATTTATGTTGGAGATGTGGGGTACAGCGGGGAGATTTCACTCATGTCTGGTGGAACTGCCCACCAGTTTATCTCTTCTGGGGAATGATTTGCCAAAAAATTAATAAATTAGGCATAGGGACCTTTGAGCTCAAACCAGAAATAATGTTACTACACCTAGACGGTCATAAATGGCCTAAACCAGGCAGGATAACAACTCTACATGTGTTAGAGGCCTCCAAGATAAGTATCGCCAGGAAATGGGGTTCCTCATTGGTCCCAACATGGGAGGAGGTTAGGGAGCAAAGCCTTTTCCAACTAAGGATGGAACAAGGAATTCAATACCAAAGGATGGTAGTTCCAAATAAAGCTATTACATATGAAGATCTAATCAGAGCTATAAGTTTAATATAGGGGGATCTCTGTGCATTTTATATTGGAGTAGTAGCAGTAGTGGTTGGGCAGTTTAGCCAAGATAGAAGAGGGCTTGCCAGGCCGCAGGGAGAAGTAGGGAGGTGCAACTTTGATGTTTTTCGTTTTTTTTTGTTTGGTTTGTTTGTCTCCTGTCCATTTTTGTGATGTTGGTGTTGTGTTTGTCTAGGTTCCTCCCTTGGTTTATGTCTCAAATTGAGGAGAGAATAACGAATAATCAAGGTACTCCTGTATAAAATAGAATAGGATGGGGAGGGAATGACCTTATGAATAAGGTTAAGAGGAATATTGTTGATGATGGAAACTACCTAAGATGGATGGAAGGAGATTGCTGGAAATAATGCACTATAAATGTAAAATTTGGTAGTTTGGTACTTTTGAGGAAATATAATGAATAAGGAATAAAGTATATATATATATATATATATATATATATATATAAAGAATAAAGTGAGACATAAGGATGATCAAAACAAAATGAAGCCATGGGACTCACAATCCCACTATCAATAAAGAACTGAATGTCTCAAAAAAAAAATAATAATCTGCTCGTATTCACCTCTGTGTATTGTAATATACCTTTCAGTGCTTCCACCATTACTTTTATTCTTGTTATTTTGTGTTTGGAAGAACTACATTCTGGTGCTTCTTTGGAGTGGCTTTTTTTTCCATATCTGGAAATAGTCTTTTTTTTCCCCCCATTTATTTTCTCCTTATTAGTGTTGAGCGAACCCGAAACGCACTGTTCGGGTTCGTACCGAACATTACGGTTCTTGGACCCCAGACCCGAACACGGACATTGCACTGTATGTTCGGGTTGGAGTTCGGGGATCGGCGATTACATTGTATGTAATGCTATGGGCTTTCTATAAACCGAAATAGAGTCCCCATTCATAAGAATAGGTCAATTGACCTATTTGTATGAATGGGGACACTCTTACCCACATTTTGCAGCCCTCTAGCCCTTTCCAGGACTTTTTTAGAGGCATTTTAGTGGCCAACATGGGGTTCGGATTCGGGGTCAAGTTCGAGCACGGACCCGGACATTTTTTCGAAGTTCGGCCGAACCTGCCGAACCCAAACATCCAGGTGTCCGCTCAACTCTACATCTTATACCTTTTTATTTATTGTATTAAAAGACCACAAGAGATACACATGCAAAGATATGGAGGTTTATTTTGAAATGGCAAAAAAAAACCAACAACAGTTATTTAATTTTTTAAAAAATAATAAGTTAAACAAATGCAACTAAAACAAGACGGTTTTAAACAGTAAAAAAAAAAAAAAAATTCAACAGAGAGGCTGATTCCACATTAATGGCTTATGACTGCCCTTTCTTAGAGGGTGGCATGAAAACTGTTGCAGAAGGAGATAATCTACCTCCTGTGTACTTCTTCTCACTCATGTCACTGAGTGTACAGTCCCCCAGTGAAATTATTTTCATGTACAAATAAGTGCATATCACATGTATGAAAACTTTAAGCTAGGTGGAACTGACCCTTTAAATTATATAAATTTTCTCTTCTCCACCAGGAGCTGATCTCAGAAACATTTGGTACAGAATCACATGTTTGGCTTGACACGCGTGTGTATGCTCTGATGTCTAACCAGATTGGAGTTCCGGCTGAACCGCCTGCTGCAGTAAGAACATGCAAATGGCTTTTCCCCTTTGTGAATCTTCTGATGTCGGACAAGCACCGAGCGGACGGAGAAGCTTTTCCGGCACTCTGAGCAGGAGAAGGGTTTCTCTCCGGTGTGTGTGCGCTGGTGACGATCCAGCGTTTGCTTTTTGGTAAAGCGTTTCCCGCAGTCGGAACACGCGAATGGCCTCTCCCCCGTGTGCATCCTCTGGTGTGAGAGGAGGTTAGAGACCTGGCTGAAGGAATTCCCACACTCCGAGCAGACAAATGGTTTCTCCCCCGTGTGAATTCTCTTGTGCGTTACAAAGTGTGTGAGCTGGGTGAAACCTTTCCCGCAGTCCGTGCACGCGTACTTTATTACGCCTTTCCGAGCCCTGCGGTGTGCGTCACGGTGCTCTTGTTGGTGAGCTTTAAAGTCGAAGGTGTCGGTGAAATTTAACCTGCACTGTCTGCACCTGTGAATTCTCACGTCTCTCCGATCTCTGTGAGCCTCCCTTCCGCTACATTGAACACGCAGAGATGAGCAGTCCTGACAAGGCTCTCTGACGTGGGGTTTACATGCAGAGGTCGGGCCATTATTTACACTTGTCTCACATTCCCTCGGAATTACACTTGTTCCATTTAGAACCATAAGGTTCCCTCCTGGAGCATTCTGGGTAACATTACTGATTGCACAGTCTGCAGCAGAGATAAAGCGGCCCTGCACTTCCTGGTTAGTTCCCCGACTGACAGACGAACCTATAGGAAACAGAGAAACATAATGAGAATTAATGTTAAAATCGAACAAGTTGTCCTTGCTCTGCAGATCAATTCACTATTATTTGAGCTTTCTATGTAACCCCTTCACAGAAAAAAGACGTGTCAGGCACGCCCATCTGGCAACTCTGTTGCCGACAATGGACGTGCCTGATACCTCAAGTGGTGGAATGAGCAGTTTTTTCACGATCAACGATCGAGGCAATAAGCAGCACTGAAATTCCGGCTCTGGGGCACAGACGATCACTCCACGGCATGATCGTGGGCGCCATATTGCCGGTGCAGCATGCAATGGCTGTGCCCTCTTGTGGTTAGAGCTTCGGAAGTGAAAAAGAATTCCCTTCCTATGCTCTGAATCTGTTGCTTGACTGCCCCTAGAGGCAGTCAGCAACATTGCAATTAAAAAAAAGTCTTAACTAGCTAAAATCTAGATTAGAACAGTTGTTAGGGTTACAAATGAATTAGGGTTACAATTAAATTAAAATATATTAAGGGTTAGCATTAAGATTAGAGTCGGGGGTTAAATTTAGGATTAGGGTTCAATTTAGGGTTCAGGTTGGGGTCAAAAGGTCAATATAGGAAAAAAAACAAAAAACACTGTTTTTTTGCCCTACAACTCACCAAAAAAACTGCAGAAACATGGAAATATGCATATTTGTGAACTTCGGACAACATTTAGAAACTATGAAGACGGGGTCTTTTTTTAACGATTGTATTTGTGTGAATTATTTTTTAGGTCAAAGTTACAAAAAGTGTTTTTTTTTACTTTTTTTCATCATATTTTATGATTTTTTTTGTACTAAATCAAAAGATATGATGAACATAATGGTATCTAATGAAAGCCCTTCTTATGACGATAAAAACAACAAATAATTTGTGTGGGTACAGTACGCGAGAAAGAAGAAAATTACAGCTAAACACCCCAGAAATGTAAAAACAGCCCTTGTCACCAAGGGAAAGTCAAGGTCAAAAGGTCTTGTCACTAAGGGGTTAAAAGAAATGACTAGTTAAAGGGACAGTCTAGTCCCCAAACTCCCTTTGGTGCAAGATGAAGATCACTGCTTGTATAGTGTACAGGCTTTTATCCCAGTGTGATTTGATGCAGGCATTCTGTATAAATCACATTTTTAATATTTGACTCAAGCACTCCCCCAGTGATTACTCTGCATGTTTACTGCAGGTGCGGCAGCACTGATTATATAGACACTGAGCATATAAAGTTTTGTTTCATTTAGTCACTTCCTGTGCTCCTGGAATAAAATATATTGTGTGGACTGTTAAAGACTTGCTCTTGAACACAGTAGGACCGCTTAACAGCGCAACACATTGTCTGATGACATCACTAGAGAGACAGGATATTCTATTCAAATTATTCTCATTGGTTCCTGCAGCAAAAAAATAATAAGAAATTTACTTTTTCTAATCTAGTGTGGGCAGTCCTGGTTTCTTGCAAACTGCTGTAAGGTTACAATTTAATCTAGCTGTAAGTATTTTATATTTTAAGCAATGCAAAATGTAAAACATGCGTTTTAAAGTACTTTGAAAGCGCATTAATAAATGGAAGAGGAATTTTAAGCATGTGCTATGGACGGTCTGACAGACCAAGTAAGAGTGACTAGGCCAGGGGTCCTCAAACTACGGCCCGCGGGCCACATGCGGCCCGCCGAGCACATTTGCTGCCGGCACCCCCCCCCCCCCCCCCGCTCCCCGCTGTTGACCTTTTTTTTTTTTTTTTCTTGCAGCCGCAGAAGATGCGGCTGCAGGAAAACGGAAAAAAAAAAAAAAAATCACCGCGACCGGTAACTGTTTCCCTCCTCCGTGCAGGGAGGAGGGAACACTGCGCGAGACGTACGGCCGGGGACACAGCAGCTGGAGGTAAGTGATGGGGAAGGAGGGGGAGGAGGGAGGTATAACGAGCACTGTACTATTCCTGGGCATCTGAATGGCATAATTTTCTTGGGCTCTGACTGGCATTATATTCCTGGGCATCTGACTGGCATAATTTTCTTGGGCTCTGACTGGCATAATATTCCTGGGCATCTGAATGGCATAATATTCCTGGCCATCTGACTGGCATAATATTCCTGGGCTCTTACTGGCATTATATTCCTGGGCTCTGACTGCCATAATATTCCTGGGCATCTGACTGGCATACTATTACTGGGCATCTGACTGGCACACTATTCCTGGGCATCTGAATGGCATAATATTCCTGGGCATCTGACAGGCACACTATTCCTGGGCATCTGACTGGCACACTATTCCTGGGCATCTGACTGGCATTATATTCCTGGGCATCTGACAGGCACACTATTCCTGGGCATCTGACTGGCACACTATTCCTGGGCATCTGACTGGCATAATATTCCTGGGCTCTTACTGGCACTCTATTCCTGGGCATCTGAATGGCATAATATTCCTGAGCATCTGACTGGCACACTATTCCTGGGCATCTGAATGGCATAATATTCCTGGGCATCTGACAGGCACACTATTCCTGGGCATCTGACTGGCACACTATTCCTGGGCATCTGACTGGCATTATATTCCTGGGCATCTGACTGGCACACTATTCCTGGGCTCTGACTGGCACACTATTCCTGGGCTCTGACTGGCACACTATTCCTGGGCATCTGAATGGCATAATATTCCTTGCATCTGACTGGCACACTATTCCTGGGCATCTGAATGGCACACTATTCCTGGGCATCTGAATGGCATAATATTCCTGGGCATCTGACAGGCACACTATTCCTGAGCATCTGACTGGCATAATATTCCTGGGCATCTGACTGGCACACTATTCCTGGGCTCTGACTGGCACACTATTCCTGGGCATCTGAATGGCATAATATTCCTGGGCATCTGACTGGCACACTATCCCTGGGCATCTGAATGGCATAATATTCCTGGGCATCTGACTGGCACACTATCCCTGGGCATCTGACTGGCACACTATTCCTGGGCATCTGACTGGCATTATATTCCTGGGCATCTGACTGGCACACTATTCCTGGGCTCTGACTGGCACACTATTCCTGGGCATCTGAATGGCATAATATTCCTTGGCATCTGACTGGCACACTATTCCTGGACATCTGAATGGCACACTATTCCTGGGCATCTGAATGGCACACTATTCCTGGGCATCTGAATGGCATAATATTCCTGGGCATCTGACAGGCACACTATTCCTGGGCTCTTACTGGCACTCTATTCCTGGGCATCTGAATGGCATAATATTCCTGGGCATCTGACTGGCATAATATTCCTGGGCATCTGACAGGCACACTATTCCTGAGCATCTGACTGGCATAATATTCCTGGGCATCTGACTGGCACACTATTCCTGGGCTCTGACTGGCACACTATTCCTGGGCATCTGAATGGCATAATATTCCTGGGCATCTGACAGGCACACTATTCCTGGGCTCTTACTGGCACTCTATTCCTGGGCATCTGAATGGCATAATATTCCTGGGCATCTGAATGGCATAATATTCCTGGGCATCTGACAGGCACATTATTCCTGAGCATCTGACTGGCATAATATTCCTGGGCATCTGACTGGCACACTATTCCTGGGCTCTGACTGGCACACTATTCCTGGGCTCTGACTGGCACACTATTCCTGGGCATCTGAATGGCATAATATTCCTGGGCATCTGAATGGCATAATATTCCTGGGCATCTGACAGGCACACTATTCCTGGGCTCTGACTAACATAATATTCCTGGGCATCTGACTGGCATAATATTCCTGGGCATCTGACTGGCATAATATTCCTGGGAATCTAACTGGCATAATATTCCTGGGCTCTGACTGGCATAATATTCCTGGGCATCTGACTGGCACAATATTCCTGGGCTCTGACTGGCATAATATTACTGGGCTCTGACTGGCATAATATTACTGGGCTCTGACTGGCATAATATTCCTGGGCATCTGACAGGCACACTATTCCTGAGCATCTGACTGGCATAATATTCCTGGGCATCTGACTGGCACACTATTCCTGGGCTCTGACTGGCACACTATTCCTGGGCATCTGAATGGCATAATATTCCTGGGCATCTGACTGGCACACTATCCCTGGGCATCTGAATGGCATAATATTCCTGGGCATCTGACTGGCACACTATTCCTGGGCTCTGACTGGCACACTATTCCTGGGCATCTGAATGGCATAATATTCCTTGGCATCTGACTGGCACACTATTCCTGGACATCTGAATGGCACACTATTCCTGGGCATCTGAATGGCACACTATTCCTGGGCATCTGAATGGCATAATATTCCTGGGCATCTGACAGGCACACTATTCCTGGGCTCTTACTGGCACTCTATTCCTGGGCATCTGAATGGCATAATATTCCTGGGCATCTGACTGGCATAATATTCCTGGGCATCTGACAGGCACACTATTCCTGAGCATCTGACTGGCATAATATTCCTGGGCATCTGACTGGCACACTATTCCTGGGCTCTGACTGGCACACTATTCCTGGGCATCTGAATGGCATAATATTCCTGGGCATCTGACAGGCACACTATTCCTGGGCTCTTACTGGCACTCTATTCCTGGGCATCTGAATGGCATAATATTCCTGGGCATCTGAATGGCATAATATTCCTGGGCATCTGACAGGCACATTATTCCTGAGCATCTGACTGGCATAATATTCCTGGGCATCTGACTGGCACACTATTCCTGGGCTCTGACTGGCACACTATTCCTGGGCTCTGACTGGCACACTATTCCTGGGCATCTGAATGGCATAATATTCCTGGGCATCTGAATGGCATAATATTCCTGGGCATCTGACAGGCACACTATTCCTGGGCTCTGACTAACATAATATTCCTGGGCATCTGACTGGCATAATATTCCTGGGCATCTGACTGGCATAATATTCCTGGGAATCTAACTGGCATAATATTCCTGGGCTCTGACTGGCATAATATTCCTGGGCATCTGACTGGCACAATATTCCTGGGCTCTGACTGGCATAATATTACTGGGCTCTGACTGGCATAATATTACTGGGCTCTGACTGGCATAATATCCCTGGGCATCTGACTGGCACACTATTCCCATTGAAATACTGGTAAGTTTGTTGATTTAACTTTACTTCATTTGAAATATTGTATTTGTTCCCGTTTTGTTTCTTCACTTCAAAATAAGATATATGCAGTGTGCATAGGAATTTGTTCATAGTTTTTGTTTTTACTATAGTCCGGCCCTTCAACGGTCTGAGGGACAGTGAACTGGCCCCCTGTTTAAAAAGTTTGAGGACCCCTGGACTAGGCCTACAAGCAGACAGTGTCCTAGTGCTTAGTTTAGAGTGATATCTAATAGGACAATGGTGAATGAATCGCCAAAGCAAGTCCATTTTATTGGTAGTTATAAAATATTAATATTATTCCATCTCGCTTTATAAAAATAAAGATTAGTTATTTAAAGGGATAGTTACACCTAGATTTTTTTTTTCTTTTGTACAGTTTTTACTTTTAACCAACTTGTGCATTGTTCTTGACCTAGGGCAGTATCCCTAATACAAAATATAGCCTCTCGCATAGGGAATTGATCACCTGCTGGAACCAACATTATACCGGTGCTTGGAATTTAAGGAGAGCCATGAAGATCCAATCGGATTGAGAGGGGCAAGAACAAGGCTGGTGATTGGTGGAGCTCATTCATAATAATGGAGTAGCCTGGAAAGTGGAACCAATCAGACGAGGGGAGGTGCATGAGCAACCAATCCATGTCTTGTCTCCTTCTCAGTGGTTCTCTGCCCTACCTTATATGGTCTGTTGTACGGAGATGAAAATATTCAGTTCCCCGAAACCATTTTTTTTTTAAGTGTTTCTCACCTGGGCTGGTCGGTTTCGTAACTCTCTCCTCCTTACACTGAGCAGGAAACATCTCCTCTTCTCTTTCCATCTTTGATATAAGATCAGACATATGAGATATCAGACGGGAGACTCTATCAACCTACAAACCTATGTATATTTGAAAGATTGCTTCAAGTGTAAGTCTTTTAAATATAATTTAAAGAAGAAAAAAATACAACTATAGTATCTGATTGAGCTCTTTTTGCTGCAACTAGCTGTCAGAGGCAGACACCTTTTTGGAATCTTGGATCAGATCTTATTTCATCTGTACCAAGATTCTAAACAACATGGCCGCCCCCTGACAAAGCTATACAGGCAAATAGAGCTCAATAAAGTACATTGTTTGCACTATTTTATTAAGGCATTTCTCTTTAGAACATCTACATGTGCTATCTTTCAATTAAACACAAGTTATATTTTTGCCGACAGTTGTCCTTTAAATCATTTATAGATAACAGTTTACGGCTTGGAGAGAGTAACAACAAACTTTATAAAAGTAGCTTTGGCTGAGCATTAAGTCTCTGTAGTATTTAAAGACGTATGTAAAGTATGCAAGTAGCAGTGACCGCATTAGCGCCTCCTACTGGTTCAGCTGAGAGATTACACACGGACACTGACTCCCTGTACCTCGAAATTAATACGGCCCTCTGAATATGTAAGTATGTTTCCCTAGGATAAATCAAGTTATCGACCCTGTACCCCTGAGAGATGAGGAACCATGAGCTGCATTGTACTTTACCCGATAATTCCGTGGGAATCTATTTTCTTCCTTTATCCAATCCTGTGAGTAATGACGGGTGTGATCTCCCTCTGTATTGGTTCTACTATCAGATCCAACTGAAAGAAACCAACACTTAGTGACAGCAGACATTACAGATATATAGAGGCTGTGTATATCACTGCCCTGCACAGTGTGAGTATCAGTGTGTGAGAGGGTGTGGGTGTCACTGCACAGTGTGAGTATCAGTGTGTGAGAGGGTGTGGGTGTCACTGCACAGTGTGAGTATCAGGGTGTGAGAGGGTGTGGGTGTCACTGCACAGTGTGAGTATCAGGGTGTGAGAGGGTGTGGGTGTCACTGCACAGTGTGAGTATCAGTGTGTGAGAGGGTGTGGGTGTCACTGCACAGTGTGAGTATCAGTGTGTGAGAGGGTGTGGGTGTCACTGCACAGTGTGAGTATCAGTGTGTGAGAGGGTGTGGGTGTCACTGCACAGTGTGAGTATCAGGGTGTGAGAGGGTGTGGGTGTCACTGCACAGTGTGAGTATCAGTGTGTGTGAGGGTGTGGGTGTCACTGCACAGTGTGAGTATCAATGTGTGAGATGGTGTGGGTGTCACTGCACAGTGTGAGTACCAGTGTGTTAGAGGGTGTGGGTGTCACTGCACAGTGTGAGTATCAGTGTGTGTGAGGGTGTGGGTGTCACTGCACAGTGTGAGTATCAGTGTGTTAGAGGGTGTGTGTAACATATTAATATACACTGTGTATCAATGGATTAGTACAGGGTGGATATTACTGGGAGATACACAGTGTGTGTAACATATTAATATACACTGTGTATCAATGGATTAGCACAGGGTGGATATTACTGGGAGATACACAGCGTGTGTAACATTAATATACACTGTGTATCAATGGATTAGCACAGGGTGGATATTACTGGGAGATACACAGCGTGTGTAACATATTAATATACACTGTGTATCAATGGATTAGCACAGGGTGGATATTACTGGGAGATACACAGCGTGTGTAGCATATTAATATACACTGTGTATCAATGGATCGGCACAGGGTGGATATTACTGGGAGATACACAGCGTGTGTAACATTAATATACACTGTGTATTAATGGATTAGTACAGGGTGGATATTACTGGGAGATACACAGTGTGTGTAACATATTAATATACACTGTGTATCAATGGATTAGTACAGGGTGGATATTACTGGGAGATACACAGCGTGTGTAACATATTAATATACACTGTGTATCAATGGATTAGCACAGGGTGGATATTACTGGGAGATACACAGCGTGTGTAACATATTAATATACACTGTGTATCAATGGATTAGCACAGGGTGGATATTACTGGGAGATACACAGCGTGTGTAGCATATTAATATACACTGTGTATCAATGGATCGGCACAGGGTGGATATTACTGGGAGATACACAGCGTGTGTAACATATTAATATACACTGTGTATCAATGGATTAGCACAGGGTGGATATTACTGGGAGATACACAGCGTGTGTAACATATTAATATACACTGTGTATCAATGGATTAGAACAGGGTGGATATTACTGGGAGATACACAGCGTGTGTAGCATATTAATATACACTGTGTATCAATGGATCGGCACAGGGTGGATATTACTGGGAGATACACAGCGTGTGTAGCATATTAATATACACTGTGTATCAATGGATCGGCACAGGGTGGATATTACTGGGAGATACACAGCGTGTGTAGCATATTAATATACACTGTGTATCAATGGATCGGCACAGGGTGGATATTACTGGGAGATACACAGCGTGTGTAACATTAATATACACTGTGTATCAATGGATTAGCACAGGGTGGATATTACTGGGAGATACACAGTGTGTGTAACATATTAATATACACTGTGTATCAATGGATTAGTACAGGGTGGATATTACTGGGAGATACACAGCGTGCGTAACATATTAATATACACTGTGTATCAATGGATTATCACAGGGTGGATATTACTGGGAGATACACAGCGTGCGTAACATATTAATATATACTGTGTATTAATGGATTAGCACAGGGTTGATATTACTGGGAGATACACAGCGTGTGTAACATATTAATATACACTGTGTATTAATGGATTAGCACAGGGTTGATATTACTGGGAGATACACAGCGTGTGTAACATATTAATATACACTGTGTATCAATGGATTGGCACAGGGTGGATATTACTGGGAGATACACAGCATGCGTAACATATTAATATACACTGTGTATCAAAGGATTAGCACAGGGTGGATATTACTGGGAGATACACAGCGTGTGTAACATATTAATATACACTGTGTATCAATGGATTAGCACAGGGTGGATATTACTGGGAGATACACAGTGTGTGTAACATATTAATATACACTGTGTATCAATGGATTAGCACAGGGTGGATATTACTGGGAGATACACAGCGTGTGTAACATATTAATATAGACTGTGTATCAATGGATTAGCACAGGGTGGATATTACTGGGAGATACACAGCGTGTGTAACATATTAATATAGACTGTGTATCAATGGATTAGCACAGGGTGGATATTACTGGGAGATACACAGCGTGTGTAACATATTAATATAGACTGTGTATCAATGGATTAGCACAGGGTGGATATTACTGGTAGATACACAGCGTGTGTAACATATTAATATACACTGTGTATCAATGGATTAGCACAGGGTGGATATTACTGGGAGATACACAGTGTGTGTAACATATTAATATACACTGTGTATCAATGGATTAGCACAGGGTGGATATTACTGGGAGATACACAGCGTGTGTAACATATTAATATACACTGTGTATCAATGGATTAGCACAGGGTGGATATTACTGGGAGATACACAGCGTGTGTAACATATTAATATACACTGTGTATCAATGGATTAGCACAGGGTGGATATTACTGGGAGATACACAGCGTGTGTAACATATTAATATACACTGTGTATCAATGGATTAGCACAGGGTGGATATTACTGGGAGATACACAGCGTGTGTAACATATTAATATACACTGTGTATCAATGGATTAGCACAGGGTGGATATTACTGGGAGATACACAGCGTGTGTAACATATTAATATACACTGTGTGTCAATGGATTAGCACAGGGTGGATATTACTGGGAGATACACAGCGTGTGTAACATATTAATATACACTGTGTATCAATGGATTAGCACAGGGTGGATATTACTGGGAGATACACAGCGTGTGTAACATATTAATATACACTGTGTATCAATGGATTAGCACAGGGTGGATATTACTGGGAGATACACAGCGTGTGTAACATATTAATATACACTGTGTATCAATGGATTAGCACAGGGTGGATATTACTGGGAGATACACAGTGTGTGTAACATATTAATATACACTGTGTATCAATGGATTAGCACAGGGTGGATATTACTGGGAGATACACAGTGTGTGTAACATATTAATATACACTGTGTATCAATGGATTAGCACAGGGTGGATATTACTGGGAGATACACAGTGTGTGTAACATATTAATATACACTGTGTATCAATGGATTAGCACCGGGTGGATATTACTGGGAGATACACAGTGTGTGTAACATATTAATATACACTGTGTATCAATGGATTAGCACCGGGTGGATATTACTGGGAGATACACAGCGTGTGTAACATATTAATATACACTGTGTATCAATGGATTAGCACAGGGTGGATATTACTGGGAGATACACAGCGTGTGTAACATATTAATATACACTGTGTATCAATGGATTAGCACAGGGTGGATATTACTGGGAGATACACAGTGTGTGTAACATATTAATATACACTGTGTATCAATGGATTAGCACCGGGTGGATATTACTGGGAGATACACAGTGTGTGTAACATATTAATATACACTGTGTATCAATGGATTAGCACCGGGTGGATATTACTGGGAGATACACAGTGTGTGTAACATATTAATATACACTGTGTATCAATGGATTAGCACAGGGTGGATATTACTGGGAGATACACAGCGTGTGTAACATATTAATATACACTGTGTATCAATGGATTAGCACAGGGTGGATATTACTGGGAGATACACAGCGTGTGTAACATATTAATATACACTGTGTATCAATGGATTAGCACAGGGTGGATATTACTGGGAGATACACAGCGTGTGTAACATATTAATATACACTGTGTGTCAATGGATTAGCACAGGGTGGATATTACTGGGAGATACACAGCGTGTGTAACATATTAATATACACTGTGTATCAATGGATTAGCACAGGGTGGATATTACTGGGAGATACACAGCGTGTGTAACATATTAATATACACTGTGTATCAATGGATTAGCACAGGGTGGATATTACTGGGAGATACACAGCGTGTGTAACATATTAATATACACTGTGTATCAATGGATTAGCACAGGGTGGATATTACTGGGAGATACACAGTGTGTGTAACATATTAATATACACTGTGTATCAATGGATTAGCACAGGGTGGATATTACTGGGAGATACACAGTGTGTGTAACATATTAATATACACTGTGTATCAATGGATTAGCACAGGGTGGATATTACTGGGAGATACACAGTGTGTGTAACATATTAATATACACTGTGTATCAATGGATTAGCACAGGGTGGATATTACTGGGAGACACACAGCGTGTGTAACATATTAATATACACTGTGTATCAATGGATTAGTACAGGGTGGATATTACTGGGAGATACACAGCGTGTGTAACATATTAATATACACTGTGTATCAATGGATTAGCACAGGGTGGATATTACTGGGAGATACACAGCGTGTGTAACATTAATATACACTGTGTATCAATGGATTAGCACAGGGTGGATATTACTGGGAGATACACAGCGTGTGTAACATATTAATATACACTGTGTATCAATGGATTAGTACAGGGTGGATATTACTGGGAGATACACAGTGTGTGTAACATATTAATATACACTGTGTATCAATGGATTAGCACAGGGTGGATATTACTGGGAGATACACAGCGTGTGTAACATATTAATATACACTGTGTATCAATGGATTAGCACAGGGTGGATATTACTGGGAGATACACAGCGTGTGTAACATATTAATATACACTGTGTATCAATGGATTAGCACAGGGTGGATATTACTGGGAGATACACAGCGTGTGTAACATATTAATATACACTGTGTGTCAATGGATTAGCACAGGGTGGATATTACTGGGAGATACACAGCGTGTGTAACATATTAATATACACTGTGTATCAATGGATTAGCACAGGGTGGATATTACTGGGAGATACACAGCGTGTGTAACATATTAATATACACTGTGTATCAATGGATTAGCACAGGGTGGATATTACTGGGAGATACACAGCGTGTGTAACATATTAATATACACTGTGTATCAATGGATTAGCACAGGGTGGATATTACTGGGAGATACACAGTGTGTGTAACATATTAATATACACTGTGTATCAATGGATTAGCACAGGGTGGATATTACTGGGAGATACACAGTGTGTGTAACATATTAATATACACTGTGTATCAATGGATTAGCACAGGGTGGATATTACTGGGAGATACACAGTGTGTGTAACATATTAATATACACTGTGTATCAATGGATTAGCACCGGGTGGATATTACTGGGAGATACACAGTGTGTGTAACATATTAATATACACTGTGTATCAATGGATTAGCACCGGGTGGATATTACTGGGAGATACACAGTGTGTGTAACATATTAATATACACTGTGTATCAATGGATTAGCACCGGGTGGATATTACTGGGAGATACACAGCGTGTGTAACATATTAATATACACTGTGTATCAATGGATTAGCACAGGGTGGATATTACTGGGAGATACACAGCGTGTGTAACATATTAATATACACTGTGTATCAATGGATTAGCACAGGGTGGATATTACTGGGAGATACACAGTGTGTGTAACATATTAATATACACTGTGTATCAATGGATTAGCACCGGGTGGATATTACTGGGAGATACACAGTGTGTGTAACATATTAATATACACTGTGTATCAATGGATTAGCACCGGGTGGATATTACTGGGAGATACACAGCGTGTGTAACATATTAATATACACTGTGTATCAATGGATTAGCACAGGGTGGATATTACTGGGAGATACACAGTGTGTGTAACATATTAATATACACTGTGTATCAATGGATTAGCACCGGGTGGATATTACTGGGAGATACACAGCGTGTGTAACATATTAATATACACTGTGTATCAATGGATTAGCACAGGGTGGATATTACTGGGAGATACACAGCGTGTGTAACATATTAATATACACTGTGTATCAATGGATTAGCACAGGGTGGATATTACTGGGAGATACACAGTGTGTGTAACATATTAATATACACTGTGTATCAATGGATTAGCACCGGGTGGATATTACTGGGAGATACACAGTGTGTGTAACATATTAATATACACAGTGTATTAATGGATTAGCACAGGGTGGATATTACTGGGAGATACACAGTGTGTGTAACATATTAATATACACTGTGTATCAATGGATTAGCACAGGGTGGATATTACTGGGAGATACACAGCGTGTGTAACATATTAATATACACTGTGTATTAATGGATTAGCACCGGGGGGATATTACTGGGAGATACACAGTGTGTGTAACATATTAATATACACTGTGTATCAATGGATTAGCACAGGGTGGATATTACTGGGAGATACACAGCGTGTGTAACATATTAATATACACTGTGTATCAATGGATTAGCACAGGGTGGATATTACTGGGAGATACACAGCGTGTGTAACATATTAATATAGACTGTGTATCAATGGATTAGCACAGGGTGGATATTACTGGGAGATACACAGCGTGTGTAACATATTAATATACACTGTGTATCAATGGATTAGCACAGGGTGGATATTACTGGGAGACACACAGCGTGTGTAACATATTAATATACACTGTGTATCAATGGATTAGTACAGGGTGGATATTACTGGGAGATACACAGCGTGTGTAACATATTAATATACACTGTGTATCAATGGATTAGCACAGGGTGGATATTACTGGGAGATACACAGCGTGTGTAACATTAATATACACTGTGTATCAATGGATTAGCACAGGGTGGATATTACTGGGAGATACACAGCGTGTGTAACATATTAATATACACTGTGTATCAATGGATTAGTACAGGGTGGATATTACTGGGAGATACACAGTGTGTGTAACATATTAATATACACTGTGTATCAATGGATTAGCACCGGGTGGATATTACTGGGAGACACACAGCGTGTGTAAAATATTAATATACACTGTGTATCAATGGATTAGCGCAGGGTGGATATTACTGGGAGATACACAGCGTGTGTAACATATTAATATACACTGTGTATCAATGGATTAGCACAGGGTGGATATTACTGGGAGATACACAGCGTGTGTAACATTAATATACACTGTGTATCAATGGATTAGCACAGGGTGGATATTACTGGGAGATACACAGTGTGTGTAACATATTAATATACACTGTGTATCAATGGATTAGCATGGGGTGGATATTACTGGGAGATACACAGTGTGTGTAACATATTAATATACACTGTGTATTAATGGATTAGCACAGGGTGGATATTACTGGGAGATACACCGCGTGTGTAACATATTAATATACACTGTGTATCAATGGATTAGCACAGGGTGGATATTACTGGGAGATACACAGCGTGTGTAACATATTAATATACACTGTGTATCAATGGATTAGTGTTTATTTCTCACCTTGGTTTGTTTCTGTAGAGGTTTCCTCCTTACCCTGTGTGGAACAGATCTCCTCTCCTCGCTCCACCTGTGACACATGATGGAAGAGTCAGATAAAAGGTTCTCAGCCCTCAGATAAATACAGAGAACTTACAATTAAAGAGTTTTGCTTTCTGAAGAGACAAACATTGTTAAAATAACATTTTGCAAAACTTTCTACTAGCAGACATTTTAGGAGACCCTAGATAATATATAGAGGATAGGGTGTACCTTCTAATTAGCAGAGTCAGCATTAGCGCCTCCTGCTGGTTTAGCTGAGAGATTCCAGTAAACCACTGTTGTTAAAGAGACAGTCCCTATTTTCCCGCTGGTACACCAACCAGTATGAGGTGCTGTAGATATCCCCGGGAGTAAAGCACATTACACTCCCTTGGGCACACTCGCTGGACGATATAGCTTGAATATATCCTAAATGAAACCCTAGGAGCATGCACTTACTACAGGAATAACCAAACATCCAGACTCCTTCTCTACTTCTCTCTACTTGTGTTCCTTGTGCTTCTCATATAGACACCCAGGTGAAAAATGTACTACTCTTAGAGTGAGGATAAACCGGCTTGTACCTTGTACAGCACATGCCCGATTATCATCTGACCGGCAGCTGCCATGATACACAAACAGTCAGGTCTGGTCGCCAGGCTGTATCTGTCTCCCGGTGCAGAGAGAGTCTCTTGTTTTTACATGGGATCTCTATTGATCCCTGTTACAGTACCCTCAGCATCAGATGCACAAACCGCCGTTTAGTAGATCCCCCCCCCCCCCCCCAATAACGAGACCACGCTCTGTGTTGAGGGTAAAACACTCCCCTAGGGGACCCAATGGGAGACTGTAACAATAGACAGACATAAGCCAATTTAGGACTCACAGACACAGATTATTCCCAGCAGCCATTATGATTTCCTCCCCCCTGCCCTGGAGATAATTGGGAAGTAATTCAATTATCTCCAGGACAGAGGCGAATTGCCATTTTAATTTCAACACAAAAAAACACATAAAACACATAACTTTATAATGGTCGAACATTTCCCATTCGTATCACATATCCCCAGATAGCCTGGATCTGTCACACGGCTCCCCTCTTGTGGAACACTCCAGCAGACCCGGCTTGACCCTGTGGCGGGTCAACTTGGGGATGACCGGACTAGGAGGTAATAGGGACGTCGGTTTGCCGGGACAATCCATCCGCATTCCTGTTCTGCTTACCGGGTCGGTAGCCGATGGTGAAGTTGTAAGGTTGTAAAGCTAAGCTCCACCGCAGCAGTCTACCATTGTCTCCCGAGACCCGGTTAAGCCAGACAAAGGGGTTGTGGTCCGTGATGAGCGAGAACTCCTGCCCGTACAAATAGGGGCTCAATGTCTTTAATGCCCAGACCAGGGCCAAACACTCCTTCTCCACTGCCGCATAACTCACTTCCCTGGGTAGTAGCTTTCTGCTGAGGTATGCGACAGGGTGCTCTCCTCCATCTTCCCCGACCTGGCTCAGCACAGCCCCCAGTCCATACATGGAAGCATCTGTATGGACAAGAAAACGTTTGTTAGGGACTGGGGCAGCCAGGACAGGGGCATTCACCAGAGCTTGCTTCAATGCCTGAAACGCGGCGTCACAAGCTGAAGACCACAAGATCTCCTTCGGTAAATTCTTTTTTGTCAGGTCAGTCAGGGGCTTAGCAATAGTGCTGTAGTCGGGGACAAATCGTCGGTAATACCCTGCTGTTCCCAGGAAGGCCAGCACTTGGGTCTTGGTGATAGGTGTGGGCCAGTTAGCTACAGCTTCTACCTTGACTGGCTCTGGTCTCTGGCTCCCACATCCTACCCTGTGACCCAAGTACTGCACTTCTGCCATGCCTAGATGGCACTTGTCTTGCTTCAAGGTCAGGCCAGCGGCCCGAATCTTGTCCAGAACCACCCCTACATGTACCAGGTGTTCTTCCCAGGACTCACTGTAGACCGCAATGTCATCCAGGTATGCACATGCAAATTCCTGGAAGCCATCGAGAAGCCTATCCACCATACGCTGGAAGGTAGCCGGAGCATTCTTCATCCCAAATTGCATGACCTTAAACTGGTATAGACCAAATGGGGTGACGAATGCCGACTTAGGGATAGCATCCTCGGCGAGGGGGATCTGCCAATAACCATTACACAGGTCTATGGTGGTCAGATAACGCCCCCTGGCAATGCAGTCTAACAACTCGTCTACCCGGGGCATCGGGTAGGCGTCAGTGGTGGTCAGTTCGTTGAGCCGCCTGTAGTCCACACAGAACCGGGTGGTCCCATCTTTCTTAGGCACCAGGACTACAGGCGAGGCCCAAGGGCTGTCTGAGTGTTCGATGACTCCAAGCCTAGTCATCTCCTGTATCTCCTTCCTCATTCCTTCCCGGACTGCTTCAGGGATACGATAGGGGGGCTGTCGTAGAGGACTCTGTCCGGGGGTCTCTACCTTGTGTACAGCTAGGGTAGTGTAGCCGGGTTCTTGGGAGAACGTTGCCTGCTTCTCCCACAGAAGCTGTCTTGCCTGTACCTTCTCTGTGGGGCTTAACCGGTCCCCTAGCTGTACAAGACTAGTGAGATCAGTCTGGGGGTTCTTCTCTAATAGGTCGGGCAAGGGTAAATTCTCGGGGTCTTCGGCAGCCGGGGCACATACTGCAGCAATATCTTCTGGTCTCTCCTGATACTCCTTCAGCATATTCACATGAAAGGATCGCTGAATCCTTTCATCTGCACAGCTGGCTATAAGGTAGGTAGTATCACACACCTGAGCTAACACTTGATACAGGCCCTGCCAAGATGCTTGCATCTTGTTCATCTTCACAGGTTTAAGCACTAGAACCTTTTGCCCAACCTGAAAGACCCGCTGTCGGGCACCCCGATCGTACCACCTCTTCTGTCTACCCTGGGCCGCATGGAGATTCTCCCTTACCATCAGGGATAGTTTCTCCATGTGGTCCCGGAGTTCCAGAACGTATGGCACGATGGGGGTTCCCTCTTGCTCTGTCTTTCCCTCCCAGTGTCCTCTAATGAGATCTAGGGGTCCGCGGATCCTTCTCCCATAGAGTAGCTCAAAGGGAGAGAACCCAGTAGATTCCTGGGGCACCTCTCTGTATTCAAATAGCAGATGAGGCAGGAATCGCTCCCAGTCTCTGCAAGTGTCAGTAAAGGTCCTCAACATCTGTTTGAGGGTGCCATTAAATCGCTCGCAGAGACTGTTAGTCTGTGGGTGATAAGGTGAGCTAAGCAGCGGTTTAATGCCGCACACCTTCCACAGCTGCTGGGTGAGCACAGCGGTAAACTGAGTTCCCTGGTCGGAAAGGATCTCCTGAGGGAACCCAACCCTAGTGAAAATTTTAACCAGGGCATCAGCAACTGTCTCTGCCTCTATATTAGACAGCGCTACTGCCTCTGGATAACGGGTGGCATAGTCCACCACGGTGAGAATATACTTCTTTCCGGATGGGCTAGCCCTGGCCAGTGGACCCACAATGTCAACGGCTATGCGGGAAAAGGGTTCTCCAATGATAGGCATCGATATGAGCCTAGCCTTTGGGTGATCCCCCCGTTTACCTATCCGTGTTCGGTCTCTGGGACGGTTTAGGGATCCTGTACAGCCTATCCCCCACCCACTCGTAACGCTCCCCATCGACCCCCTCTTCCCCAGTATCTGCCCTGGCCCTATACTTCTCTAAAGTCGGGTCTTCCCGAGTTTCCCTCCCGTACACCTCTGGGGTGTCCCAGCCTAAAGGGGCTTGATCTAAGGTACAAGTCGGGGTAGAGAGTCTGACCTGGGTCTCGGCACCCGGGGGGCTGATCTCGGCGGCACGGGTCGTGACAGCGTTCGCTTCAGAGGGATCCATGGGAGCGTAGGCAGAAACAAGGGGAGCCAAGTCATTTCCAAGAAGGACATCCGCCAGTAAGTCCCTCATGATCCCCACATTCACATGTCGGGCGCCCACTCCCCAATCCAAATGTACCCGGGCAACGGGTAGGCGAAACACCACGCCTCCGGCTACTCTCACAGCCACGGTGTCCCCAGTGTGCTGATTCTCTGGCACCAAGTGTTTTTGGAGCAATGTCATGGTCGCCCCGGTATCCCGTAGACCACTGACTTCCTTCCCGTTTACTTTAACCAGTTGTCGGTGTTGTTGGCGGTTATCGCGGTGGGCAGCTTGAACAGGGTCTGCCTCATGTAGGACGCCCCAACATTCCTCCTCCTCTACGCAGTGGGCAGCAGGCGGAGTAGGCCGTTGGTTCCCGCTGGTCGGTCTCCTCCAGGACTGGTTCTGGTTAGCATTATTCAGCGGGCACTCTGGTCGTTTGTGCCCAAGCTGTTTGCACCCAAAACAACGGATAGGTTGGGAGTAGTCCCGGGAGTTGAACCGGGGTGGCTGGTAATAGTTATTAGCTGGAGGGGGTGCGGATGGGAGGTGGGTCGGTGGTTGGTAGATGGTAGCTGGAGGGGGTGCTGCTTGGCGATACTCTCCTCTGGCAGGAGGTTTACCCATGGTACTGTCCAGTTTACGGGCATCCGTGTACTCGTCTGCCAGGCGAGCTGCTTCATGTAGAGTGTAGGGTTTACGATCACTTACCCACTCTCTGATGCCTGGGGATAACTTCTCAAAACAGTGGTCCAGTAAGAACATCTGCAGCACTTCTTCCCCGTATACGGCTTGGCACCCTGCCATCCAGTGGGCAGCTATGCGGTGCACTTTACATGCCCATTCAACATACGAATCCCCAGCTAACTTGGCAGTGTCTCTGAACCGCCTCCTGTATGCCTCCGGTGTAACGGCATACCTGGAGAGCAAAGCTTCCTTCACTGCTACATAATCTTCAATCTCCTCATCTGGAATGGCCCGAAAAGGGTCACTGGCCCGGCCGGATAACTTGCCTGATAATATAGTGACCCAGTCCTCTGGGGATACCTTGTGTAGCGCACATTGCCGCTCAAAATCAGCAAGGTACCCATCAATCTCTCCTTCTGTCTCCACAAACGGTTTAAATGCAGTAAATGGTACTTTCTTTTTCTCCACCGGATTTGCTGGGGCTGGGGCTGCTGCAGCATCACTTTGGCGAAGCAGGTTGGCCTCCACAGCGGCTATGACCCGGTCAATGGTCTCTATAGTCGGGTTGGGACCATAATGGGCCAGCCTGATTCTTACCGCCCGGTCAAAGCTTGCCTCCTCGGGGGTTCTGTCAGCTGTGCTGGACCCATTGGTTCCTTCAGCCCCTGGTACTCCATCCATTTCGTTTAATATTGTAATAATCTCCCTTTTCCTGAGATTACTGGCTTGTCTGCCTCTCTGTTCCAATAAATCCTTTAGGGTATCTCTTTTCAGCCTTTCGTACGGTATTTCCATTAATCCTGGCTGCAGTGGTCTCTCTGGGCGATGAGGGTCATCCCGTCGCTTGCCACCAATTGTTACGGTACCCTCAGCATCAGATGCACAAACCGCCGTTTAGTAGATCTCCCCCCGCCCCCAATAACGAGACCACGCTCTGTGTTGAGGGTAAAACATGAACTGCTTTTACTGTGGGCTACACGCCCGTATTTATCCAGGTCTCCCACTTGGTGGACACTCCCCTAGGGGACCCAATGGGAGACTGTAACAATAGACAGACATAAGCCAATTTAGGACCCACAGACACAGATTATTCCCAGCAGGCATTATGATTTCCTCCCCCCTGCCCTGGAGATAATTGGGAAGTAATTCAATTATCTCCAGGACAGAGGCGAATTGCCATTTTAATTTCAACACAAAAAAACACATAACTTTATAATGGTCGAACACTTCCCATTCGTATCACATATCCCCAGATAGCCTGGATCTGTCACACCCCCCTTTAAAAAGGAAGGTTCTGCTATGATCCTGCTCCGTGCATACCCCAATCAGACGAGAGGGGATGAATCTCTGCTCTGATTGGCTGTGCGTTCAGTTTCTCTTTAAGGCCAAAATAGACGAGTTGGAAAACAATTCTCTGTGATCTGCTGACACATCCTGTGTTTCTAGCATGATTCAGTATTTTTATAATAATGTCTCTTCTGCAAACATAACAACAAGCAGTGACCTCCATATACCAGACACTGAGCCTGTGATTCCCAACAATGCAGTTTATTTACCTGATAATCCCGTAGGAATCCATGTTCTTCCTTTATCCAATCCTGTGAGTAATGACGGGTGTGATCTGCCTCTGTATTGGTTCTACTATCAGATCCAACTGGAAGAAACCAACACTTAGTGACAGCAGACATTACAGATATATAGGGCTGGGGATCTAAGTGAACTAGCTGCTCTTGGCCACCGGGGGGCACCATGTCGTACACAACCTCTGACAGGTGTGGAACTACTGGCTCGTAGTACTGAGGACGCTGCAAGGGAGATCAGAGGACTACAATTCCCACCAGGTTCAGTCAGCAGCAAAGCTGGAGAGTGGGGCGGGGGGTTGCATGCATGTATCACTGTGTATCGCTGACCTGCTTGCGAACACGTCTGCTCCTCTATGGATATCCGTACACGCAGGTCATCGCACTCCTGTGATATAACAGTGTGAGACTTCAGGCATGTGATCTCAGAGGGTCCCAGCCCAGACCCTCTCATCTCTTCACTCAGCAGCTGAATGATCATGTTTGTGAGGTCCAGGATGTTCTGGGGGTCCAGTGGGGGCTCCGTGCTGTCTGTTCCATTGTCTCCTGGCTTCTTCACAATAATATAATCCTGCAGAATGAGTCAACATGGCTAATAAACCTCACTATAACAGCAGGGGCTACCTGCCGGTACCGGTCATATAGTGTTAACTCCGCGCCTGCCGGTACCGGTCATATAGTGTTAACTCCGCGCCTGCCGGTACCGGTCATATAGTGTTAACTCCCCGCCTGCCGGTACCGGTCATATAGTGTTAACTCCCTGCCTGCTGGTACCGGTCATATAGTGTTAACTCCCTGCCTGCCGGTACCGGTCATATAGTGTTAACTCCCTGCCTGCTGGTACCGGTCATATAGTGTTAACTCCCTGCCTGCCGGTACCGGTCATATAGTGTTAACTCCCTGCCTGCTGGTACCGGTCATTCAGCCGTAACTTTGTTAGAAGAGCGCCTGCGCGAGGGACACACACCACCTCACGTCCCCTCCGGATCAGCTGCGGTGACAGGTAAAGTATAAGCGTCTTACTGATTATTGTCACTTACTAGCGTAGCAAGCAATTGGTAAAACTTCTATCAGTGACATGCTACGCTAGTAAGTGGAAGTCACACACAGGGGACAGAGGCAGCCCCCCCCCACCCCCGTGTCCCCCGTGTGTGACTTCCACTTACTAGCGTAGCATGTCACTGATATACCGTATTTGCTTGATTATCTGAAAAATACCCCTTATAATCGAGGTCAGAATATAAGACATGGATCCAGGTCCCCCACAGAGCTGCAGGGGACCTGGATCCCCCTCTCTAACAGCAGTGGATCCCCCGGCTGCCCCCACTAGCCACCAGGGACCAAGAAACAGGTGAGGGGGAGGGGGGGGGCAGAGAAACGAGGGGGAGGTCGGGTAGAAAGACAAGGGGGGACGGGGACAGAGGGGGGGGGGGGAGAGCAACAAGGGGAGGGAGGGTGGAAGAGACAGAGACAAGGGGAGGGAGGGGGTTGGAAGAGACAGAGACAAGGGGAGGGAGGGGGTTGGAAGAGACAGAGACAAGGGGAGGGAGGGGGGTGCAGAAACAGAGACAAGGGGAGCGAGTGGGGACACAAAGGGAGGGGGGAGAGAGAGAGAAAGCTGGGGGCAAGGGAAAGAGAGAGGCAGCATTGGCACATAAAAAGAAATAAAAACAAGAAATACATTTTATGATATAATTTTTTATTAAAAAAGCAATTTACATGTGAATATATACAAGTTGAACTTTTTTCCTATAGGGTAGTCTTATATTCAGGCTTTTAGTTTTTTTCCTAATGGAATATCCAAAGTTTGGGGGGTCGTCTTATAATCGAGCAAATACGGTAAGTTTTACCAATTGCTTGCTACGCTAGTAAGTGAGAATAATAAGAAAATACACTTATACTTACCTGTCACCCCAGCTGATCCGAAGGGGACGTGAGGTGGTGTGTGTCCCTCGCACAGGTGCACTTCTAACAAAGTTACGGCTGAATGACAGCTGTAACTGTGTGCGCATGCGCTGTGGTTGTGTGCGTATGCGCTGTGGTTGTGTGCGTATGCGCTGTGGTTGTGTGCGTATGCGCTGTGGTTGTGTGCCCATGCGCTGTGGTTGTGTGCCCATGCGCTGTGGTTGTGTGCCCATGCGCTGTGGTTGTGTGCCCATGCGCTGTGGTTCGCAATGAGTGAATTCTACTGCGCCTGTGCCGTAGAATTCACTCGACAAATTTGTCAGAACAGATTATGTCATCAGGTATGAAGATTAAATGCCTTTGTTGATGATGGGTGTGACATGGATTGTGTCTGTCTTCACTAACCTTAAACCCTTTCTATCACCCGTAACCCCTGCCCTCTGGGGTCTCCTCACCTCTCCAGTTAGCAGGCGAATAATCTCCAGGGTGAGATTCAAGATCTTCTCAGTCACTGGGTTTCTTCCCTTGCTCATAGTGGATACAGACCCCCAGATACAGACCCCAGTAACTCCTGCAGTAGCCTGAGGAAAAGATAATAACAAGATGAGGCAGCTCACTGTGATACAATAGTTATTGAACAAGATGAAGCAGCTCACTGTGATACAATATCTATTGAACCAGATGCGGCCGCTCACTGTGATAAAATATTTATTGAACAAGATGAGGCAGCTCACTGTGATACAATATTTATTGAACAAGATGAAGCAGCTCACTGTGATACAATATTTAGTGAACAAGATGAGGCAGCTCACTTTGATACAATATTTAGTGAACAAGAGATATAGCATCCTGCTATGGCAATGAGGCAGCTCAGTGTGATATTATGATAGAGATATAGCATCCTGGTATGGCAATGAGGCAGCTCCGTGTGATATTATGATAGAGATATAGCATCCTGGTATGGCAATGAGGCAGCTCAGTGTGATATTATGATAGAGATATAGCATCCTGGTATGGCAATGAGGCAGCTCAGTGTGATATTATGATAGAGATATAGCATCCTGGTATGGCAATGAGGCAGCTCAGTGTGATATTATGATAGAGATATAGCATCCTGCTATGGCAATGAGGCAGCTCAGTGTGATCCATTTCTATGGGGCTCCTGATATCACCAGTTATTTCATGACACTGACACCGTTTTATACATGTTGCAGTCTGACAGCCACATGTGGCACATCACGCTCAGCCAGCCAGCTGCAGTGCCATGCGTGATAGCCGGAGGGTCGGGGGGTCCTGTCAGCTCACACCCAGCCCGGGGACCCCCTGTCTCTCTCTCTCACTCACCTTCCCAGATCCAGGGTCCTGGTTGGAAGGGAGGGAGACCGGTTGCTATGGAGACAGCTGCTGCTGTCGCGGGAAATCGACGTCACAGGGCAGTAGGCGCGTCACAGTCCGGCTGGAACGATGCTGCTAGAGAGCCCTGCTCAGCGCCTGGGAGACATGTAACAATAACTCCCAGTACTCGCAGCCAACCATGAAACAACACTGGCAGTGATAGTGTAAACCTTGGGCTCTCTAGCTGCGGTGGAGGTCCCATTACCCTCCACAGTGCCTAGCTTTGCTGTCCCGTCTCAGCATCCAGAGGGTCCCTGAAATTAACCCATTCAGTTTTTTACAGGGTAACTAAATAATACATACATGTATGTGTATAATATATATATACATGTGATATGAGGAGGGCAATATATGTGTGTGTATAATATATATATACATGTGATATGAGGGGGGCAATATATGTGTGTGTAATATATATATATATATATGATATGAGGGGGGCAATATATGTGTGTTTATATTTATATATATATATATATGATGGGGGCAATATATGTGTGTGTATAATATTTATATATATATATATATATATATATATATATATATATATATATATATATATGGTATGAGGGGGGCAATATATGTGTGTATAATATTTATTTATATATATATATATATGATATGAGGGGGGCAATATATGTGTGTGTATAATATTTATATTTATATATATATATATATATGGTATGAGGGGGCAATATATGTGTGTATAATATTTATATTTATATATATATATATATATGATATGAGGAGGGCAATATATGTGTGTGTATAATATATATATATACATGTGATATGAGGGGGGCAATATATGCGTGTGTAATATATATATATATATATATATACATATGATATGAGGGGGGCAATATATGTGTGTGTATAATATTTATATATATATATATATATATATAATATGAGGGGGGCATGGTTATTTGGGGATTGTAAACAAAGGCCCTACTGATCATACAAGACATCATGAGAGCATTAGTATACTTTGTTGTGCTGCTCACAAAGCATAAAGTCTGGATTTTGTTTCCAAACCAAGAAATACAGACCTCTGATTTCCCCTGACGCATTTTACTGAGCCGATAACCCTGCATGGGGGAGACATCTCATGCAAGGCACTGCGTGGGGGAGACATCTCATGCAAGGCACTGCGTGGGGGAGACATCTCATGCAAGGCACTGCGTGGGGGAGACATCTCATGCAAGGCACTGCGTGGGGGGGACATCTCATGCAAGGCACTGCGTGGGGGAGACATCTCATGCAAGGCACTGCGTGGGGGAGACATCTCATGCAAGGCACTGCGTGGGGGGGACATCTCATGCAAGGCACTGCGTGGGGGAGACATCTCATGCAAGGCACTGCGTGGGGGGGACATCTCATGCAAGGCACTGCGTGGGGGGGACATCTCATGCAAGGCACTGCGTGGGGGAGACATCTCATGCAAGGCACTGCGTTAAACATAAACTGACTATATCACCTTAACATCACTGGTACGGCGACTGGAGAGAGTACAAAATGATTAGCTATACATTGCGTTAGCAAAATGGCAAGATAATACCTACATTGGGAGAAAAATGAGTTTTTAAATGCGTCTGTGATGTAAGCAGGAGGCTTATGATATCACAAGTGGCCTAATATGCAAATTACACCTTATCAGTTGATCCCCCAATATGGCTTTGAGGTTATTACATTAAAAATTGGTGTAAATCATTCATAAGAGTATATTTGAAAATCAACAGGTTAATATTCAGAATACTGGTTTATTTTTTAATGTTTAACAGGCAGGGGCTCCACAAATTCCCCCCCCCCCCCATATCACATTAATGGTCAGCACACCAATCTTGGGAATGAAGGTGAATCACAGCTGACGACGTTTCCACCTACTAGAGGTCTTCCTCAAGCCTCATCATTTGTGACTTACTGGCACGTAGAATGAGAGCTAAGTTGGCAGACACACTGCATGCCGCAGTAGGGGAGTAGACGGTTAGGATCTGAGAGACGCAGACACAGCAGGATGCTCTGAGACAGAACCTACCTAAAGAACTGCACTACAGGCACCATGAGAAAGGTGACATAACCTTCCTGTGTTCACCAAACTGATGGCTTTGTTTTATAATAATAACTTAATTATAATAATTATTAATGACAGACACAAAACACTTAGCGCCTGAATAATAGAGTTTATTATTACACCAAGTAATGGCACTCATTCTCTCCTGCTGATAAGGGTGTGCCAGAGTCACCCAGAGGTGCAGGGTATGGCACATATGGAGAGAGCACTACTATTGGGCCTACTTTTCCACATTCCGTTTTGATTAAGAACCCATCGTGTTTTAATCCATGCATCTGCTTGCAGTTCTAGGCGTCTCCTGCTTATGACATCACCTGTGGCTTGATCGGCAAATTAACTTTCAATGGGAAATGTGTCATTTGCATATCAGGCCCCACAGTGATGTCACAAACAGGCGCTGCTCCAGGGTTTCTCCTCTGTGCTCCTGAGAGAGAGAGAGAGTCGGCGATCGGAGGTGCGCGCGGGCGCTTGCTCAATGCAGACCGGCGATACCGGAAACTAGCATTGGCCTGAAGCCAGCCAATCAGGTTCCCCGTACAGACACAGCGCAGATGATATAGTAATCTCAGTTAACAGCCTGTATTTATTAATACAGTACAAGCAATCAAAAGTATTTACAGCACAAACAAGAGTAACACCCATCTAGTATTGACATGTCGGCTCTATGCGGTCATACTCTCAGACGGGAGGTAGCTTGTGAACCGGTGTCCAAATTAGAGGCTGCACCATGCTATAGTTAAGTAAAAATAACTAAAATTATTTTACATTTCAAAAAGAGGGGGTAAATTATTTTACTTTCCTGCTGTAGGGAGGGGGTAAAGCCCCTATTCCTGAAATGGAATATTCCACCAGTGACCGGGCCCCATGTGATTAAGCATGTTAATACTTATGGTAAAATAATATTTAGGATAATTTAAAAAGGAGTGATGCCTAAATCTTAAAGTTTAATAAATTAACCCTGCCGTGCTGATTTGGTCACTTTTTAAATGATCTATTATGTTTCATTCCTGAGATATCCCTTGGTTATTGTAGGGTTAAAGCTAAGGGAGAAGGCGATTGGCTTCCTGGGTTTAAAAAAAAAAAAAAAGGGGGTGTGGTCTTTCACTGACAACACGCCCCTTTATTGGTCGATCCAACTGTCAGTCTGACAGATAAGCCTTGTTAACTAACTCTATTGGTCTGGCAGAGCGTCAGTCTGATAGGCCACTCCCACAAGCACCAGCGAACAGGAAGTGTCCGATTTCCAACCCATCATCTCTTCCGAACAAAACAAAGTGGAAAGATCATGTAAAAAAAAAAAAAAAGTACAAATGCAAAACAGGGTCAAAGTAATAATTTTAAAAATGTTTCCATTATTCCTTTTTTAAAAATCCAACTCTGAGAGGCCCATAAATATGTATTAATCCAATGCAATTCTTCTACAGTCATTATTTTGCAAATACTCTGATTTCTATTTTTTTTCCCCCCAGTGAGAATCTCCCCCCAAAAAAACTAAAGTATGGATCCTCATTATTTTGATCTTCGTTTTTCCTTTTCTCAGTGGCGTAATAATCGCAATATGCCAATGAATAAAATTATTTTCTGGTCTTAAGTCGTAAGCCAAGCACAAAAGCTCTATGGCTCTTTATTGGAGCTCGATACAAGGCGTGCACCAAAAAAAAAATAAAAAAATTGGAAGTGCGTGAGATATACAGGAAGCAAAAAGGATATTAATGTCGCTAAAGGAGGAAATCCACATACAGTGCCCAAAAATATTTGTACCAAAACATGTCTTATCAACTTTTTACTCAACTGTTCCTATGGCCTAAACACCAGCTCTAAAATGTAAAACGATGTTGGAATTGTTACACTCCTGCCCATCTCTCCCGACCCTTCTTATTGGAGGTCCCAGGATTTGGAGGTCCCGGCAAAACATTTAGTGTAAAACAACAGGAGAACTGTCAATGTGCCTTAAAGTAAAAACAATTGAATTTCACAGATATTAAAAACCATATGGAAAATAAGCTAGGTGCAACTGCTCCTTTAGAAGGACAGGTCCAAATTTAGATCTAGATACACTGCTGTCCAAAGTCCCCTGCACAAAAAAGAAGTCTCTCTCTCTCTCCCACCTCAAGTTTGTTATAAGATTGGGGAGTAAGCTTAGGACTTATCCCTGGTGTGGATTTTCTGATGTGTGATGAGATGGGGCATCTGGGTGAAACATTTGCCACAGTGGTCGCAGGTGAAGGGCTTCTCCCCCGTGTGAGTTCGGTAATGCCGCACGAGGGAGGACTTGACTTTAAAGCCTTTCCCGCACTGAGTGCACGAGTACGGCCGTTCTCCTGTGTGTATCCTCTTGTGCGAGAGCAGGCTCGACACCTGGTTAAACGTCTTGCCGCACTCCGGACAGGAGAACGGTCTCTCTCCCGTGTGAATTCTTTGATGGATGACCAGGTTGCGGTTCTTGCTAAAGCATTTACCGCAGTCGGCGCACATGAAGGGCTTTTCCCCCTTGTGGATTTTCAGGTGCGCCGAAAGGTAGGCGTTCTGGCTGAAGCACTTGCCACACTCCGGGCACACAAACTGGTTCTTGTTTTTCTCAGCGCTGCGGGTGCCTGGCGGGTTGGCGCACTCCCCACTGTACACGTTCTGGTGCGTCACCAGGTGGGTTATCTGGTTGAAGCCCCGTCCACACTCGGGGCAGATGAAGGGCTTTTCTCCTGTGTGAATCCGGTGGTGACGGATAAGGGAAGCCCGCTCTTTGAAACTTTTGCCGCAGTCGGAGCACAGGAAGGGTTTTTCTCCCGTGTGGACCCGCCGGTGGGAAAGGAGGCTGGACACCTGGATGAAGGACTTGCCGCAGTCTTTGCAGGAAAACGGCCGCTCCCCAGTATGAATCCTCTGATGGACAACAAGGCTTCTGCTGTTGCGGAAACATTTGCCGCAATCCGAGCACACGAACGGCTTCTCTCCAGTGTGAATCCGACGATGGGCGGTGAGATAAGAGTTCTTGATGAAAGATTTCCCGCAGTCCGAACACACGTACTGATGGTGAACCTGCATGGTGGTGGGCTGCTCCAGCGCCTGCGTGACTAGACCCGTATGATCCGTGTAATAGACTATACACTGCGTGCTATCCTCGACCTTCTCGCCACCATCTTCCGTTAACACAAAGTCGTTGCCAAAGTTTTTCTTCAGCTTCTTGCGTCTCTGCTTCTTCTCCTGGATCTTCTGGACCTTGAGGCTCCGGTTTCTGTGTTTCTTAAAACGGGTGGATAGAAGCCCTGTGTGTTCAGTGACGGCGTCCGAGAGGATGACCTCTCCATGTGAGTTTATGTCCTGGGTCTGGATGATGACGTATTTCCTCAGCCCTTCGCCCGCCATGTTATGCCCGATGATCATCGCTCCTTCCAGTTCTTCGGTAACAACTTCTTCGTTGACGGTAAAATCCGGGACAGAAACGGTAATTTCATGAGTCTCTGGCTGGGCTTCGAAGCTGATAGACAAATCTATAATGGAGAAATAAAAGTAAAAAAAAAACAAAACTGTTGAGCATATTTGTAAACAAAGGAGTGTACAGAAATTAACCCCTTAACACAAAACAGATTTGGAGATCCACTGTGACGGTGGTTCTTGGAGGACCCTGGGGGCCAGAAGACTCCCTGTGGACTATGGACCCCGTGTGTAAATATATTAGTTTGGGGTACAGACTGTAAGTAATTTAGTTTCCTGTTGTACAGTGATGTCCTTCAATTAGCAAGTTACTTTAATTGAGTGCACTCTGTATGTATCTGTACTTGACAGCTTTGTATCCTGAAAGGTGCGAGGCAGGATTTCCCTTTTGTCTGTCCTTATGTTAAACTTTAATCCTGTTAGAGTTTATTCGTCTAATCTGTTTTATCAAGATGTGTTACTGTATATATTCTCTGGTGCATCAAACATTCTTCTGATTTTACCCAACACGACTGGTCTCGTCCGCTATGTTGGGGAATTGCTAGCAGGGAAACAGTAACTATAGCCCTGTTTGGATATTTGTATTTTCCTGGACCTGAGGAGTGATTTTGTGGAACTGATTCTGGTAGCTACCCATCTAGTAACCCTCCTGTGACAGAATCTACCCATCTAGTGGCCCTCCTGTGACAGAATCTAGTGGCCCTCCTGTGACAGAATCTACCCATCTAGTGGCCCTCCTGTGACAGAATCTACCCATCTAGTGGCCCTCCTGTGACAGAATCTACCCATCTAGTGGCCCTCCTGTGACAGAATCTACCCATCTAGTGGCCCTCCTGTGACAATGACCAAAAGACTATTTTGTGTTCCTGGCCCCGATCACTTGTGCACCACTCAAAAACATTCTTCCCCTTGCAAAACCATCCACATCACAGAGCATAGCACTGTGGGAATCCGAATCCATAATTGGTGTATTTGCCACAGAGGGGGGAGAGAGACAAAGATCGATTTTACGATGACAGTCTGGGGCGGGAGAGATATTTAAATCTATTCATATTATCATATCATTAGAGAATTAATTTGAACAGTAAGGAGAGTACACTTGGAGGAGCAGTAACAAAAAAATATAGGAAAATGCATTGCGCAAGTAAAAATGATGTCATTGGATTTTCTCACCTGTCCGGATTTCGGTAACGATTTCGTCGTCCTTGCATTGCACGTGAAAAATCTCATCTCCTTGCTCAATCTGTCGCACAAAGATAGAGAGTCACATGACACACATCACCCGGTCACATGACCTTAAAGTATCGCTCATTACAAGAAAGGAGTGGTTAGGTTACTAGAGAAGAGAAGCTCGCGGAGATGGCGACATCTTGACGCACATCACCGCCACATGGCGTTTATACAAGATACCAAAAGAATAATTATAAGTGTAAACGAGGGTAAAGATCCACGTGTTTGACATGCTCACTATTGTGACAGTGCTTGACAACGCGTTTCACCGTACTACACAACTTCCCAGTGATAAGTTAGCAGTGCACTGCCAGTGACCTCTGCCCCCTCCTTTAAACATAATCCAAATACCGGCGGCCTGACACATGTATATTACCCACTTACTGCCTAGAGTTCAGTTAGCTAAATCATCCAAGTGGCTGACGAGTTCTACGCTGCGTTGGGGAATCGGGGATAAAGTGGGAGCAGCTTTTACCTGATAATCCTGTGCGATCCCATCTTCCTCCACACAGCCCTCTGTGTATATAATATCTTGCTCTGCCTCACGTACATCACTGAGCTCTCCTATGGGAAAACATGAGTATACTACATATAACACGTATGAGATGGTGTGTATATCAGCGCGCAGTGCGTGTTAGATATTAACATACATAAAGTGTTACTGACCTGCAGTAGGTTCTTCAGGGGGTATAGGGTGTGTATAAATTAGAGGGGGTTACTGACCTGCAGTGGGTTCTTCAGGGGGTATAGGGTGTGTATAAATTAGAGGGGGTTACTGACCTGCAGTGGGTTCTTTGGGGGCTATAATATATACATTAGAGGGGGATACTGACCTGCAGTGGGTTCTTCGGGGGGTATGGTGTATAAATTAGAGGGGGTTACTGACCTGCAGTGCGTTATTCAGTGGGTATAGTGTATAAATTAGAGGGGGTTACTGACCTGCAGTGGGTCCTTCGGGGGGTATAGTATATACATTAGAGGGGGTTACTGACCAGCAGTGGGTTCTTCGGGGGGTATAGTGTATACATTAGAGGGGGTTACTGACCCGCAGTCGTTTCTCCAGGGGGGTATAGTGTATAAATTAGAGGGGGTTACTGACCTGCAGTGGTTTCGTCGGGGGGTATAGTATATACATTAGAGGGGGATACTGACCTGCAGTCGTTTCTCCAGGGCGGTATAGTGTATAAATTAGAGGGGGTTACTGACCTGCAGTGGTTTCGTCGGGGGGTATAGTATATACATTAGAGGGGGATACTGACCTGCAGTGGTTTCTCCAGGGGGGTATAGTGTATAAATTAGAGGGGGTTACTGACCTGCAGTGGTTTCGTCGGGGGGTATAGTATATACATTAGAGGGGGATACTGACCTGCTGTGGGTTCTTCGGGGGGTATAGTATATACATTAGAGGGGGATACTGACCTGCAGTGGGTATAGTGTATACATTAGAGGGGGTTACTGACCTGCAGTGGGTTCTTCGGGGGGTACAGTGTATAAATTAGAGGGGGATACTGATCTGCAGTGGGTTCTTCGGGGGGTATAGTGTATACATTAGAGGGGGTTACTGACCTGCAGTGGGTTCTTCGGGGGGTATAGTGTATAAATTAGAGGGGGATACTGATCTGCAGTGGGTTCTTCGGGGGGTATAGTGTATAAATTAGAGGGGGATACTGATCTGCAGTGGGTTCTTCGGGGGGTATAGTGTATACATTAGAGGGGGATACTGACCTGCAGTCGTTTCTCCAGGGGGGTATAGTGTATAAATTAGAGGGGGTTACTGACCTGCAGTGGTTTCGTCGGGGGGTATAGTATATACATTAGAGGGGGATACTGACCTGCAGTGGTTTCTCCAGGGGGGTATAGTGTATAAATTAGAGGGGGTTACTGACCTGCAGTGGTTTCGTCGGGGGGTATAGTATATACATTAGAGGGGGATACTGACCTGCTGTGGGTTCTTCGGGGGGTATAGTATATACATTAGAGGGGGATACTGACCTGCAGTGGGTATAGTGTATACATTAGAGGGGGTTACTGACCTGCAGTGGGTTCTTCGGGGGGTACAGTGTATAAATTAGAGGGGGATACTGATCTGCAGTGGGTTCTTCGGGGGGTATAGTGTATACATTAGAGGGGGTTACTGACCTGCAGTGGGTTCTTCGGGGGGTATAGTGTATAAATTAGAGGGGGATACTGATCTGCAGTGGGTTCTTCGGGGGGTATAGTGTATAAATTAGAGGGGGATACTGATCTGCAGTGGGTTCTTCGGGGGGTATAGTGTATACATTAGAGGGGGATACTGATCTGCAGTGGGTTCTTCGGGGGGTATAGTGTATACATTAGAGGGGGTTACTGACCTGCAGTAGTTTCTTCGGGGGGTATAGTATATACATTAGAGGGGGTTACTGACCTGCAGTTGGTTCTTCAGGGGGTATAGTCTGCTGTTCAGTAACACTCAGCTCTTCAGATAATATCGCCTTCACAGTTATCACCTCTGGACTTCCATCGTCACATTCTGTTCAAACATGAACCTGTCAGATTATTTGTCGGCTCAGGATCATTTAAATATTGCCCCCCCCCCCCCCCCCCCGGCACTAACTATTAATATGAGCCCACTATTTAAATATGTTAAAATGCCCAACACCAAGTGAAGCTGCATTATAAGTGGTTCTATCACTCTATCCCATCTGGCATGTGAGCAGGATCCACTCACCCAGCGGTTTGCACACCATCACATGATCATGCAATGGCTCCGGTTCTTCGGAATACTTCTGTTCCTCCACCGTGAACTGGAGCTGGACACTTTCACACTATAACAGAACAGAAAATAAAGTCACGCCCCGGATCCGGCCTTGAGAATCTTTCATTCGATCTAGGAATCCCTCACCGGGAGTCATCTATGGGAGGGAGGCCTGGAGGACATTCCTTGGGGGCGGCAAAATCCCAGCCGTGCAACTATCAGCTTTCCCAACCCCCTTGGTGCCTGGACAGGAACCTGCAATCCCACAGAGAGCGTGGATTTGAACGCAAGATGATTTTACTTGCTCACCACGGGCAATAGCAGCAGGGAATGATCGTAGAAAGGAACGGGTTTACAGGATTAGAAGGGTTCAGCTTTGATAGCAGCAGCACCACCTGGCTTATTTTGTATGTTGTACATGTTCATATCTGTGAAATGCACTTACTTTTACTTTAAAACAATATACATTTCACCAGTCACTTTCCATTGAAAATTATTTCACCGGGCCCTCTTAATTCATTCAGTGACATTCCAATAAGGAGGAGCTTGGAGAGATGGGCGGGACTGTTGCTGTGGTAATGTTTTTATTGGTACTTTTTAGGAGATAGTAAGTTCTGATCAGGCAGGTCTGTATCTTAACTTTACAGGATGCGTAGTTTATCTATATCTATTTTTTTTGGAAACTATAGGAGGTACTACCCATCATTTAAAAAACCCCACCATGCCATGTTACAGCCAGCTCAGCCATTAAGGTTCACTATAAATGCCTCACTCCAACCAAAAAAAGAAAGAAATTCAGTTGTTACTTGTACACTAAGCAGTCATCCCTATTAAATCACACTTTTTCACTCGTTACCATTCTCTTGCTATTTATAGATCTTACTCCTCCAGCTTCTGATTCCATGCATACAGCTGTATGGTCAGCCATTTTGCTGGACACATAAGTTTATTCATGTGTCTTCAGAGTGGGGGTTATCTGTAAAAGTCGATTTTTGGGTGAGAGTCTACACTGTGCACATCTGGCCTAATGATGCACCCCCAGCCTAATGATGCACCCCCTGAGATACCAGGGCCCTCGAGCGCCACACTCCTTCCGGGTCAGCATGGGAATTTTTACCACAAGGTCATTACAGGTCACCTATACCCAGCAGCTCTCACCTCTTCACTGAGCAGCTGTATGATCATGTTGGCGAGGCCCATGATCTTCTGGTCCTTGATCGCCTCCTGGGAGTTAGGTGGAGACTCCATGTCGGAGGGACTGTCTGTTCCACTGTCCCCCGGCTTCTTCATGATAATATAATCCTGCACAGAATGCAGGAGGTTAGTGCCTCTTCACCCTGTTTATGTGCATTAACTCTCATCATGCTAAGCCAGTGCACCTGCTGAGCTGCAGGGGCCAGACAATTCCATTGGCTGCTTTGATTAGGATGGTAACTGGCCAGGGATGAGGTTTAATTTACACCCCCAAATAAAAATCTACTTTTTGCTTGCCTGTTAAGCATCATGGCTGTCGGCTAGAGGACAGACTGGCATGAAGCTTAAAAAAAGGAAGAAGTAGCTGCCAGTTTATCCTCATACTTGGTAAGAAGGTAATTTCACTTCTATATCAGAAAAATAAAAGGTTTAGTGTCTATCCGTGTCGCTCACCTCTCCCGTCAGCAGATGAATGATCTCCAGTGTCAGACCCAGGACCTTCTCTGTCAGTTGGTCCCTGTTCTTGCCCATGGCTCCAACGCTGGTTTATGGACCCTGAGGACCTATCTTGCCTGCGAGGGAAGGAAGCATCATGGCTTAGTGTGTCGCAGGGGACGTTAACTAGATGAACAGACCAGACATGCACTCCTGCCAGGGTCACATTCGCACCAGCAAGTAATGTACCAGTTTGGCCAAGTCACCTTATATTCAAACAAATACTCTCCTGCCGCTAGACCCCCAGGTACCTGGAATAGTGCGATCTCCTACCGCTAGACCCCCAGGTACCTGGAATAGTGCGCTCTCCTACCGCTAGAACCTCAGGTACCTGGCATAGTGCGCTCTCCTACCGCTAGAACCTCAGGTACCTGGCATAGTGCGCTCTCCTACCGCTAGAACCTCAGGTACCTGGCATAGTGGGCTCGCCTACCACTAGACCCCAGGTACCTGCATAGTGGGCTCTCCTACCGCTAGACCCCCAGGTACCTGGCATAGTGGGCTCTTCTACCACTAGACCCCCAGGTACCTGGCATAGTGGGCTCTCCTAACCCTAGACCCCCAGGTACCTGCATAGTGGGCTCTCCTACCACTAGACCCCCAGGTACCTGGCATAGTGGGCTCTCCTAACCCTAGACCCCCAGGTACCTGCATAGTGGGCTCTCCTACCACTAGACCCCCAGGTACCTGGCATTGTGAGGTGCCCCACCCTTAGACTCCCTAGCAATCTGTTCACCCCTACGTCCCTGTAATCGTGGACTCTCCCACTCTAACCCCCCCAGTTCTCTGGCAGAGTGGGTTCTCCCACCCTTATATCTCCAGTTCGCTGGCATGCTGGACTCGCTCACCTCAGGCTGGGGGAGATTAGCTGCTCTCCGACAAGGAGCTCGAGCCGCTGCAGACAGGGAAGAGAATCAGGAGGTCGCTGACCGATTGCATCACTAGTGATGTCACCCAGGGCTGGCGGCGGGACACGTCACGTGGTACCGAGCCAACGAGTTCGAAACACTAGAGAAAACTGTCTCCTTTAGTCTGCAGACTTCCGGAAATGGCTGCTGGCCCCGAAACTTTATTTACAATCACTATAGCTCTATTGTTTAGCACCGAATAGGGTCAATGTATGGAGCAAACAGCTGAGCTGCCATGTATAATATACTATAGTGTGTGCAAATCCCATTATTATTTATAAAGTGCCATCATATTACACAGCGCTGTACAATATCATAATATCATGATTTTAAGGGGTCTCTCCCCCTCTATTCAGAGGTAGGCTACTCCCTCCATAGACTTCACATTGGCCTCAAACCAATTTATTACCGGCCCGTAAAATACCGGCCAGGCAGGGAAAAAGTGACAACCCTACAGGCAGGTAGAACTCGGCAGGACTACAATCTGGGACTCTGGGCAATATGATGTCATACCTCCCAGCGCTGGCGGAATATGATGGTTACTCAGGCTACATACAATATATGGCCTGTTTCGGATAATATTTATTTCACATGGGGATTATGGGTGGAATACGATGGTTACTCAGGCTACATATAGGGTTGGCACCTTTTCTTCAGAAAAATACCGGCCTTGGTACTGTCTCCATAGACAACATTGGCCTGATGCCAATTTTTTACCGGCCTGCCGGTAAAATACCGGCCAGGTGGCAACCCTAGCTACATACAATATATGACCTGTTTCTGATAAGAATATGGCGATAATTATTATTTTCCAGATTTTAATTAGCCTGAGTAACCATCGTATTCCACCCATAATCCCCATGTAAAATAAATATTATCAGAAACAGGCCATATATTGTATGTAGCCTGAGTAACATTCATATTCCAGCCCTATTTACAAAAATAAACCTATCATATTCCCATCACAGACATATCAAATGTGCAGTCTGGTTAGTGTAAACCTGCTAATCCCCTATGTATAAAATCATACACAGGTATAATATGGTGTTTTGCTCATACATGTACTATATTAGTTCAGTAATCCAATCCTTCCCATTTACTGACTAACCTTTCTTGTATTGAGATATCATTTACTATGATTCCATTATATAACTGGATGTGAGATCAGCAATGAAATAGTTAACCATTAGCAATGACTTTTTGCAACTTAGTATCAAGCTCTGCACAAAAGAACAGCAGAGATCCTACTAGGCAGGTGTATGACAAGTATACTGACACCTAGTGATAGAATCAAGCATTGCAGCCCATCATCCCAATATGCAGTTTAGTATGTCCTTGAGAGAATGAATGACAAGCATAGAATGTTTTTATGAATTTTACTTGACTGGAGACATGTATTTTGCATAGTTTGTCTGGACATGCAGTCAGTCAGGTATTTGCATGCAATGTATAAATCCATGTTTAATCATGTTCTATTCTCTACATGCACAGTATAAGCAGTGTTTAGGTGATACAGTCCCTTTAAAAGGAAAGGGTGTTTTAAATATGTCTGTGATTGGTCTACTGAAAATGTGTTCATTGCATATAAAAGTGCCCAAAATGCATCTTCCAAATATTAATGCATATTAATGTGATTTCCGAGTACCTTAAAAATGCTTGTTTTACATTTTGCATTGCTTAAAGTATAAAATTACAGCAGTTTCCAAGAAGCCAGGACTGCCCACACTAGCTGAGTAAAAGTCACTTCTTTATTATTATTTTTTTGCTGCAGGAACCAATGAGAATAATTTCATTCAGATGAATTGAATTTCCTGTCTCTCTAGTGGTCATTGTTGCATTGTTAAGAGATCCTACTGTGTACAAGAGCAAGTCTATTACAGTCCACACAATCTATTCTATTCTAGCAGCACAGGAAGTGACTAAATGAAACAAAACTTTATATGCTCAGTGTCTATATAATCAGTGCTGCCGCACCTGCAGTAAACATGCAGAGTAATCACTGGGGAGGGCTTGGGTCAAATATTAAAAATGTGATTTATACAGAATGCCTGCATCAAATCACACAGGGATAAAAGCCTGTGCATTATACAAGCAGTGATCTTCATCTTGCACCAAAGTGCAAGTTTTGGGACTACACTGCCATATGTGATTTAATAAGCATGGACATATTAAAAACATCCCCCCCCCCCCCCCCCCCCAGCAGAATTGCACTCAAATGCATAAATTATCACAATGTATAGGTCATTCGTGATTTTTATGCTCACAATACAAATACTATTTAGGTGAGAGTCCCTTAAAGATACATTTCCTTTGCAAGCAGCTGGGCCTGGCTGAGAGTGTTGGGAGCTCTAATGCACAACAGATGGAGTGCAAGGGGTTAGGCATCACTGCTGTGAGGTGATCTAGCACTTGCTGCTGTCTGGGTGGAGGTGAAATGTTCATTATCAGAGATACTGTCATCTTATAATCTATATACAGAGGCTGCGCGCAGGGCATTCTGGTCCTTGTAGTGCTGTTGCTGCCATTCTCTATGGCAATGAGTCCAGCGGGGACTCCGATTCCCGTGATTCATGGGCCGCGGTTTCCCATGGTTACGAGGTCGCGTCCAGGACGCCGTGAACTCAATCTCCCATGAAGCGTAACGCGCGTTCCTGGTCTCCACGGTAACGGGGTACCCTCCCGTGATGCTCTGCGCGCGGTATCCATGGTAACAGAGTATACACAAGCTGTGACAGCCATGGGGCAGGACTATTACTCGGTGCTGGAGATCACACGCAGCGCGGGCGACGCTGACATTAAAAAGGCGTAAGTGTGGGGTCCCCCCAGCCCGGCACAGATACCCCGACATAGGGTGGGGTGTGAATTGACTGTACTGCGGCCACTCTGCTTGCTGAGCATCATGGGAGTTGTAGTCTAAGTGGTTGTTTGCAGTAGTGGACAGGCACATACCGACCTGGGCCTCAGCATCCCTGGGAGGGAAGATTCAGCCCCTGCTGCTCCATGTTACCTGACCTCAGGGAAGCATTTCTTGTCATGACTGGTCACTTTCAATATGTTTTGGGGAATACAGCAATGTCTTCTAACTTTAGTGAGAGCGGGGCAATACGGCTCTGGGACTTTATAGATAAGATCCAGTTATAGCTGTGTCCACACACACACAGACACACACAGAAACACACAGACACACACAGAGACACACAGACACACACAGAGACAGACAGACACACAGACAGACACAGACACACACACACACATAGACAGACACAGACAGACAGACACACACACACAGACACACACACACAGACACACACACACACACACACACACACACACACAGAGACAGACACACACAGAGACAGACACACACACACAGAGACAGACACACACACACACACAGAGACAGACACACACACACACACAGAGACAGACACACACACAGACAGACACACAGAGACAGACACACACACACACAGAGACAGACACACACACAGACAGACAGACAGACACACACACAGAGACAGACACACACACAGAGACAGACACACACACAGAGACAGACACACACACAGAGACAGACACACACACAGAGACAGAGACACACACAGACACACACACACACAGAGACAGACAGACACACACAGAGACAGACAGACACACAGAGACAGACACACACACACACACACACACACACACAGAGAGAGACACACACACAGAGACAGACAGACACACACACACACACACACACACACACAGAGACAGACACACACACACACACACAGAGACAGACACACACACACACACAGAGACAGACAGACACCCACACACACACAAAGAGAGACAGACACACACACACACACACACAGAGACAGACAGACACACACAGATACAGACAGACACACACACACACAGAGACAGACACACACAGAGACAGACATACACAGACAGACACACACAGACAGACAGACACACACACACACACACACACAGACAGACAGACACACACACAGAGACAGACACACACACACACAGAGACAGACACACAAACAGACACACACACACACAGATACAGACACACCCACACACAGACACACAGACATACACACACAGAGACAGACAGACACACACAGAGACAGACAGACACACACACACACAGACACATAGAGAGACAGACACACACACACACACACACACAGACACATAGAGATAGACACACAGACACACACAGACAGACAGACACACACACACACACAGACAGACACACACACAGAGACAGACACACACACACACACAGAGACAGACACACACACACTGACACACAAACAGACACACACACACACAGAGACAGACACACCCACACACAGACATACACACACAGAGACAGACAGACACACACACACACAGACACATAGAGAGACAGACAGACACACACACACACACATAGAGATAGACACACAGACACACACAGACAGACACACACACACACACAGCTTTCTCTTACTCTTATGCTCCCTTTTACTGACCACTTTGAGAGTGTTGTTTTCCACTGAATCATTATAGTCACAAGATGTAGCAGCGTGTGAGTCCATCAGTGTTACCTTCCTTCCCATCACAAGCTGTTCCTTCAGCCTCTGACACGCTCTACCCCTCTATAGTAATTGATTAAATCACGAGATCTGTCTCTTCCTTAGTCCTTGATGAATGGGACCAGTCAGTCATTGCCATCACTCTAGTGACATTTTATGCATGATCCCCTCTCCTTTGGAAGATTATCTCTATATTCCTTTGCAGATACCGGAGATTGGCCCTGAAGTACCATCCGTTAAAAAACAAAGAACCGTCAGCGCCTCACAGATTTCGGCAGATTGCAGAGGCGTATGATGTACTGAGTGACCGTAAGTAACATCCGGTTAGTAGTTAGCTGGAAAGATGCCATAAAGTACTGTGTGTCAGTGAAACAGAATGAATGGTGTAATACTATTAGGTGGAGTGGTCCTGGGTTAGAAGAATAAGTGAGGACAATTAGAGTGCAGGCTTTCCGATTCACTCTAGATCAGGGATGTTATGAGAGATTGGGGATATGCAGAGAGTCGGAGGAGACCGCACTACCACCTGATATACAATGGAGATACAGCTGTATAGTAACGGGAAAGTTACTAGGGGGATGCACGGTGAGGGAAAGGTTACTAGGGGGATGCACAGTGAGGAGAAGGTTACCAGGGGGATGCACAGTGAGGGGAAGGTTACTAGGGGGGATGCACAGTGAGGGGAAGGTTACCAGGGGAATGCACAGTGAGGAGAAGGTTACCAGGGGGATGCACAGTGAGGGGAAGGTTACTAGGGGGGATGCACATTGAGGGGAAGGTTACTAGGGGGGATGCACAGTGAGGGGAAGGTTACTAGGGGGATGCACAGTGAGGGGAAGGTTACTAGGAGGATGCACAGTGAGGTGAAGGTTACTGGGGGGATGCACAGTGAGGGGAAGGTTACTAGGGGGGGATGCACAGTGAGGGGAGGGTTACTAGGGGGGATGCACAGTGAGGTGAAGGTTACTAGGGGGGATGTACAATGAGGGGAATGTTACTAGGGGAATGCACAGTGAGGGGAGGTTACTATGGGGGATGCACAATGAGGGGAATGTTACTAGGGGGATACACAGTGAGGGGGAGGTTACTAGGGGGGATGCACAGTGAGGGGAATGTTACTAGGGGAATGCACAGTGAGGGGAGGTTACTATGGGGGATGCACAATGAGGGGAATGTTACTAGGGGGATACACAGTGAGGGGGAGGTTACTAGGGGGGATGCACAGTGAGGGGAGGGTTACTAGGGGGATGCACAGTGAGGGGAGGGTTACTAGGGGGATGCACAGTGAGGGGGAGGTTACTAGGGGGGATGCACAGTGATGGGAGGGTTACTAGGGGGATGCACAGTGAGGGGAGGGTTACTAGGGGGATGCACAGTGAGGAGAGGGTTACTAGGGGGATGCACAGTGAGGGGAAGGTTACTAGGGGGATGCACAGTGAGGGGGAGGTTACTAGGGGGGATGCACAGTGATGGGAGGGTTACTAGGGGGGATGCACAGTAAGGGGAGGGTTACTAGGGGGGATGCACAGTAAGGGGAGGGTTACTAGGGGGGATGCACAGTGAGGGGAGGGTTACTAGGGGGGATGCACAGTAAGGGGAGGGTTACTAGGGGGATGCACAGTGAGGGGAAGGCTACTAGGGGGATGCACAGTGAGGGGGATGTTTCTAGGGGGATGCACAGTGAGGGCAATGTTACTAGGGGGATGCACAGTGAGGGGGAAGGTTACTAGGGGGATGCACAGTGTGGGGGATATTTCTAGGGGGATGCACAGTAAGTGGGTGTCCCATCTCATTAAACTATCAAGTCTCTGCTATAAGTATTTACTGCTTGTATAACTGAACCCATAGATGATGATTATTATTATTATTATTATTATTATTGGTACAGGGCAGACGGATCACTTCACAGTGTTTTTTTTTATCTAGTCAGGAAGAAAGCCACCTATGATAAGTTTGGAGAGGAGGGTCTGAAGGGAGGGATCCCCGCTGAGTTTGGTGGTGAGGAAGCCTGGACCTCTGGCTATGTGTTTCATGGGAACCCAGATAAGACCTTCAGGGAGTTCTTTGGAGGGGATAATCCATTTGCAGGTGAGAAGGGTTAATTTAAAGGCACAGTCCCACCATACAATCTCTCTATTGGGAGCACGTCCCCAGCTGCCTGTAATAGCATTGCGTGGGTTAACAAGTAGCACCTTTTTATTGTTACATATGGTGTATTTTTTTTTTTTTTTTTGTAACTATTGCCTCAGTGGTGGATTTAAGCAGACAGGATCCAGCCAGTGGTGGACTTAAGCAGACAGGATCCAGCCAGTGGTGGATTTAAGTCAGGGCCGGCCTTAGGGGTGTGCGACCTGTGCGATCGCACAGGGCGCAACATCCCAGGGGGCGCCTGCACGCCCGTAAAAAAAAAAATAAAAACTCGGAAGAGGCACTGGATTGGGGAGATCAAAAGATCCCCCCTCACCAGCCCTCTGCTCGGCATGCTCTGCTGGATCCAGGGAGGGGGCGAAGCTTACCGGCTCAGTGGTGTAGCTCTACCCCCACCCTGTTAAGCATGGGGAGCCGAGCAGCACTTTCTCTTGCTGCCCATGTCTCCCCGTAAAGTAGACTCTGCTCTGCTTCACAGGGTGGGGGCGGAGCTACACCGCTGAGCCGGTTAGCTCCACCCCCTCCCTGGATCCACCTTTGCAGGCAAAGGTAGGGGAGGGGGGGGGAGAGAGAGGCAGAACAGGGGTTGGGGGGAGAGACAGAACAGGGGTTAGGGGGGAGAGACAGAACAGGGGTTAGGGGGGAGAGACAGAACAGGGGCAGAGGGGGGAGAGACAGAACAGGGGCAGGGGGGGGGGGAGAGACAGAACAGGGGAGGGGGGAGAGAGAGAGAGAACCGGGGGAGGGGGGAGAGAGAGACAGAACAGTGGAGGGGGGAGAGAGAGAGAACCGGGGGAGGGGGGAGAGAGAGACAGAACAGTGGATGGGGGAGAGACAGAAGAGGGGAGGGGTGAGAGAGAGAGAGATAGACAGAACAGGGGCAGGGGGGAGAGACAGAACTGGGGGAGAGAGAGATAACAGGGGGAGGGGGGAGAGAGAGAGACAGAACAGGGGGGAGAGAAACAGAACAGCGGGAGGGGGGACAGAACATGGGACGGGGGAAAGAGACAGAACAGGGGATGGGGGGAGAGAGACAGAACAGAGGACGGGGGGAGAGAGACAGAACAGGGGACGGGGGGAGAGAGACAGAACAGGGGACGAGGGGAGAGAGACAGAACAGGGGACGGGGGAGAGAGACAGAACAGAGGGAGAGAGGGACGGGGGGGGGGGGGCACGGGGGGTGCCCGCACAGGGCGCCGGAACACTTAAGGCCGGCCCTGATTTAAGTAGACAGGATCCAGTCAGTGGTGGATTTAAGTAGACAGGATCCAGTCAGTGGTGGATTTAAGAAGACAGGATCCAGTCTAAACTCATGCACCCTCCAACCCTCATTTGTCACACACCTTGTCCTTGCATAAGCTTCACACTACACCAGATTGCCCCCACATACCATACAACAGTGCCAGATTGCCCCCACATACCTTACAGCAGTGCCAGATTGCCCCACATACCTAACAGCAGTGCCAGATTGCCCCCACATAATTTATAGCAGTGCCAGATTGCCCCCACATACCTTACAGCAGTGCCAGATTGCCCCCACATACCTTACAGCAGTGCCAGATTGCCCCACATACCTTACAGCAGTGCCAGATTGCCCCCACATACCTTTACGCAGTGACAGATTGCCCCCACATACCTTAACACAGTGCCAGATTGCCCCCACATACCTTACAGCAATGCCAGATTGCCCCCACATACCTTACAGCAGTGCCAGATTGCCCCACATACCGGATTGCAGTCACATCTAGGCAGCAATACAACACTGGATCCAGTCCCAGTAAAGGTCATTATTATGTGTGTATTATGTGGTTATTTTACTATTTTGCTGTCATTATAATTAGCTGATCTCAAATCCCTTTCTTTGTTTATTCAGATTTTTTCACGCAGGATGGCAGTGAGGTGAACACAGGGTTTGGGGGGCTGCGTGGACGAGGGGCGAAGAAACAAGACCCCCCAGTAGAGAGAGAACTGTACTTGTCTCTGGAAGACCTTTACTTTGGCTCCACCAAAAAGATCAAAATCTCCCGCAGGGTATAACGCTTACTACATGGATCTGACTGTCTGCTTGAATGTCACAGCTAACAAACCTCAGAGAGAAGCCCATCGTCTTCCTGGAAGGGACTGTACTATTACCAAGTCCTAATGATCTATGCCATACCTCCATGCCTCGGCACAGAACCACATCTGTCATAGTGGCCAGAACCTTTTTTTTAGGCAGCAAATGCCTACATTAGGCGAAAAAAATGAGTTTTAAATGTGTTTTTGTTGTCTCCTGCTTATGACATCATCACCTTGTGGCTTGCTATGCAAATCAATTGCTTTGCATGTCAAACCACAGATGATGTCATAAGCAGGGGACTCCACAGACAAACACATTTTTTCTCCTAATTTAGGCATTTGCTGCAAGTCTGCTAACACATTGTATAGATCTTTTTTGATCATATTTTATTCTCTACACTCACAGTAAAAGCCATGTTCAAGAGATAGAATCCCTTTAATGACACTCTAGTCAGAAAACTAGCATTGCTTCATCTGTTCATGTTTAATCTGTATATAGTACAAGCATTTATGACTAAAGCAATTATTCCTGCAGAATCTCTTGAAACGGTCCTGCTCTAGCTCCCCGGCTGATTTTTCTTACTTGCAAGAGAATCAGTGCATTCTGTGAGCAGACACTAGTAACTGCCTTCCTGTTTTGAGTTAGGGGCATGCAGAACTTTGTTTTTTGGGGGGCGGCCACACATGTGTGTGCGCGCTTCCGTGCCGACCACGGTCTTTGCAGTTTTTGGCCATAATGCCTTTGACACAGACGTGGTTCTGTGCTGAGGCATAGAGGTAAGGCATAAATCATCTTAACTTTAAGATATGTTCCGAGCATCCTCCATGTGATGTCACGTGCGCTGTATACTATCCAGTTGTTTGAAACGTACGTCACTGTCATTTATAGAGCTCCATTCTAAAGCTCTAAAAGTGGGACAGTCAGTAGGAATGGTGCATTGGTATCCATGGTAACTGCTCCACTTTTAGGGTTTTTTTTCCTGGTCAGGGTCTGCATGGAGCGGGGGTCTCTCTCTGCAATACTTTAAATAGAACTTGTAATAGTACATGCCAGATTATCCCCTGGAAAGTAGGCATCCCGCCTGGCCGGCGACTGCTAGTGCAGACAATTCATTAATCCACCTGTAAATTGCACCAGCGGAGAGAGACGGTCGCCGACCAGATGGCTGCCAGCTTCCCCTGGAATCATGGCCGCTGCCGGTCAGAGGTAAAGCTGGTACGTACCTGACAGTGTATCCTCATACCAGGGGCAACTAACGTTTCACTTGTGATTCCATATTAAAAGCACAAATGAAAACATAAAAGATTAGTGTCCCTTTTAATGGCCCATTACCCATAACCCCCTGCTACTTCCATCCGAAACGAATGTACCAACACTTTGATTTACTGCTCTCAGGTGATGAATGAAGATGGTCACACATCCTGTATTCGGGACAAGATCCTATCAATTGATGTACATCCTGGGTGGAGCCAAGGGACAAAAATTACCTTTCCAAATGAAGGGGATCAGGTGAGGATTGATATCACCAAATAAACCATTACCATAACATAAAGAGTACCCCCCCCCCCCAAAAAAAGTCATACTTCCATAGCAACTCTTAATAGCACAGCCTCAGTCAAAACCTGTGAGTGCAGCTAATTAGCATTCCCCCTGTGCAAGGGAAGGAAAGTGATGCAATGTGCCCAACACACATTTCAATATAATGCCTCGAAGTACCTGTTTATAAAAAATCTTTTATTTAAATGTATAATAAAACCGGGAAACAACACAAGGTCCATAACAGTGGTACACGGAAAAATCCAGATGACACTTTAACTTAATGACCTGTTGAGTTAAATGAATTAACAGTCAAACTGGCTGGCTTTCTATTTGCACCTGTGAGACTGTACCCAAGCTGCCCCCATCACTTCCGCAGAGTATCCAGCTCTCTTCCTCATTCTCAATTTTTAAAAATAAACTCCAACTAGAAAGCCATTAGTTAACCACTGACCAAACCCACCTAGCTCAATCTGCCCCCAAATACTATTACTTCCACCCCTCCCCCTTTTAACCTTTTCATTCACCTTATGTTTCTCATATCCGCCGCTCCCTCTGCGAGCAGAGCTCTCTGCCTCATGTATCAGTCTGTCTTTGTTTGTCGAATGTAGTATGTAGTCCACTCTATGCAAGCTGTTGGCGCTACAGAAATAAATAGTATTGTAATGTGGTCCAACACAGTAATCCTTGTGCCCCATTATTCCCATCATAGGGCCCCAATATTATCCCAGCCGACATCATTTTCATTGTGAAGGAGAAACCTCACCCAAGATTCAGTAGAGAGGGGGATGATTTAATCTACACGGCAAACCTCGAATTGGGGAAGGTAAGCATTACCCCTGGAGGATGGTCACAGCGGGATTCAACCTGTCACTTAAACATTAGTTATTCTGTGAATGGAGAGAATGAAAAAACATCTGTATGTTGTGTTAGCAGAATAGAATGGAAATCTGTAAATTAAGAGGAAAATATCTGTTAAACTTTTAGGTTGACAGTGTCCCTTTAAGGAAAAACAGAGCGTGGGCCTGTCAATCATGGATTGACACGCCCCCTGTCTTCTAGGCGTCCGACTGCAGCCCCCAGCTCTTTCTGTAATACACCTAACATAATTCGCTGCCTTTTCCAGAAAGCTGGTGGGGAATGATGGGATTTGTATTTCGGCAGCAGCTGGGGGGGTCGCAGTGGGATGCCTGGGGTCTAGCTGCGAGAAGATCAACCTCTTTTTTAGGATGCCACATGTGATTGACACATCAATATCTGCAGATCTATCACATGGCACCCATACACTGTGCTTTCTAAATTAATGTCTTCTGACCAGGATCTCTGTCCAAAAGACGTTTAAATCAGGCAGAAACTGACTTCTGCCTGATTTTTATTTATAGGGATCGCTACTGTTATCATCTAATTTCAAAACCTTTACTTAAAATAAATATACTTAACCTTTAATAAAATAGCAATTCAGTTTGAAAAAGGACTCCCGTTTCCTTTTAAATACTGTAAAATGCGTTTAATATCCAGCAGTGTCACTTTAAATGTTCACTTCCTTAGCTCTAACACTCTCTGCGGGCGCTCTGTGAAATGTTATATTATGACCAGAAGAGGGCGCCAAAGCCTTAGTCCCCTGCATACTAGTGAGAGGAGCTTGGATTCCTTATAAGTGCTGTTTTTCAGGCTTTGACTGGCTGTACGGTGGAAATAGAGACACTGGACGAGCGGATACTGAACATCCCGATTAATGACATAGTACAGTAAGTACCTGCTCCTCACGCTTTCTCTGCAAGGAAGGTTATATAGACGTAACACTGGAGGTTTGCTGTCCCCAACTCATTTCACCCATGACTGCACGTGTTCAATATGGGTGAGCTCAGGAGCTCTATCTACACCCAGTGATCTAATACGAGATACAGGATCCCGCTCTTCATTTTATTACAGAGTGAGAGTGATGACATCATATCCTGGCGCCCTCGATCTGTGATAGAGAGGAGCCGGGAGAAGGGGCAGAGCTGAGAGATCTGTGCAGCCACAGGTACAGATCTCCTGCTCCTCCAACACCAATCCCAAGACCTTTTAGAGGACTGTGACTGTGTGCAAGGAGAACATATCACCCCTGCCCTGTTTTTGACTGAGGATAAGTAAGATAAAACACATAAGATAGGCTTTGGGGTAGGAAATACTCTAGAGTATGCATCTTGTCTTGGGAGAATAAACATTCTTTAATGCATAGTACATAACAAACCTTCGGATGCTGTGATTTCTATAGTCCACCAAATAAAGTGCAGCGCAAATGATATATGTGAAATAATAATAATTGATGGTTATATCCTGTCTGATGCCACAAACATGAGAAACACATGTAAAACACAAACATACAAAAATAGTGTAACTCCATGATACACAATCAAATACATTTACTTGCTCAGCATACTGTGAGTGGGATTCCTAATGTTGGACACAAATATGTTTGCTCAGACTTTAAAAGCAGATCCTCATTTGGTCAGATTTAATCCATATGTCAGGAGGTTGTATGAGTAGAGGAAATGGCCAGTAAAGGACTTCCATGAACACTCTCTGTGTATCGTTGAGAGATAGACAAGTGGAGAGGAGGCTGACACTTAATAAAACATAAAGGCATATAAAGTGCTCACATATAAAACAGCACCTTCGCGCTCCGGATCTCTCACTGTATATTTATTTCCGGGTGGGCGTGGCTTAGCTCAGCATGACGCGTTTCGACCAATACGGCTTCCTCAGATGCACATAACCCTTCCTCCTCGTCTTTCTAGTGTCCCATCTGATCGCGCCAAGAGCAGAGTTGTTGCTAGGCCATTCGTCCATTATTTGACTGGCAGGTGCTCTCAATGTCCGTGTAAAAAAGGGGGGCTTACCTATTCCACATAGCTCATGTCGGAAGATAAATAGAATACTTCTCGACAACAATCTTGGCAATGAAAATAAATATATCAAAGAATAGAGGGAAAGAAACTATCAGAAAAGGGAAAAGAAACACATTAAGTATACAAATGATTTCTACACATTGGATAAAATCTTAGCGAAAGAGTCCCTATTATACATATCAAATATGGCACCTCCCGGATCAATAACTACTCGATATCGGCATAAAGGGAGGGAGTCTTATTCCACATGTATCTAACCTCAAACATTTCCATACAGAACACATATGTAGCATTTGATATATGAATGATTCTTACATACATAAATATTTAATATAAAGACTTAGCAAATATAAAACATTAATAATTGATCATACTCGTAAAAGGAGAGAAAAAAAAGGGAAAGAAAAACAAGGATTAATAAAATTGAATGAAAACATTTCAAATAATGACGCAGATATAAAAACAAAGCATCACTATATGGAAAGCTGAATGGACAATATCAATCTAAAAAAAATGAAAGATCCAAATCTTAATTCAATCCATTAGGGTGCAGAGTTTGTAATGTATAGACCCATTTCATTTCTAATTTTCCAATTTTTTTAATGAAATCCCCGCCCCTCCAATTCTTTTCCACTGTATCAATTCCAATATATATATATACGTTTTCTGGGATCACTGTTATGAGTGGTTTGACCTGCCCTGATTGCTCTAACGTGTTCGTCCAATCTCTTGTGATGTGGCCTTATGGTTCTACCAATGTCCTGGAGGCCACACGGGGCACTGTAGTAAGTGTATGGCATGTGATTACATTTCTGATGTTATACTGATGGCCAGTTCTAGTGGACTCCAAAAATGTAATGGCCCTTCCACTTGCGCACCCTGTTCCTTGACACGTGGCACATTGACCGTATCTGAAAAAGCCCTGGCCACCATTCAAAAACTGGTTTTGTCTCTTGGTGTGTTGCGAGTGAAACTAGATGTTAGGTTTTGACCTAAGTTAGGGCCCCCCTGGAGGAGACTGGGAAGGGTCGGCAGAATCTGCTCTAGATCATCATCCTTCATGGCCATTTCGTAATAACATTTGTCATAATTAAATACCAAAGGAAACCAGCAAATCTGTGCGATCTAATGTCTCAACTTCATTCATAGCCCTTGTTAGAATCGTTTCTGGGTGGCCTTTTTGTTTCAATTCATATTTTATCTTGTTGACTTGTTCTAAGTAGCTGCTTTTATCTGAACAGTTGCCTTTTATGCACATACGTGCTCCTTGGGGATGTTATTAAGCCAAGGACTATAATGTCCACTAGAAAATAAAAGCTAACTATTAGTGTCTACCATTTTGAAAAAGGTTTTGGTACAGATTTTAGAATGTTCAATATATATCTTAAGATCTAAAAAAAAAGAGATTTCCCTTTGGTTATATTCTGTGCTTAATTGGATTCCCTAGTTATCATTCAGATGAATTACAAATTGGTCTAATTTGTCACTAGGGCCATCCCAAATAAAATATACCGTATTTATCGGCGTATAACACGCGCCGGCGTATAACACGCACCTCATTTTGAGAAGGAAATTTCAGGAAAAAAAACTTAAATTTCAAATAAAGAACTTTGAAGCCCAATATGCCATTTTAATATGCCAGGATATTGCCCCCAATATGCCATTTAATATGCCAGGATATTGCCCCCAATATGCCATTTAATATGCCAGGATATTGCCCCCAATATGCCATTTAATATGCCATTATATTGCCCCCAATATGCCAGGATATTGCCCCTTAGTATGCTCATTATGCCACCCTCCTCCCCCCCTTCCCCAGACCCCAGTACTTACCTCGTTCCTGCTCTGTCCCCCGGTGCTCTGAAGGTCCGTGGCTGTGAGGGAAGCGTTGTGAGCCGCGCGGAACAATAAAGTTTGTTTAAAAAAAAACACACTTTGTTGACCGCGCGGCTGTAGGGGAGCGCACAACGCTTCCCTCACAGCCTCGCAGCTTCAGAGCACCGGGGGACAAAGCAGGAACGAGGTAAGTTTTAGATTTTTTTTTTTCCATTATATCGGCGTATAACACGCACACATCATTTCCCCCCTATTTTCAGGGAGAAAAAGTGCGTGTTATACGCCGATAAATACAGTAGGTCATCTATGTAACAGCGATAGGCAATCAAATTTTGCCCCCAGCCATGCGAAGAAAAAACCTCCTCCCAATATGTGACCACCAGATCAAAAGCTTATTTCAAGGGGTCGTTTCATTGTAATTAAAAACCAGTGATTTTTTTTACATCATTAAATTGAACCCATTGTGTAAAAGTGCCATGTCACGATTGCAGCGCCTTTCTCCGCACTGATGTCATCATTCTGAGACAAACTGGACAGATCTGAAACTAAAAAGTTGAAGTTTAGTTATGAGTGGGCAGGGCCATTACCCGGAGGGGTCACCAAGCCCCTCCCATAATCCTTCACACGATGCCTCGAAAAATATTTTGCCTTAGACAAGCGCCTCGTTTACTTAAAGTGCAATCTGAACTTGACTGATATCTAAGGATAGAACTCTGTATATCAATAACACCACTTTCCTGTCTGCTTCATACTGATATTAAACAAATACTGGATTATTATACGTGTGTAATTAACTTTCCAAAATGCATAAATGTGGTTCTCTTTTCAGTCCAAAATACAGCAAGGTTGTACCCGGAGAGGGAATGAGACTTTCCAAAGACTATAATCGGAAAGGAGACCTTATTATCCAGTTTGACATCCATTTCCCAGAGCATCTCAACCCGCAGAAGAAACAGCTGCTTCGTAAGGCGCTAATGTACTGAAACGCAGTGCGCTACGAAACTCGCACTGGAACGATCCTGACTATGGTTCATATGTAAAAACACTATTGTACTATTATATTAAAGAATTTTCACCAATCTGCACCAGAAATAGCAACTTGTCGTACATGAACCAGCAGGTGTCAGAAGTGGGATATGGCTTCATCGCTCAATGACCTAGGAAATGTCATGACCACCGTTTACTTGGAGACCATTTCTCCAAGTTTCTCTGTGCACACTGGGCATGCTGCATCCTTTTCCCCTTTTGTACTGCAGAATAGGGGAAGCCGTGAGCTCCCCTGAGGGATAGTAAAGATATATTTGTTCAGATACATGAAAGTGCTAATAATCTGTTGATAGTCTTGTCAGGTGACTGGCCCTTTAAGTTTTTATTCTGAGTTGAAGGGCAGTGTCAGACCAGCCATGTTTATTTGTTTCTAACTGTTTTACAGGCTTTTATGGGGTGATTTCCCTTTAATAAAGCTGGCTTCACGTGCCTGATTAACTTTAAACGAAAACATTACATTGAAGGGACTGTATCACCTAAACATTGCTGATACTGTGACTGTAGAGAATAAGGAATGATTTATACAATGAGTTGGCTGAATTGCAAGTAAATGCCTGAATTAGGTGAAATTCTTTTTTTTTAAATGCGTCTTTAGTCTGCCTGAAAAAATTAAACAGAGAAACAAGGTAAAAATAACAATCTGCCTGAGAAATTCAGTAGAGAAACAGGCAAACCTAACAATCTGCCTGAGAAATTCAGTAGAGAAACAGGCAAACCTAACAATCTGCCTGAGAAATTCAGTAGAGAAACAGGCAAACCTAACAATCTGCCTGAGAAAAATCAGCAGAGAAACAGGCAAACATAACCTGCCTGAGAAATTCAGCAGAGAAACAGGCAAACATAACAATCTGCCTGAGAAATTCAGTAGAGAAACAGGCAAACATAACAATCTGCCTGAAAACAAAATCAGCAGAGAAACAGGCAAACATAATCTGCCTGAGAAATTCAGCAGAGAAACAGGCAAACATAATCTGCCTGAGAAATTCAGCAGAGAAACAGGCAAACATAACAATCTGCCTGAGAAATTCAGCAGAGAAACAGGCAAACATAACAATCTGCCTGAGAAATTCAGCAGAGAAACAGGCAAACATAACAATCTGCCTGAAATTCAGTAGAGAAACAGGCAAACATAACAATCTGCCTGAGAAAATCAGCAGAGAAACAGGCAAACATAACAATCTGCCTGAAAATCAGCAGAGAAACAGGCAAACGTAACAATCTGCCTGAGAAATTCAGCAGAGAAACAGGCAAACATAACCATCTGACTGAAATTCAGCAGAGAAACAGGCAAACGTAACAATCTGCCTGAGAAATTCAGCAGAGAAACAGGCAAACATAACAATCTGCCTGAAAAAAAAATTCAGCAGAGAAACAGGCAAAACATAATTATCTGCCTGACAAAAATGAGCATAGAACAGCACTGTTACAAGGACTACTTGTCATGTTTCAAGAGAATTTACAAGCATGTTACTATTGGCTTGCGGCCACTGTTCAGTTCATGGAGGAAATGGCACGGCCGGCCGGTATATTTTTGAGAATATGGCGTCACCTGACGTTCCAGACATATTTGGAGTTTGAGACAGCAGATCACTAAGCACCTGATCTAGATCCCTGTGATCCAGATGTGACTGAGTGGCAGGGCAGAGCTGGGTAACCCTTTCTGGCTGGTATAGAAACCTACTTTAATTGGAACAAGACTGCAATCTCTGGTCCGGCTGATCTGACCCAAGATTCTAAACATGTCTGCCCCCCTGATTGAGCTTTACAGAGCAGAAAGCACTTTATTTATGGCCTTTCAGTAAAAGATTTCTATTTAAAACAGCGACAATGGATGGATCTTTCGATTAAAAAGGCAATTTTTTGTTGTTGCCGAAAAGAAAGGTTAAGAGTGATGTTTGTGTGATTAGAAGTATTTGTAGCGAAGTCCCCGTCAGCTCTTTGTATCAGTACTTACGCACACAGTACAGAATTCAGGAACTTGACAGGTTTCATTGTGACTCATGCCGGATAACAAGTGACCTCACCGCTAACGTAAGCGGATACCATGGATTATTACTGTAAGAAACAGACTTGTTCAGGCAGAAACTGCTGCGTCAAGTTCCCTTTCACCCACAGTATAGAAAGCATACTGGCCTAGAGCGAAGTGTTCCCGTTTCAGATTTTGCAATGAAGCTTTTAAAGTGTCCGGCCCCTGTCGAAATGGGGAGACAGTCTGTCTGAACTGATCCACTTGCAAGTACACAACAGATTAGGCACTAATAGGTGCACCAGGTTCGATGCCTTGAGTGTCTTGAAGTCTTCCATATCTCTCTCTTCCCCCCCCCCCCCCCCCCCCCCACCAGACATGATTACAGCAGGGATTATATTCATGAAAAACAAGGGAATGACAAATTTAAGACCCAAAAGAGGTCTCAGCTTGGCTACTTCGACCTTAATTAATGAATTAAGCCCAAACACATCAGTGTATTACCTTCCCTAACCCTCTCCCCCATAATGATTGGCATTTCACTAGATGGCTTCCAAGCAAATGTTTTGAAAATACAGATGAGTTTATCAAGGTAAAAAAAAAAAAAAAAAAAAAAGTGAAGGAATGAAAGTGAAACCAATGGAAGGTTTTCTTTGGATTGCAAGGCTGGGGGAAGAATTTAGGAAGATGGGGTGTTATGCTTAAAAGGGACACTCCCAAATTTTTTTTTAAATTAAGTGTTTATTTTGTATTGTTGATTTCAGATAGGTCTTGTTATGAGAGTATATTATGAAATATTTTACTAAACAAGTGTGACTGGGCGCCGCCATTTTGTGAAATAGTGTTTGTGTGCCACCCCCTAGTGACTTTACAGCACTAGTATCTCACTTTGGGGCTGGGGACACAGAATACAGTCTATAAGTCAGAATTCTGATCATAGACTTGCATTGAATGGGATGATAATGTAACTATTATATCACAAGGGGGCAGAGTTATATACTGTTTGATCAGGTCAATCTCCTCTGTGCTGTACACAGCCACCTAGTCCTGCCCACTGATACACAGGAGCCAGTAAGAGAGCAGGGGAGTATCTTATGACAACACGCAAGCTCCAGCCACAGTTGTAAAGTGAGACTTGCTGGAAGATTTGAGACTGTTGCCTCATGGGTAAAATTCTCAAAATGGATGCTGGAGATCAACACCTAATTTTATTTTTACTTTTTATGCAATTAATTCAAACATAGAAAGAAAGAAAAAAAAAAAAAGTGACATGTCTTATATTTGTGTTTGTTTTAAATGCACAAATAATCTAGTTACATCTTATGTAAGTGGTGGAGTCTCTATACGCAACTAAAATGTACATTTTATAGACCAGTCACGTGTGATCTCCCCCTTTAAGGATCAGTATTACCATCACACCCTAAGAATTGCAAGACTCTTGCATTTTAATACAGACTTTATTTTGAAACACCAAGCAAAGTGGTCCACAAAGATTTAAAAACAAAAAACATTAAAAACCCCAATTAGTTTGGTCTGTCCCAAGTGGTTTCATGCAGAGAATAGAGTTCAGCATCTCTTAAATCCTGGACACAAAGGACCAGGGAGAAAAGGGAGTGTAAAATTGGAGAATGCTGCCACACAAGGCACTGGAAACTAGCTGAACTCCCGTTAATGCCACCACATGTTACATGGGTGCACACGGCTAGATGCCAAATCCTAGAAACCGGATATGTAATTTATTTCATTATAAAGTTTACTAAATGCTTTACTCTAAGCTAGGTGCACAAAGAATTAAAATCTGCGTTAAAAACCCCCTCGACCAAACTGGTAAAAATGGAGGCATGGGTAAAAAGCTTCGAGAAAAGTGGAAATAAATATTTCACAGAAGACTTGTTACATAGCTAGACATGGTTATTGGAAACATGCAGCCCTCAGTGAGCTTCAAAGATTCCACAGTTTAAAGGGATTTTTTTTTTTTTTTTAAGTGGTTAATAAAAAGGACAGAATTTGAGAAGGTTTACCAAAGGACAGAAGCCAGAAAAGACCTCTTAAACCTAGTGTAAAACCAATTCTACAGGAGTTAGGACAGTGCTAGGTCTAACGAAAGGCCCCCCCGGACATCATGGCTGTCCAGGCAGGTTCAGAAAGGAGCTTCCCAGGACATGCGGGCGGACATCATGGCCCTCTTCAGCTGCTCATAAGTCACAAACATGACTACGTTCCAAGAGCCCAATCTCAGGAAAGATGGCATGAATCTGCAGGGAAGACGACAGATATAGAGTCAGTGTTACAAGACATTTCGGAACAGATCTGAAGATTGGCCATAAAAGGGTCAGCTCTGGTGCAAAGCTCGAAAAATAGAGAACTGAATTTCAGATATAAACCCCCTTTGTGTTAGTTTAGTCGACCGATAAATGGGTTTTAACATCTTACAAGGCTCTGATTTCTAACATCACCATCTGGCTTGATATGCAAGTGTAGAACATGCAATGGGAAACTTGTAATTTGCATTCAAAGCCACATTATGACACCAGACACCTTCCATTGTACACGGAGTGTGCAATTCTATCAACGCTTACAAAGTACAGATTTTATTTATTACGCCCTGTATTTCACATGAGGTTTAGGAGACTGCAGTAAATCTGCTCTATTGCAGATGTGTTAGAAGATACGATCCGGTTATCTGATGAACCAGCACTCAACCCTTCCAGTTAATTATGAATTACCCTTATCTGCTAATTACATTATGGCCCCATCATAGACCTTTGATCCTAGCTCATTAAGTGACAGGGTGGGTTACAAGTGCAGAGCGCTACAGTTACAGTCTACTCAGTGTGCTGCAATATCTGCTCACATGGCATATACACAAATCTATACAAGGGTTTAATTTAAATTTAAAAAAAAAAAATGGCTATTAAAACTCCATGCTCCTCCCATTTTACTGACACTTTTAGAATGTTGTGGTATGAGGTAGTTTACCAGGCAGGCAGTGTGATGTCATGCAGTTAGTGACCTCACCACCACAACATTCTAAAATGGAATGTCAGTAAAATGGGAGGAGCATGGTGTTTTAGTAGCCATGTTGCATCTATCCACATAGCAAAAGGACTGAACATATGCCTTTAAGCCTGGATATGGCCCATTGACCCGTTCATGGATTACTCACCCTTTGTAGAAAGCCCGGGGCCCCTCCTTTTTGAACATGGTGAGGGCACAGTTCAGGGCGCCATTGTACTGGCCCTTGGCAGAGTTCATGTATCTTGTCTTCACTACATCAACAGGGGAGGCGATCACAGTGGTGCAGAAACCAGCTCCGAACGCAGAGGTAAAATGGCAGGGGAGGGTGTCTGCAAAGGTAGAGGGAGGAGTTAGGACCCAGCAACGTCAATCAAGGCAAAGTCGGTACATTTATAGCATTATTGGGGCGGGGGGGGGGGGGGGGGGGAGATAATCTACTGTTTGTAGAGTACATATACAATGCCAAGCTTAGCAAGGATTTCTTAGAAGACAGACATACTTTAACAGAAGTGCCAGTCACATTGGATCACTATATCAGTGTGAGCAGACTGAATTCTCACCTGGTGATGCCAATCATAGATAAAAATAATGTGCTCTGTATAAAGGGGGCAGACATGTTGAGTCAGCTCTTCATGGATCAGGCACAAGATTCTAAAAAAATGTGTGTGTCTGCTCCCGGATAGCGCTATATGGAGCAAAGAGGGCTCAGTAAGGAGCTTTATTGGTTCTCTTTTAATTTAAAAAAAGACAACAGCTGGCATTAAATGAAGCTTTCTTTAAAGGAACCCCATGCTTTATACCTAGAACCCCCAACATCCACACAGTGAGACTCACCAGTCATTAGGTTGGATTTCAGAAGGGTATCCTTAATGAGGTCGTACGTCACCAGCTCAGTGCAGTTGACTAATGCATTGCGGGTAATATTTGGTCCGGTTCCTGTACAAAAAGAGAATTCTCATTATAGAGACCGTATCTCACAATGCCGGGGCGTACAAAAAAAAAAAAAAAAAAACATTTCGCGTTTAGATCTCTGGTGGAATACCAGCTCTAAAAATGGTGCAGACGCCATGGACACCAATGGCATGTTCCCACTGTTCAGACCACTTAGCACTTTGAGCCAGAAGCCATTTTGAAAACCCCATTCCAGCGGACAGGATGCTGAACTACAACTCCCATCATGCCCTCCCTTTTCCAATTAAAGGAACTGTACGCACCTTTCCACAGGCCGCGCATGCCTTCCTCCCGGGCGATGGTTTTGTAGGCATCCATGGTGCCCTTGTAGCGCCGGCTGCCGCTGGAGACAGTGGCCTGGAAGCGCACCTTCACCACATCTGTGGGCTGAGCCACGGCCACTGCCATGGCACCTGTGGTACAGCCAGCCAACAGCCGACTACCAATGCCAACATCTGCAAGAGAAAATAAAAGCCTGGTTACCACATAAGCGTGGCACAAGGGGGCCATGAATACATTAGATTCTGTAGATTGGGGGAATTAAAGGGACTCCTATTCAATAGGGAGATTCTATGGGTGTTTAAAGGGACACTAGCCCAGGGCTACAGAGGAGGGTGCAGGTTTGCAGAGAAAACTCAATCTGGGCGTGTTACCAGGAAGATAACTGGTTTTAATTAGGAGATTACAGACAGGACCAACGCCTTAACCCTGCGAGAGCATCACACGGGGAATAGAGGAAGGACTCACGCTCAGATCCTTTTGTGTAGAACTGCTTCACTGAATCGTACAGTCCGATCCGGACGGACGCAAAGCTCATCTGTCGCTGCAGACCGGCCACCAGGCCATTGTACAGACTCTTAGGACCCTCAGTCTTCACCATGGTGGAGATGGTGCCAAAGACCCCCTTGTACTGGGCGGTCTTCATATTGACCGATACTTTGGTCTCTCCTTGGACCTGCAGGATGAGAAAAGGGGAAGGAACTTACAATCGTATAGTTACACAAGCTCAGGTGTTCAGAAATACATCTCACTTGTGTTGTATATAGGAGGCTTTTTAGATCGGTGAGAATTTTACTTTACGGTCATTAATATTTTAGAACTTTTTTTCCCCCCCATGGAAGAAAATTGCAGGGAACGGAAAAAACAGGAATTTTAATATTAAAGTTGCAAAATTCTCCCATTTAGCAGAAACCATTTTGGCTTTAAAATTGCAATTCCTTTTTCATTAATAAAAGCATTTATTTACATTATCTTTAAAACCGAGGGGAAGTACAAAAAAAAAAAAAAAAGGCAGTTTGGGGGCACAGGATCTCAGGACAAATGGGTGGGTTTCATACCTGGAGTCTGACTTTAGCAGTGTCCAGGGGGAAGGTGAACAGATCAGCTATACAAGCTGCAGTCCCAGCCCCGATGAACTTCACTGCCGCTGTAGGGGGAACGTCGGTGGGCTTGAATCCAACCATTGTCAGGTTTGTTTGGAGTGTTGAGGTACAGAAGGGAAGTCTGGATTTGTTGTAGTGATAAGACAAGGCAAATAAACTCTGCCAGAGTCTGAAAAAGAAAAAAATATAATATCCAATTAAAAAAAATAATCACAATATATACCAGGGTAATCACCAGCAGTTTCTGGACTACAACTACCATAATTCTCTGCCATTCAAGAAAGTGTGGAATTATGGGATTAGTAGTTCAGCAGCTGCTGGGATTTACAACTCCCATCATGCTCTGTAAGGGCACGGTATAACAGCTGGACCGCCAGGAGTGTTTTTTAAAGCCCCTTTGAAGTTTTTGTATACGAAGGCTGTTTTTGGTATTGCCCTGCCCCATCACCAATTCAACCATGGAGGCCAACCTTGGCACTGCAGATTATTCTGCTTTACGGCAGACTGAGGATCATGGGATATGTAGTTCTGAAACCTTGGTAGTGCAAATGTTCACCATGACTGCACTTAAACCTTTAGATTAAAAAGGTGTGTAAATAAATGACTGTATGGCCATGTATTGGGCATACAATCGCTGAAAAAACAGGTCTGGTTAATACCCCACTATACCTTCAGTCATTCACACACAAAAAAAAAAAAAAAAAAAAAAAAAAAGTTGTAAAATGTGTCCCTCGTTGGCCACCTGAAATGTTGGGAGGTATGCATTAGCCTGGGGACAAGGCCGTGCCAGAGAATTTTATATAAAAGGAATCAATGATCCTGGTTTAAAGAGACAGTCTCCTTAACAACATCTGAGAAGTGAATTTCGAGGGGGTAAATAATGAAACCCCCTGTAGCACCTTCATTGCCAGGAAGTCTAGATTACAAACTGTACGGTTTATTCTGCACTTTGCAGCCATAATTAGAAGACTGGGTCCCTTTAAATAGATAGAGCTGTGTGTGGACACTGCTCCCAAACAGTTAAACTCCCAAACAGACCCCGTGAAAACAGGCCTCTCTAATGCCAGTCAGTGAGTCTCCTTTGTGAAGTACACAGCTGTTCTTAAAGGGACCCTCCCACCACATCCCCATGACCTCTCCCCTACATCCTGCAGGCAGATGGCAGAGTCTGGTTATCTATGTGTAAGAGAATCAGGTTACCCAGCCTGGTCCATTATAAGGCAGGAAAGCGACCCTTAATCCAGCAGACAGCCCCCCCCCCATATAAACCCTTTACCCATCAGATCTGTGGGAGCCTCTAAAGTAGTATTATTTGGTAAATGTGAAGTTTGTAGTCTAAATGAGGGAATCCGTGTAGATAACATGGAAGGAGCCTATAAAGCTCTCCAACATGTTTAACCCATTCTGGGGCATTAAGAATCAGCCTTTAACCCTCTCTTTGCCATGGTGTGGTGTCCTAGGGTGAGCTAGATTGGCCTGACCGTTTTACCTTATTCAAGTGTGCCAGGTTATTTGGGAAGGTGGTGATCAGGATTCCCTGAAGGCCTCACGTCCGTCACATTTACCGCTGGCGGGCATAATCCGGTACCCTTTACTTTCCATAGAAAATTGGTGGAAAAGAAGATGTCGTATAAACATAATACGTATCCTATGGGGTGGAGAGAGAGGGGAAAGGGTTAACACCAAGAAAAAAAAAAAAAAAAATCAATGAAATAATAAATCCAGCATACAATGCAACAGGACAGGCATGCTTTATCAAGGTCAAAGGGCAAGTTTGGAAAAGCGGTCCAGACTCCATGGAAGCCAGTGGGATGTTCCTGCTGAGGACATCACTTTTGGAGCTTGGCCCCTGGATTCCAGGACATGGGAGCTTTAGATCCAAGACAGGTGCAGATTACATTCTCTTATGGGGTCCAGCTGTGGCCCCCCATTTGCACAGAACAGAAGGTGTAGGACACAGGGAACAGATACTGTGTAACAGAAGGGGACTTTCTTCGAATATGTAAAATAAACCCGATCAGTTTCCAGCAAGTCACTCAGACTACCACAATACATATTGGGGGGGGGGGGGAGGAGGAATGTACAGGGGGTAATTAATATTTAAATAAATAAAGATCTAGAAATAGGAGACACATTCAGTAATTTACAAGAATAAAAAAACCACCAGTTCACTGAGCTCAGTAATTAAAGAGACCATTAATTAACAAAAACCTTTGGTAAAATAGGGTTTAACTCAAAGTCCCAGAGGCAGTCACAAAATAAGACAATGAATGGTGTGGGAAGGAATTATATTAAATAAGGGTGGGGGGTAAATGGCTGCCACTGGCCCACTCTTAGAGAGACAAAGCGGAGGCATAATGGAAAGTGGAGTTTGGTGCTCTAGCACTTAATGAGTTAATAAAAAAAATAAATAAAAGGGAAGCCTGATAGAACACATGGGAAGCTCAACCCCCATTATACCCAGGCAGAGCAGAGACAAAGAAACAGCAGAGAGGGAAAATGCCACAGTGCCGGAGATCAGAAAGCACCTAACCCCCCCCCCCCCCCAGACACATCTAGAGGTAACAATCACTAATCAAATAATAATGAGCCCATCATATAAAGCTTAGATTAAACCCCTATAATAATGAGCACCATCATATAAAACCTATAATAATGAGCACCATCATATAAAACCTATAATAATGAGCACCATCATATAAAACCTATAATAATGAGCACCATCATATAAAACCTATAATAATGAGCACCATCATATAAAACCTATAATAATGAGCAACATCATATAAAACCTATAATAATGAGCAACATCATATAAAACCTATAATAATGAGCATATTAACCAGGGTCAGGAACACTTGGCTGTACTCACCGGTATGGGAAAAAAAGTGTCCAAGTCAATCAGAAGGGGGGGGTACCCTAAGAAGAGGCAGTGGGGGTCAGTTAGATGAGGCTGTAATGAGGAGGAGAGGATGGGGGGGCAGCTGATCTGTCCTCAGACTTCTAAGAAAGAGCTGAGTCAGAAGAGATGCTCTCCAGCTCTATATATACACACAATGGACATGTGGGTGGATCTGATTCCATGCACACCCCCTACCCCTACCCCTGCCCCTGCCCCTGCCCCTCCCTCCGCCTTCCCCTGCCCCTCCCTCCGCCTTCCCCTGCACCCCCCCTGCCCCTCCCTGCCCCTCCCTGCACACAGGATGTGCCACAGGCCGGGGAGATCCAATCTATAACCAGCATCCAAGCAAAATAGGAATCACTTAGTATTATTCAATAGTTTGTTACATAGAACAGCACTGAACACTGTGTACTTAGCCTGTCTATATATATAGTATGTACCTTTCCCATATATATATATATATAAAGAATAAACATAGCAGGAAACGCCATTATAAATATTAAACATATAACAAATAATTCACAGGGACATTCTGTAGTTAGAAGAGGTAGATAGATAGATATATAGATAGAATGATACAAATAGAGCCAGATATATAGATAGAATGATACAAATAGAGACAGATATATAGATAGACAGACATATATACATAATAGGTTAATAGATAGATTGTCTATCTACATATTTGTATCAGACATATATATATATATTAGATAGATTGATACAAATGTATAGAGACAGATACATAGACAGACATATATATATATATATATATATATATTAGATAGATAAATAGATAGATTGATACAAATGTATAGAGACAGATTTATACATAGACAGACAGATATATAGCTATATACATAACAGATAGATTGATACAAATAGATAGAGATATATATATAGATACATAGATAGACTGATACTGGTAGATAGATAGATAGATAGATAGATAGATAGATAGATAGATATAGACAGACAGATATAGAAAGTCAGACAAATTTATACATAATAGATAAGTCAGACAGACAAATATATAAAGGATACTTAGACAGACAAACAGATAGATAGACAGACACAGCCAGTCAGACAGTTATATATAGATATACAGGACAGACAGATAAAGAGATAGATAGGTCCACAGACAGACAGATGGCTATAGACAGACATTTAGTTAAAGACATACATATAGATAGACATATAGCCAGGCATCCCCCTATGATTTACATACATGACAATAAGCTATGTTTGTTACAGATCTGGGATATTGGGCATCATTGTATGAGGGGTCGGGGGATTAGGCTGGATTGGGGCAGTTTATCACAATACAGTGTAAAACCAGATGTCAATTCAATGTATTTGCCCACAGGACAGACCATTCCGTATCTGGGGCTTTTAGAGACTGATTGAATTCATCATACCACCCCTGCATGTTAGGCGATCCATGTAACTACTACCAATTCTCTTTACCCATGTGTGCATATACACCAGTATATACCTTATATAGATCCTATATTAATCTCTATAGAAAGATATATAATATAATGAACACTGTAGACTGCTTGAAAAATGCAATCTTTATTTATAATCAATAAAACAAAAAAGAACCAGCAATGCAATGTAAAAGGGGAGAAATCAGGTGTGAACTAAACTGGTTCATGGGTTGAAGGATAAAACTTACCAGGAAAGGTTAAAGCATCTTAACATGTATAGCTTGGAGGAAAGACGTAACAGGGGGGATATGATAGAAACATTTATATACATAAAGGGAATCAACACAGTAAAGGAAGAGAGTATATTTAAAAGAAGAAAAACTACCACAACTAGAGGACATAGTCTGAAATAAGAGGGGCAACGATTTAAAAGTAATATCAGGAAGTATTACTTTACTGAGAGGGTAGTGGATGTATGGAATAGTCTTCCAGCAGAAGTGGTAGAGGTAAACACAGTCAAGGATTTTAAGCATGCGTGGGATCGACACAAGGCTATCCTAGCTATAAGACCGGGAACGGGGGACTAATAAAAGTACTCAAAAAAAATTGGGCAGACTAGATGGACCGAATGGTTCTTATCTGCCGACACATTCTATGTTTCTATGTTTCTATGATTAGGGTCTTCTCTAGCACAGAGCCAGGAAAATGAGCTGGCCATTTGGGAGTTGCAGTACCTAAAGTTGACCACAGGACGGCATAGTCATCCAGTTTGATGAATTCAACTGTACCATAATTCCTCTCTAATGCTATATGTCTATAAATGATCCAACTAGACACACTTCACTTCAGCCTACCATTTGCCATGCTTTATTCAAGTTATATAATTAGAGAAGTGTATTATTATTAGGAATATCAAGTGTGCAGTGTGTTCTGATGTTTGATTCTCCAGTGTGTATATCCTGACAGTATACAGAGTTAAGATGAGTTCTGTCTGGTTTAATGGCAGTGACTTAGAAATGGGTCTAAAAGCTCAGAAATTCGTTATCTTCAGTCAAATGTCCAACAAAATAACTGAGGAAAGGGACCGAATGAGGACAGAAGACGCTGGGCTGAAGAGCTTGCACTTCTTACGTAGCCTCGGTACACATTATTATTTGCAAAGCTTGCTGCGTTCTCCAAAAAAAGGGAAAGAAAATACTGACAAATGGTTTAAAAAAAAAAATCCCATCCGCTTTAATCTGGATATTATGTAAGCGCTTTCTAGGCCAATCAGCTGATGCTTCCAACGAGAACAAGGAAGGGATTTCACCAGAAGGCTGAGGTTCCCCTTTAATCTCCCCCCACCTGGCTGACACGGTTTGGGGGGGCTGATCACTAAAATGGTCAGTTGGGGTGATTTAACTATACATTGTGCAGGGCCAAGTCTGGTGATATTCTCTGGCTAGTTGCCAGATCACCTGGCTCGGCCTGAGGGGTTGGTGACCCGTACGATTGCACAGGGTGTAACAGCCTGGGGTTGCAGAGTGCCCTGCTCGCAGAGCTTACAATCTAGAGGAACAGACTGATACATGAGGTAGAGAGCCCTGCTCCCAGAGCTTACAATCTAGAGGAACAGACTGATACATGAGGCAGAGAGCCCTGCCTGGAGAGCTTACAATCTAGAGGAACAGACTGATACATGAGGGACAGACTGATACATGAGGTAGAGAGCCCTGCTCGCAGAGCTTACAATCTAGTGGGACAGACTGATACATGAGGCAGAGAGCCCTGCTCGCAGAGCTTACAATCTAGAGGGACAGACTGATACACGAGATAAAGTGCCCTGCTCGCAGAGCTTACAATCTAGAGGAACAGACTGATACATGAGGCAGAGAGCCCTGCTCACAGAGCTTACAATCTAGAGGGACAGACTGATACATGAGGCAGAGAGCCCTGCTTGCAGAGCTTACAATCTAGAGGAACAGACTGATACATGAGGCAGAGAGCCCTGCTCGCAGAGCTTACAATCTAGAGGGACAGACTGATACATGAGGCAGAGAGCCCTGCTCACAGAGCTTACAATCTAGAGGGACAGACTGATACATGAGGCAAAGAGCCCTGCTCACAGAGCTTACAATCTCGAGGGACAGACTGATACATGAGGCAGAGTGCCCTGCTCACAAAGCTTACAATCTAGAGGAACAGACTGATACATGAGGCAGAGAGCCCTGCTCGCAGAGCTTACAATCTAGAGGGACAGACTGATACATGAGGTAGAGAGCCCTGCTCGCAGAGCTTACAATCTAGAGGAACAGACTGATACATGAGGCAGAGAGCCCTGCTCGCAGAGCTTACAATCAAGAGGAACAGACTGATACATGAGGTAGAGAGTCCTGCTCGCAGAGCTTACAATCTAGAGGGACAGACTGGTAAATGAGGCAGAGAGCCCTGCTCACATAGCTTACAATCTAGAGGGACAGACTGATACATGAGGCGGAGAGCTCTGCTCCCAGAGCTTACAGTCCAGAGGAACAGACTGATACATGAGGTAGAGAGCCCTGCTCACAGAGCTTACAATCTAGAGGGACAGACTGATACATGAGGTAGAGAGCCCTGCTCGCAGAGCTTACAATCTAGAGGAACAGACTGATACATGAGGTAGAGATCCATGCTCCCAGAGCTTACAATCTAGAGGAACAGACTGATACATAAGGCGGAGAGATCTGCTCGCAGAGCTTACAATCTAGAGGAACAGACAGATACATGAGGCAGAGAGCCCTGCTCGCAGAGCTTACAATCTAGAGGGACAGACTGATACATGAGGCGGAGAGCCCTGCTCGCAGAGCTTACAATCTAGAGGGACAGACTGATACATGAGACGGAGAGCCCTGCTCACAGAGCTTACAATCTAGAGGAACAGACAGATACATGAGGCAGAGAGCCCTGCTCGCAGAGCTTACAATCTAGAGGGACAGACTGATACATGAGTTAGAGAGCCCTGCTCGCAGAGCTTACAATATAGAGGTACAGACTGATACATGAGGCAGAGAGTCCTGCTCACAGAGCTTACAATCTAGAGGGACAGACTGATACATGAGGCTGAGAGCCCTGCTCACAGAGCTTACAATCTAGAGGGACAGACTGATACATGAGGTAGAGAGCCCTGCTCGCAGAGCTTACAATCTAGAGGAACAGACTGATACATGAGGTAGAGATCCATGCTCCCAGAGCTTACAATCTAGAGGAACAGACTGATACATAAGGCGGAGAGCTCTGCTCGCAGAGCTTACAATCTAGAGGAACAGACTGATACATGAGGTGGAGAGCCCTTCTCCCAGAGCTTACAACCTAGAGGGACAGATTGATACATGAGGCGGAGAGCCCTGCTCGCAGAGCTTACAATCTAGAGGGACAGACTGATACATGAGACGGAGAGCCCTGCTCACAGAGCTTACAATCTAGAGGAACAGACTGATACATGAGGCGGAGAGCCCTGCTCGCAGAGCTTACAATCTAGAGGTACAGACTGATACATGAGGCAGAAAGTCCTGCTCGCAGAGCTTACAATCTAGAGGTACAGACTGATACATGAGGCAGAGAGTCCTGCTCACAGAGCTTACAATCTAGAGGGACAGACTGATACATGAGGCGGAGAGCTCTGCTCGCAGAGCTTACAATCTAGAGGTACAGACTGATACATGAGGCAGAGAGTCCTGCTCACAGAGCTTACAATCTAGAGGGACAGACTGATACATGAGGCGGAGAGCTCTGCTCGCAGAGCTTACAATCTAGAGGAACAGACTGATACATGAGGTGGAGAGCCCTTCTCCCAGAGCTTACAATCTAGAGGGACAGATTGATACATGAGGCGGAGAGCCCTGCTCGCAGAGCTTACAATCTAGAGGGACAGACTGATACATGAGACGGAGAGCCCTGCTCACAGAGCTTACAATCTAGAGGAACAGACTGATACATGAGGCGGAGAGCCCTGCTCGCAGAGCTTACAATCTAGAGGTACAGACTGATACATGAGGCAGAAAGTCCTGCTCACAGAGCTTACAATCTAGAGGGACAGACTGATACATGAGGCTGAGAGCCCTGCTCGCAGAGCTTACAATCTAGAGGGACAGACTGATACATGAGGGAGAGAGTCCTGCTCGCAGAGCTTACAATCTAGAGGAACAGACTGATACATGAGGTAGAGAGCCCTGCTCGCAGAGCTTACAATCTAGAGGGACAGACTGATACATGAGGTAGAGAGCCCTGCTCGCAGAGCTTACAATCTAGAGGAACAGACTGATACATGAGGTATAGAGCCCTGCTCACAGAGCTTACAATCTAGAGGGAAAAACTGATACATGAGGTAGAGAGTCCTGCTCGCAGAGCTTACAATCTAGAGGGAGTGGAGACACATAATGTGAGTGAAAAGGTTAATGGGGAAGGTGTTAGTAGTAACAGTATTTGGGGACAGTGTGTGTTCTATTGGATGACTAGGGACTGTTCCCAAACAGCTAGTATTTGTTGATAAACCTACTGGGTGAATTCGAGGTGGGGTGCTGCATGGAGCAGAGCTAATATTAGTGCAATCATTTTCTATATTTTTCCAACCCTTTAACATGTTGCCTTTCTTCATTCCAGCCCCAGCCACATCCTGAGAGCCGAGTGGGAGAGTCATAATAAGATGCAAACTTGATATTTGTGAGTAAATCAACCCTCTGTAGAATACGATCTAATGAATACACACAACTGATACTGAGCTTTAATACACATGCATGAAAGGCAGCTCATTTCAAAGTCTTAGTCCTGAGGCTTAACTAATTATCAAACTATGAGAAGGAAGAGGGAAACGCCTGTGTACAGAATCCAGCACAATAAGACTGGTTATAATGTGTATTACTGACAATGCATTGGAGCAGCCACCTGCACAGTGCAAATATAAAGCCTCCTAAGGCTGCACCCCCCCACCCCTCAGGCTGCGCCCCCCCTGACCCCCCTCAGGCTGCACACCCCCGAGGCCTCTGTCATGCTAACTCAGTGATTAAATTATGGACGTTATGCATGAAAAAGGGAATTGGAAAAATTCTCCAGTGCAGCCAAATGGGAGAATTGTTTTCCTTTCCGACTACTTTGGCCTTGAAGGGTCTGTATCACCTAAACATTGCTTATACTGCAGAGAATAGAAACAGAAAACATGATGGATACATTGTGTTAGTAGAATTGTAGCAAAGGCAGGGCCGATTTAACCGATGGGCAAAGTGGCCACTTGCCCAGGTCCCACTGGTATAAGGGGCCCCCGCCTCCTTATGACTTATGATTAAGCGTGCATCCACGCGAAACGCGATAGGTTTTCCACCCCGTTTCTGCTGTTTCACATCTACCTTCATTTCTGCAAATAAACATCACCTATTTTTCAACTTGAATTCCTGAGTGCGGATTCTTCTCTTCACCGTTTCTTCATTTATTGCATATTACTGGGTATACTGGCTGTGGAATATTACTGGGTATACTGGCTGTGGCATATTACTGGGTATACTGGCTGTGGCATATTACTGGATATACTGGCTGTGGCATATTACTGGATATACTGGCTGTGGCATATTACTGGGCATACTGGCTGTGGCATATTACTGGATATACTGGCTGTGGCATATTACTGGGTATACTGGCTGTGACATATTACTGGGTATATTGGCTGTGGCATATTACTGGATATACTGGCTGTGGCATATTACTGGGTATACTGGCTGTGACATATTACTGAGTATACTGTCTGTAGCATATTACTGGATATACTGGCTGTGGCATATTACTGGATATACTGGCTGTGGCATATTACTGGATATACTGGCTGTGGCATATTACTGGACATACTGGCTGCGGCATATTACTGGACATACTGGCTGTTACATATTACTGGGTATACTGGCTGTGGCATATTACTGGGTATATTGGCTGTGGCATATTACTGGATATACTGGCTGTGGCATATTACTGGGTATACTGGCTGTGGCATATTACTGGATATACTGGCTGTGGCATATTACTGGGTATACTGGCTTTGGCATATTACTGGGTATACTGGCTGTGGCATATTACTGGATATACTGGCTGTGACATATTACTGGGTATACTGGCTGTGGCATATTACTGGGTATACTGGCTGTGACATATTACTGAGTATACTGTCTGTAGCATATTACTGGATATACTGGCTGTGGCATATTACTGGATATACTGGCTGTGGCATATTACTGGATATACTGGCTGTGGCATATTACTGGACATACTGGCTGCGGCATATTGCTGGACATACTGGCTGTTACATATTACTGGGTATACTGGCTGTGGCATATTACTGGGTATACTGGCTGTGGCATATTACTGGATATACTGGCTGTGGCACATTACTGGATATACTGGCTGTGGCATATTACTGGGTATATTGGCTGTGGCATATTACTGGATATACTGGCTGTGGCATATTACTGGGTATACTGGCTGTGGCATATTACTGGATATACTGGCTGTGGCATATTACTGGGTATACTGGCTGTGGCATATTACTGGGTATACTGGCTGTGGCATATTACTGGATATACTGGCTGTGACATATTACTGGGTATACTGGCTGTGGCATATTACTGGGTATACTGGCTGTGGCATATTACTGGGTATACTGGCTGTGGCATATTACTGGATATACTGGCTGTGACATATTACTGGGTATACTGGCTGTGGCATATTACTGGGTATACTGGCTGTGGCATATTACTGGGTATACTGGCTGTGGCATATTACTGGGCATACTGACTGTGGCATATTACTGGATATACTGGCTGTGGCATATTACTGGATATACTGGCTGTGGCATATTACTGGATATACTGGCTGTGGCATATTACTGGGTATACTGGCTGTGGCATATTACTGGATATACTGGCTGTGGCATATTACTGGGCATACTGGCTGTGGCATATTACTGGATATACTGGCTGTGGCATATTACTGGGTATACTGGCTGTGGCATATTACTGGGCATACTGGCTGTGGCATATTACTGGGCATACTGGCTGTGGCATATTACTGGATATACTGGCTGTGGCATATTACTGGATATACTGGCTGTGCCATATTACTGGGTATACTGGCTGTGGCATATTACTGGGTATACTGGTTGTGGCATATTACTGGGCATACTGTCTGGGGCATATTAATGGGTATACTGGCTGTGGCAAATTAATGGGCATACTGTCTGTGGCATATTACTAAGCATACTGGCTGTGGCATATTACTGGGCAAACTGGCATTGGCATATTACTTGGTACTCTGGCTGTGGCATATTACTAAGCATACTGGCTGTGGCATATTAATTGGCAAATTGGCTCGGCCATATTAATGGGAAAACTAATAATAATATATTAATTGGCAAACTACCAGTGGCATATTAATGGGCAAACTTTGGCATATTTTGCCAAACTGGTTGTTGCATATGTTAATGGCAAACTTATTGTGGCATGTTAATTGGTAAATGATTGTGGCTCATTTTAATTGGCAAAGTGATTCTGTGGCATCATCTGTGGGGCAAAATAACATGTACTATGGGGCAAAGTGACACTGTGGCATGTTCTGCAGGGGCAGTTCTGTGAGGGAAAGCGACACTGTGGGGCAAATTGACAGTGGCATGCCAAATAATGAGGGTGCAATATGAGTGAAAGCCAAGTGCTGTGGGTGCAATATAGTTGCATGACAAGTGCTGTGGGTACTGTATGGTGCTGTGTTAAGTCCTTTACCTTAAGTAGTCTTTATTCATTTTTATCAAATATACAAAAAAGAGAGAAAGACAATACAATACAAAACCAAATACATAAATACAAGGTACACGACAAGAGCAAGAAATATCGTAGAAGACATGAATTGAAGAAACATTCTTGATATAGCTCGTCCCCTTCCCACCCCCAACAACAGTTCCGACCCCTATGAGAGGTAAGACGGCTTTACCCCCCACAGTAAGATAGGTTCCGGATGGGCCCGGGAGACCAGTTAGAGACGAAGGGAGAAAGAAAAAAACAAAAAAAACAACACATGGGGAATAAAGGTAGATGGTTTCTTAATGGAGGGAGGAAGAACCAGATTGGGGTCCTCAAAGGGACTCAAATACATTGTGTCTGTTACGTCTTCAAAAGATATAGTGCGTAGAGCCTTTCAATCACACACACATTACAATAACCCAACAGACAAAGGGGGGAGGGCCCAGTCCCCCCCCCTGCATGCCCCCAGGAAAGCCCCAACCGACCGACTCCTAGCTAGCGAGTACGAATACAAATGATATTATAGTAAAACTAACTAACTCCCAGTTCCAAACTTCGTTTTTACGGAGTTCCAAATGTCCTCTGCTTCTCCGAGACTAGAGGAGGGAATCCCGGAGGCGCAGAACCCGGACTCCAAGACAAGTTGGAGACCAGTCTGCCTCTGGATCGTGTCCCAGGCCGGGATCTCCTGCCTCCTCCGGAGACGGGCCAGAGATAACTTGGTTCCCATGAGAATATTTATAGAGAGAATTGATCCGGGAGAGCGAGTGGGCCTCAGGTTGACGTGAAACAGGTAGGTCTGAGGTGTAAGGGGGGTAGAATCCAGGAGAAGGAAACCTAAGATAATTTCTAGTTTTCTTCTCAATGGGGCCAGGACGTCACAGGACCACCATGTGTGGAGATGTGTGCCCTCTCCTCTTTCACATCTCCAGCATAAACTTGGTACATTGGGAGATATATTGTTGAGGCGGGATGGCACCATGTACCAGCGAAAAAGGATCTTATAAAATAGTTCTTGAAGATTAACTCCATGTAACGCTCTTCTAGAATTCCTACAGGCAGCAGACCATGCCTTCGGATGGGAATGTTCTACCCAAGTCTGCTTCCCAGTATCTCAAGTGGTCTATCTTAAGATGGGAACCTAAATTATCAACAAGGGCCTGGAGTTTAGAAATAGTTTTAGTACCCATAGTTGAATGAACAAAATTATCGAGGGGGGAACAATCCACCCGTGGGTTACTCCTCAGGTAGCACTTAATCCGGAGAAAGTTAAAAACCTGGGAATCTGCGAGATTGTATGAGATGTGCAGTTCAGAGAAGGAGAGTGGAACGTCCTGTGATAAGAGATCCCCTAAATCTGTGAGAATCCCAGCAGAAGACCAGGGATAGAGGTGAAGGTCGCCTATAACGGAAGATAAGGCTCCCAGTGGTGCTAGATCGGTTGATCCCTGGGGCTTTGAGAAAAGGCTCTTAAACTTAAACATCCCACCGATAATATCCGCCACTATTGGGTTGACAATTTTTTTCGAAAACAGAACATGTGAACCAAAAGAAAAAAAAGGGGTTACGGCCGGCACAATCTGAGGTCTCCAAATGGCACCATGCTGCTTGAAGAAGGGGCTTATGTTTCCAAGCTAAAAAATGGGTAAACAGACAGATTTCCTGCAGTTCAGAAAGAATCGCAGCCCACCCGAGGCGAGACTACGCTTCAGGGTTTTACTGTCGATTCTCAGTTTTTTAGCGTCCCATACATAGGACGCGAACAGTAGGTTCAACTGTTTGAAGAAGACCCTAGGGGCACGCATAGGGATAGCTCTCATGAGTAGAGTTGAGCGGACACCTGGATGTTCGGGTTCGGCATGTTCGGACGAACTTCGGAAAAAAGTCCGGGTTCGGGCTCGAACTTGACCCTGAACCCGAACCCCATTGAAGTCAATAGGGACACGAACTTTTGGGCCTAAAATGCCTCTAAAAAAGTAATGGAAAGGGCTAGAGGGCTGAAAAATGAAATAAAATGTGGGTGAGTGTCCCCATTCGAAAGACATTCGGCTTATAGACTTTCGGTTTATAGAATACATGTAATGCTATTACTATTCTATGAACGAAAGTCTAGAAACCGAACGTAGTTCGGTTTATAGACTTTTCGGCTTATGGAATACACGTAATGCTATTGGCTTTCTATAAACCGAAATAGAGTCCCCATTCATAAGAATTTCTTATGAATGGGGACTCTGTTTCGGTTTATAGAAAGCCAATAGCATTACATACAATGTAATCGCCGAACCCCAAGCTCCAACACGAACATAGAGTGGAATGTCCGTGTTCTGGTCCGGGGTCCAAAAACCGGAATGTTCGGTACGAACCCGAACAGTGCGGTTCGGGTTCGCTCAACACTACTCATGAGGAAGAGAACCTTCGGGAGGACATACGCCTTCAGGGTGTTAAGACGGGCCAGCCATGAGGTATCTAACCCTCTCCAGCTTAAAAAAGAGCTTTCGAAGGTCAGAGGCCAAACTCTCATAGTTGAGAGATAATGTCTGTCTCAAATTTGAGGTAATCTTTACCCCCAGGTAAGTAATAGTGTTATTAGCCCATTGAATACTACCTACCTCCGATACATTCCCTCTGAGCCGATGTTAGAGATAATGTTAATGATTGGGTCCTGCTCAGATTCACTTTATAATTGGAAAAGGAGCCATATTGATTTACCAATTGGAGTGCATGAGAAAGAGAAATCTCTAGAGAGGTTATGGAGAGCAGGATGTCTTATCAGAGCAGCAAGCGGTCCCATGCTTAAGTGTTAAGTCCTTTAGATGCAATGTGGGTGCAGAAAAAGGGAATAAAAACAAGAAATATAATTGTATAATATTTATTACATATATAGTTGAATGTGATATGAAAATAGTTGCATATAATATTAGAAAGTTGACATTTGCATACAGTTTTTTACATTGCAAACATTGGGTCACGGGGGGCCCACTAATAAAGACTCTGCCCAGAGCCCACTAGGGTCTCAAAGCGGCCCTGAGCAAAGGCACAATATTCCTGGTATCTGACTGGCAGAATATTCCTGGTATCTGAGTGGCACACTATTACTGGGTTCTGACTGGCACACTATTCCTGGGCTCTGACTAGCACACTATTCCTGGGCTCTGAGTTGCACATTATTCCTGGGCTCTGACTGGCACAATATTCCTGGTATCTGACTGGCACAATATTCCTGGGCTCTGACTGGCACAATATTACTGGTATCTGAGTGGCACACTATTACTGGGTTCTGACTGGCACAATATTACTGGGCTCTGACTGGCACACTATTCCTGGGCTCTGAGTGGCACACTATTCCTGGGCTCTGACTGGCACAATATTACTGGGCTCTGACTGGCACAATATTTATGGTATCTGACTGGCACAATATTACTGGGCTCTGACTGGCACAATATTACTGGGCTCTGACTGGCACACTTTTACTGGGCTCTGACTGGCACACTATTACTGGGCTCTGAATGGCACACTTTTACTGGGCTCTGACTGGCACACTATTACTGGGCTCTGAATGGCACAATATTACTGGGCTCTGACTGGAACAATATTCGTGGGCTCTGACTGGCACAATATTCCTGGTATCTGACTGGCATAATATTACTGGGCTCTGACTAGCACACTATTACTGGGCTCTGACTGGCACAATATTACTGGGCTCTGATTGGCACACTATTACTGGGCTCTGACTGGCACACTATTACTGGGCTCTGACTGGAACAATACTCCTGGTATCTGACTGGCACACTTTTACTGGGCTCTGACTGGCACACTATTACTGGGCTCTGACTGGCACAATATTACTGGGCTCTGACTGGCACACTATTACTGGACTCTGACTGGCACAATATTCCTGGGCTCTGACTGGCACAATATTACTGGGCTCTGACTGGCACAATATTCCTGGTATCTGACTGGCACAATATTCCTGGGCTCTGACTGGCACAATATTACTGGTATCTGACTGGCACAATATTACTGGGTTCTGACTGGCACACTATTCCTGGGCTCTGACTGGCACAATATTGCTGGCCTCTGACTGGCACAATATTCCTGGTATCTGACTGGCACAATATTCCTGGGCTCTGACTGGCACAATATTACTGGTATCTGAGTGGCACACTATTACTGGGTTCTGACTGGCACACTATTCCTGGGCTCTGACTGGCACAATATTCCTGGGCTCTGACTGGCACAATATTCCTGGGCTCTGACTGGCACAATATTACTGGGCTCTGACTGGCACACTATTCCTGGGCTCTGAGTGGCACACTATTCCTGGGCTCTGACTGGCACACTATTCCTGGGCTCTGACTGGCACACTATTACTGGGCTATGACTGGCACACTATTACTGGGCTCTGAGTGGCACAATATTCCTTGGTTCTGACTGGCACAATATTCCTGGGCTCTGACTGGCACAATATTCCTGGTATCTGACTGGCACAATATTCCTGGTATCTGACTGGCACAATATTCCTGGGCTCTGACTGGCACAATATTACTGGTATCTGAGTGGCACACTATTACTGGGTTCTGACTGGCACAATATTCCTGGGCTCTGACTGGCACAATATTCCTGGGCTCTGACTGGCACAATATTACTGGGCTCTGACTGGCACAATATTCATGGGCTCTGACTGGCACAATATTCCTGGTATCTGACTGGCATAATATTACTGGGCTCTGACTGGCACACTATTACTTGGCTCTGACTGGCACACTATTACTGGGCTCTGACTGGCATATTATTACAGGCATCTGACTGGCACACTATTACTGGGCTCTGAATGACACAATATTCCTGGTATCTTACTGGCACAATATTACTGGGCTCTGAGTGGCACAATATTACTGGTATCTGACTGGCACAATATTACTGTTATCTGACTGGCACAATATTACTGGGCTCTGAATGGCACAATGTTCCTGGTATCTGAATGGCACAATATTAATGGGCTCTGAGTGGCACACTATTACTGGTATCTGAATGGCACAATATTACTGGGCTCTGAGTGGCACAATATTCCTGGTATCTATAATTGTACAATTGTCACCTTATGGGGCGCTTGTGTGTGGCATAATTATTGAGCCCCATGTGTGGCATAATTAAGGGACTCTTTTGTGTGGCATAATTATGGGGCACCTATGTGTGTGTGTGTGTGTGTGGGGCATAATTATGGGGCACCTGTATGTGTGGCATAATTAATTGGGCAGAGGTGAGGCATAAATAGTGGGGCTCTGGTGTGGCATAATTTATGGGGCTCCTGTGTGTGGCATAAGTTATGGGGCTCCTGTGTGTGGCATAGTTATGGGGCTCCTGTGTGTGGCATAGTTATGGGGCTCCTGTGTGTGGCATAGTTATGGGGCTCCTGTGTGTGGCATAGTTATGGGGCTCCTGTGTGTGGCATAAGTTATGGGGCTCCGGTGTGTGGCATAGTTATGGGGCTCCTGTGTGTGGCATAGTTATGGGGCTCCTGTGTGTGGCATAGTTATGGGGCTCCTGTGTGTGGCATAGTTAATGGGCCATCTAACTGGCATTACTAAGGAATCTGTTTGGCATTGTATGGAGGAAATCCAGGGGGGTGACACCATGAGTTTCTGCACCGGGTGACACCAACCCTAGTGACGCCCCTGTGTCTGTGGCAAATGTATGTGTGGCTTGATATGCCAATGAACTAGTTTTCAATTTGCATATTAAGCCACAAGCTGATGTCATCAGTAGGAGACGAGACGGCCACATTTACAGGACAACTACATTTTAGGGTCTGCTCAATAAAGAGAGGATTTCAGGAAATGAAGATGGGAATTAATTGTCATTTGTTTCATTTGTATTGGAGTTCTGTTCACACAATATATCAAAAGATTCTAATCCTTTTTTTATTCTCTCAGTTCACAGCATACACCGTGTTTGAGTTGGCAGGGGGTCCCGTTGAGTTGGACATTCCCTCTTTCATGACATTGTTCTTCGTTACAATGCTGGGATTCCCCCTGGATTTTCAGGTTTTGAGGATGGTTTGATTTTTGTTTGTTTGACCCTTCCCGCGAGTCCTGCGTCAGCTGAATCTAGAATTTAGGTTGAAAAAAGACACAGGTCCATCAAGTTCAACCCTCCTACCTATCATTCCAGCGTTTTGATCCAAAAGAAGGCAAAAACCCCTAAGGAAGATATTTCAAATTTTGCCTCCTAGGGGGAAAAATTCCTTCTTGACTCCAAAAGGGCAATCAGATTTCTCCTTGGATCAATAAGCTCTATTATTAATGCTCATTCTATTATTAATACCCCTGTATGTTCTGCTTTTCCATGTTTAAATGCATCTATTGTGGTTGATAGCACTACCTCTCTTGGCAGTGAGTTCCATAACATTATTGTCCTTACCGTAAAGAATCCCTTCCTTTGCTGTCTATGAAATCTTTGCTCTTCCAGTCTCAGGGGGTGACCTCTTGTTCTTTGTACATTTCTATTAATGAACAGGTCCCTGGAGAGCTCCTTATATTGGCCCTGCAAATATTTATATAATGTTATCATATCCCCTCTAAGACGCCTTTTTTCTAACGTATATAAATTCAATTTTTTAAGTCTCTCTTCATAACTAAGATCCTCCAATCCCCTTATTAATTTTGTAGCCCTCCTTTGCACTTTTTCTAGTTCCATAATATCCTTTTTAAGGACTGGTGCCCAGACTTGTACTGATTGACACGATATGACATGCAACAGCCATGGAAAAAGCACCTTTTGTGGCCTGTTTCGTGGCCAGTAATGAGAGCAGGATCTTCATGCTTTGGCTCAGAGCCTTGTCGTCTAAAGCACACAGAGACACAGGACAAACAAACAGAAAATGGCATCATTTGCTCCCAGCCAAAGAATGTGACATAAAGTTCAATGGCAGTTTGACAAGTAGAGGAAAGGTGAAGCCTGGCATACTGACCCCCCCCCCCCCACCTCCACGATGATGCAACTGTTACAGTATATACTGTACTGAACAAACATGCTCTGCAAAACAACATCTACTGAGCTCTCTCTGGGAGGCAGGGACCCTGTCCTGCTCTGCCATTGGCTGCCTTGCTGGGGGTGCTGCCCTTCTCCTCCAATGGCAGAAGACCTGATGATCAAGCCAGAGATGACAGTGAGGCCAAGCGATGTCTGTGACAGATGTGATGCAATCAGCATAAATCTCCAATACCGCTAACATGCTCAGTGCACTCTGATATCAACATGTAACACGCTCAGTGCACTCTGATATCATCCTGTAACACACTCAGCACTCTGATATCAACATGTAACACGCTCAGTGCACTCTGATATCATCCTGTAACACGCTCAGCACTCTGATATCACACTGTAACATGCTCAGCTCTCTGATATCACACTGTAACACGCTCAGCACTCTGATATCATCCTGTAACATGCTCAGCACTCTGATATCACACTGTAACACGCTCAGCACTCTGATATCATCCTGTAACACGCTCAGCACTCTGATATCATCCTGTAACACACTCAGCACTCTGATATCAACATGTAACACGCTCAGTGCACTCTGATATCATCCTGTAACATGCTCAGCTCTCTGATATCATCCTGTAACACGCTCAGCTCTCTGATATCATCCTGTAACACGCTCAGCTCTCTGATATCATCCTGTAACACGCTCAGTACTCTGATATCATCCTGTAACATGCTCAGCTCTCTGATATCATCCTGTAACATGCTCAGCTCTCTGATATCACACTGTAACATGCTCAGCACTCTGATATCATCCTGTAACACGCTCAGCACTCTGATATCATCCTGTAACACGCTCAGCACTCTGATATCATCCTGTAACACACTCAGCACTCTGATATCAACATGTAACACGCTCAGCACTCTGATATCATCCTGTAACACGCTCAGCACTCTGATATCAACATGTAACACGCTCAGCACTCTGATATCACACTGTAACACGCTCAGCACTCTGATATCATCCTGTAACACGCTCAGCACTCTGATATCATCCTGTAACACACTCAGCACTCTGATATCAACATGTAACATGCTCAGTGCACTCTGATATCAACATGTAACATGCTCAGTGCACTTTGATATCATCCTGTAACACGCTCAGCACTCTGATATCATCCTGTAACACGCTCAGTACTCTGATATCAACATGTAACATGCTCAGTGCACTCTGCTATTAAACTGTAACACACTCAGCACTCTGCTATCAAACTCTAACACACTCAGCACTCTGATATCAAACTGTAACACACTCAGCACTCTGATATCAAACTGTAACACGCTCAGCACTCTGATATCAAACTGTAACACGCTGAGCACTCTGATATCACACTGTAACACGCTCAGCACTCTGATATCAAACTGTAACACGCTCAGCACTCTGATATCAAACTGTAACACACTCAGCACTCTGATATGAAACTGTAACACGCTCAGCACTCTGATATCAAACTGTAACACACTCAGCACTCTGATATGAAACTGTAACACGCTCAGCACTCTGATTTCAAACTGTAACACACTCAGTGCACTCTGATATCAAACTGTAACACACTCAACACTCTGATATCAAACTGTAATACACTCAGTGCACTCTGATATCAACCTGTAACACGCTCAGCACTCTATCAACCCGTAACACGCTCAGCACTCTGATATCAAACTGTAACACACTCAGTGCACTCTGATATCAAACTGTAACACGCTCAGCACTCTGATATCAAACTGTAATACACTCAGTGCACTCTGATATCATCCTGTAACATGCTCAGCTCTCTGATATCATCCTGTAACATGCTCAGCTCTCTGATATCACACTGTAACATGCTCAGCACTCTGATATCATCCTGTAACACACTCAGCACTCTGATATCATCCTGTAACACGCTCAGCACTCTGATATCATCCTGTAACACGCTCAGCACTCTGATATCATCCTGTAACACACTCAGCACTCTGATATCAACATGTAACACGCTCAGCACTCTGATATCATCCTGTAACACGCTCAGCACTCTGATATCCTCCTGTAACACGCTCAGCACTCTGATATCAACATGTAACACGCTCAGCACTCTGATATCACACTGTAACACGCTCAGCACTCTGATATCATTCTGTAACACGCTCAGCACTCTGATATCATCCTGTAACACACTCAGCACTCTGATATCAACATGTAACATGCTCAGTGCACTCTGATATCAACATGTAACATGCTTAGTGCACTTTGATATCATCCTGTAACACGCTCAGCACTCTGATATCATCCTGTAACACGCTCAGTACTCTGCTATCAACATGTAACATGCTCAGTGCACTCTGCTATTAAACTGTAACACACTCAGCACTCTGCTATCAAACTGTAACACACTCAGCACTCTGATATCAAACTGTAACACACTCAGCACTCTGATATCAAACTGTAACACGCTCAGCACTCTGATATCACACTGTAACACGCTCAGCACTCTGATATCAAACTGTAACACACTCAGCACTCTGATATTATTCTGTAACACTCTCAGCACTCTGATATCACACTGTAACACGCTCAGCACTCTGATATCAAACTGTAACACGCTCAGCACTCTGATATTATTCTGTAACACTCTCAGCACTCTCATATCATCCTGTAACACTCGCAGCACTCTGATATCAATCTGTAACACGCTCAGCACTCTGATATTTACCTGTAACACACTCAGCACTCTGATATTAACCTGTAACACACTCAGCACTCTGATATTAACCTGTAACACACTCAGCACTCTGATATCAATCTGTAACACGCTCAGCACTCTGATATTAACCTGTAACACACTCAGCACTCTGATATTAACCTGTAACGCACTCAGCACTCTGATATTAACCTGTAACGCACTCAGCACTCTGATATTAACCTGTAACACACTCAGCACTCTGATATTAACCTGTAACGCACTCAGCACTCTGATATTAACCTGTAACACACTCAGCTCTCTGATATTAACCTGTAACGCACTCAGCACTCTGATATTAACCTGTAACACACTCAGCTCTCTGATATTAACCTGTAACGCACTCAGCACTCTGATATTATCCTGTAACACACTCAGCTCTCTGATATTAACCTGTAACACACTCAGCTCTCTGATATTATCCTGTAACACACTCAGCACTCTGATATTAACCTGTAACGCACTCAGCACTCTGATATTAACCTGTAACGCACTCAGCACTCTGATATTATCCTGTAACACACTCAGCTCTCTGATATTATCCTGTAACACACTCAGCTCTCTGATATTAACCTGTAACACACTCAGCACTCTGATATTATCCTGTAACACACTCAGCACTCTGATATTAACCTGTAACACACTCAGCACTCTGATATTAACCTGTAACACACTCAGCACTCTGATATTATCCTGTAACACACTCAGCACTCTGATATTATCCTGTAACACACTCAGCTCTCTGATATTAACCTGTAACACACTCAGCACTCTGATATTAACCTGTAACGCACTCAGCACTCTGATATCATCCTGTAACACGCTCAGCACTCTGATATTAACCTGTAACACACTCAGCACTCTGATATTATCCTGTAACACACTCAGCTCTCTGATATTAACCTGTAACACACTCAGCACTCTGATATTAACCTGTAACGCACTCAGCACTCTGATATTATCCTGTAACACACTCAGCACTCTGATATTAACCTGTAACACACTCAGCACTCTGATATTATCCTGTAACACACTCAGCACTCTGATATTAACCTGTAACACGCTCAGCACTCTGATATTAACCTGTAACGCACTCAGCACTCTGATATTATCCTGTAACACACTCAGCTCTCTGATATTATCCTGTAACACACTCAGCTCTCTGATATTAACCTGTAACGCACTCAGCACTCTGATATTAACCTGTAACGCACTCAGCTCTCTGATATTATCCTGTAACACACTCAGCTCTCTGATATTAATCTGTAACATGCTCAGCACTCTGATATCATCCTGTAACACACTCAGCTCTCTGATATTAATCTGTAACATGCTCAGCACTCTGATATCATCCTGTAACACACTCAGCACTCTGATATTAACCTGTAACACACTCAGCACTCTGATATTAACCTGTAACGCACTCAGCTCTCTGATATTATCCTGTAACACACTCAGCTCTCTGATATTAATCTGTAACACACTCAGCACTCTGATATTAACCTGTAACACACTCAGCACTCTGATATTATCCTGTAACACACTCAGCACTCTGATATTATCCTGTAACACACTCAGCACTCTGATATTATCCTGTAACACACTCAGCACTCTGATATTAACCTGTAACGCACTCAGCACTCTGATATTATCCTGTAACACACTGAGCACTCTGATATTATCCTGTAACACACTCAGCACTCTGATATTATCCTGTAACACACTCAGCACTCTGATATTAACCTGTAACACACTCAGCTCTCTGATATTATCCTGTAACACACTCAGCACTCTGATATTATCCTGTAACACACTCAGCACTCTGATATTATCCTGTAACGCACTCAGCACTCTGATATTAACCTGTAACACACTCAGCTCTCTGATATTATCCTGTAACACACTCAGCACTCTGATATTATCCTGTAACACACTCAGCACTCTGATATTATCCTGTAACACACTCAGCACTCTGATATTATCCTGTAACACACTCAGCACTCTGATATTAACCTGTAACACACTCAGCACTCTGATATTAATCTGTAACACACTCAGCACTCTGATATCATCCTGTAACACACTCAGCACTCTGATATTAACCTGTAACACACTCAGCACTCTGATATTATCCTGTAACACACTCAGCACTCTGATATTATCCTGTAACGCACTCAGCACTCTGATATTAACCTGTAACGCACTCAGCACTCTGATATTAACCTGTAACACACTCAGCTCTCTGATATTAACCTGTAACGCACTCAGCACTCTGATATTAACCTGTAACACACTCAGCTCTCTGATATTAACCTGTAACACACTCAGCTCTCTGATATTAACCTGTAACGCACTCAGCACTCTGATATCATCCTGTAACACACTCAGCACTCTGATATTATCCTGTAACACACTCAGCACTCTGATATTATCCTGTAACACACTCAGCACTATGATATTATCCTGTAACACACTCAGCTCTCTGATATTATCCTGTAACACACTCAGCACTCTGATATTATCCTGTAACACACTCAGCACTCTGATATTAACCTGTAACGCACTCAGCACTCTGATATTAACCTGTAACGCACTCAGCACTCTGATATTAACCTGTAACACACTCAGCACTCTGATATTATCCTGTAACACACTCAGCACTCTGATATTATCCTGTAACACACTCAGCTCTCTGATATTATCCTGTAACACACTCAGCTCTCTGATATTAATCTGTAACACACTCAGCACTCTGATATTATCCTGTAACACACTCAGCACTCTGATATTATCCTGTAACACACTCAGCTCTCTGATATTATCCTGTAACACACTCAGCTCTCTGATATTAATCTGTAACACACTCAGCACTCTGATATTAATCTGTAACACACTCAGCACTCTGATATTATCCTGTAACACACTCAGCTCTCTGATATTAATCTGTAACACACTCAGCACTCTGATATTATCCTGTAACACACTCAGCACTCTGATATTAACCTGTAACACACTCAGCACTCTGATATTATCCTGTAACACACTCAGCACTCTGATATTATCCTGTAACACACTCAGCTCTCTGATATTATCCTGTAACACACTCAGCTCTCTGATATTAATCTGTAACACACTCAGCACTCTGATATTATACTGTAACACACTCAGCTCTCTGATATTAATCTATAACACACTCAGCACTCTGATATTATCCTGTAACACACTCAGCACTCTGATATTAACCTGTAACACACTCAGCACTCTGATATTATCCTGTAACATGCTCAGTATTATCTGTCCCCTGTTTCTATGCTTAGTACAGCAGTGATCACACTTGTCCAGCAGGCTGCTCCTTATCTGTTTATATTTAAACTTCCCTGAAATGTTGTGGATGTAAGTCTGCAGCTGGGAGTAAAGATCAAGTTACTAAAATTAATCCTCACAAGGCGACACCTGTGTGTTAATGTTGCGTCAGCCAGTGTTGGTCTCTGTCAGGAGGAGTTGGAAGGTTTGACGCAGTATAGACTGGTCCTGTCAGATTGGCTCAATACAGGCGATTTCAGTCCCCAAGATGGCTTTCTAGCCGATATCGGATCCATTTTCATTCATATTGGATTCGAGGACTTGGTGAGAATCAGAGCTCCCTGGCCCGACCCTGGTCCTGTGGAGAGCTATGATCAGAACTAGGGGGTCTCTCTCTGGTAACAGGGGGGTCACAACCTGGAACGGCAGCCAATAGCGAGAGATAGGGGGCGCTCTAACAGAGGTCTGGAAATAACAGGACTGTAACTAAGCACTAATAAAAGTGTCAGAAATGTATAATTTACATCTAAGAGCGATTGCCATTTTTTTTTCTTTTTAGACATTGATCTAGTTGATGCATATAATCTGGCGGGGTTAGCAGCGCAGTTTCAGCATAGTTGCCAACATTGACAAATTCGCTGTGCGAGTCCTGCATTTTCCTGGTCCCAGTCCCATCACGTTCAGGGTTTGGCTCGGCCTTAGCTCTGCCTCTGTATAGTGATGATTACTATACATAGGCAGCGTTTTAAATGCGCCTGTCTTAGCACCAGTAATACCCCCTGTAACTGCCAGGTACCTATAGAATAACAGTGCTGGCAATCCAGACGTGAAGATCCAGTGGGAGACAGGAAAGGGCACCGCATTCCTCGCCTGACCCCATAACGAATGAAGAAGGAGGCGGCAGATTCTTTCTGGCTTGTGTATCGCTTGTCCGACATATTTCCTACCCGTAGTCTATACATCGTTGAACTTGATTTTTTTTTTCTTTTTCGTGCACGAACCAATGAGAATAATTTTATTAAAATGAATGGAATTTCCTGTCTCTCTAGCGATGTCATCAGACAATGTGTTGCACTGTTAAGAGATCCTACTGTGTACAAGAGCAAGGTCACTGACATTCCACGCAATGTATTCTGTTCCAGCAGCACAGGAAGTGACTAAATAAAACAAAACTTTATATCCTCAGTGTCTATATAATCAGTGCTGCCGCACCTGCAGTAAACATGCAGAGTAATCACTGGGGGAGGGCTTGAGTGAAATATTAAACATGTGATTTATACAGAATGCCTGCATCAAATCACACAGGTATACAAGCCTGTGCACTATACAAGCTGTGATCTTCATCTTGGGGTACTAGATTTTCCCTTTAACCCATTGCTCCCAGTGCAGTGTTATGCAATCCAGTGTAACCAAGAGGGCAATCCTTGAGCACAGGTGAATTAGAGTAATAGAATGAGTGATGCCGCAGTGTATGCATCAATACATCAATCTTTATTAGCACTTTGACACCGATGACAAATTAACTCTTTAAGCACCAAGGGAGCGTCAAGGTGTTGGACACATTCCCCCCCACCCCCTTTTCATCATGCAAAGTGTTCAAGCAAAACATGGAATGGATTTCTGGACCGTCCAAGCATAAAACAGAGCTTGCAAATCTCCTTCAAGTATATCCCATCCACCGGTCCGGACCGGACTGTGCAAAGACTTTCCGGATCAAACTTCTGCTGCAAAGAACCAGGTTCTAGATGATTTGATTCGATTGATTGGAACAAATCTTACGTCCATATATTGCAGTATTTTCTGGGCGCCCCTGCAGTGCGGGGCGGCTGGGAAACAGTTTCCCCCTGAATGTGATGGAGTATTAGAAAAGATCTTTTACCCCAATATACCCCAAGTATAAATCAATGCATTAGAATGTGGGGCTAGGAAGAGGCATCACAGTGCTGGTATCATGTATGTTTTGGCATCAAAGGGGCATCATTTACTGCTTTCCAGGGTCTTACCAACAGCTGCTTCCTCCATTTATTTGTGTGTCTCTCTGATAGTATGCAGAGTGTGGTCTTAAAGAGCCCCTGTCAGCCTAAACATGGCTTATACTGTGAATGTGCATTATAAATAAGTAGTATTTTATGCATTTTCAAAGCAATATGTGTCTGTGGCATCTCCTGCTTATGACATCACTTTGTGGCCTGATATGCAAATTACACATTTCCCATGGAAAACAACTTCATTTGCACGTGATGTCAGAAACAGGATATATATAAGAATTGCTCCGGTTGGCCCTTTAACTTGCACCCTGGGATTACCTGGACATAATTTGGCCCCCATATTACTAACACAAGTCTCTGGATGTTCGATTGGCCAGATTATGCTCCCATCACCTCCGAGGGACAGTCTTTTTTTTAGTCATGTTGAGAACATCTTATTAGGCACGTTCTCTGTATTGCACATTTTGGTGGACTTCGGAGTACTTCTTCTCTCCTCGTACATGATCCAGCAGGCCTGGGGGGGGCTACACGGTGCCCCCATTGACCTCTCGTCGCATCTCCCCGACATAGACGCACGTCTACTGCAAATGGAGAGACTTTCAGGATCCGCGGGCCTTCATCATGGCCCTCTTCAACTGCTCGTAGCTCACAAACATAACGATATTCCAAGATCCCAGTCTCAGGAAGGCCGGCACAAACCTGGGAAATGGAGAAAAGGGCTGTTCAATATCTCCTCCACCATTTAAAAATAAAATTAAAATGTAAACCTCCCTCCTGTAGAAACCAAAACAACATGGCTCCCGGAACCCTCAACACTTAAAAAATAAAATTATGCTTAATTGTAAGATTTAAGTGTAGACATTTTAAATAGAATTTTTTAAATTAAAGAATAAAACGACCCATCTTCCCCGTGGTAGAATATACGGAGCAGATAGGCCTCAATAAGATACTTAATTTGTATTCTTTAATTAAACCATTTTGATTTAAAATGTCTACACTCGATACAATCTTTCAATTAAACTCCACTTCATTTTTTTTTTTTTACCGACAGTTGTGCTTTATTTAGTTTTAATTATTTAATTTATCCTGAACTTGCAGATATTCATGTGTTAAACTGAGCCCACCTTCACTTTCCATGGACTCACCCCTTGTAAAAGGCCGTGCTCCCCTCCTTCACCAGCATGGTAATGGCACAGTTCAGTGCATTCTTATATTGCCCAGCGGCGGAATTCATATATCTGGTTTTCACCACATCCACGGGAGAGGCCACGATGGTGGCGCAGAACCCAGCGCCGAAGGCCGCCACAAAATGGCAGGGCAGGTTATCTGAAAGAGCAGAGCAGACAGCGCTGCATATTATTACGAAACGGGATTACTATGGAAAAAACGTAGACAAAAAGCTACGGAAGGTTTGATAAAAGGATTAATAAGATTACAAACCGTAATAAGAATATTACTAAAAAAATACCCCAAAATTAAAACATAATCAAAGACAAGAGGGATTTGTTGGCTGACTGAACTGAGCGAGATGGAATATAGGGGGTCAGTGCTTTTCAACAGGCCAATTTTAAAATCTGTTGGCCATTTAATTCGGATGCCAATGCAAGGAATGGACAACAAGTGTCATGTGACGTGATCGAGGTTGATTGGCCATTAGTGTGGCTGCTGTGTTTTGTACTGTCTGTAGGCGATGGGGAGGTCCAAGTAAAGCATATTACAGTAATCTAGACACGAGGACACATGCATGGATGTTCAGTGTTTCTTCCTTTTGTTCATTTCTTTAGTGTAATGATTATTGTTTTATAAATCCTGCCCCATTTGCAATGTTATAATTCGCTTTGTCTGTTTGTGGACTACACCTCCCAGCATGCTCAGATGGCCAGTGAGTGTAGGTAACAGCCAAGTGGTGGGTGAGCATGCTATGATATGTAGTCCAGTAACCGCCTGAGGATCACCAATGACCAGGCTTGGTCTGACAAGTTCCCAGAAGCCATTTCACCCCAGGTTTACAGTTAGGGTTGCCACCTTTTCTTCAGAAAAATACCGGCCTTGGTACAGTCTCCATAGACATAACATTGACCTGAAGCCAATTTTTTACCGGCCTGCCGGTAAAATACCGGCCAGGTGGCAACCCTATTTACAGTCTAGCCTCTTACCTGTCATTAGATGATGCCTTAGAAAGGCTTCCTTGATGAGGTCATAGGTAACCAACTCGGCACAGTTGACGATGGCATTACGGGTCATGTTGGGGATGGTCCCTGTGAGATAAAGCATGTCAAAGAATTTCACATGTATGACACACCCATGTAACATGTACTGAGATAGAGGGTGGGGAATGGAAAGAAGGTGCTCAGGGTTATGATAAAACATGGCTTGTATTGCTTGTAGAAGAATAAAAAAAAATCACAGAAATCCAAGAATAGTGCAAAATTCCCCCATTCAGCAAAACTTCGAACGCTGCTATTTTTACCTTAATTTTGCAACTGCCTTCTCAATTGCCTGCAATCCAGTCTTTTGTGAATAAAGCAATGTATCTTCAAACAGGCTCAGAACGAGGGGGCCTCCGCTGAGCTCAGAACGAGGGACCTCCTCTGAGCTCAGAACGAGGGGGCCTCCTCTGAGCACAGAACGAGGGGGCCTCCTCTGAGCTCAGAACGAGGGGGCCTCCGCTGAGCTCAGAACGAGGGCCTCCTCTGAGCACAGAACGAGGGCCTCCTCTGAGCACAGAACGAGGGCCTCCTCTGAGCTCAGAACGAGGGCCTCCTCTGAGCACAGAACGAGGGCCTCCTCTGAGCTCAGAACGAGGGCCTCCTCTGAGGTCACAACGAGGGACCTCCTCTGAGCACAGAACGAGGGGGCCTCCTCTGAGCTCAGAACGAGGGGGCCTCCTCTGAGCTCAGAATGAGGGGGCCTCCTCTGAGCTCAGAACGAGGGGGCCTCCTCTGAGCTCAGAACGAGGGGGCCTCCTCTGAGCTCAGAACGAGGGGGCCTCCTCTGAGCTCAGAACGAGGGGGCCTCCTCTGAGGTCACAACGAGGGACCTCCTCTGAGCACAGAACGAGGGCCTCCTCTGAGGTCACAACGAGGGACCTCCTCTGAGCACAGAACGAGGGGGCCTCCTCTGAGCTCAGAACGAGGGGGCCTCCTCTGAGCTCAGAACGAGGGCCTCCTCTGAGCTCAGAACGAGGGCCTCCTCTGAGCACAGAACGAGGGCCTCCTCTGAGCTCAGAACGAGGGCCTCCTCTGAGCACAGAACGAGGGCCTCCTCTGAGGTCACAACGAGGGACCTCCTCTGAGCACAGAACGAGGGCCTCCTCTGAGCACAGAACGAGGGCCTCCTCTGAGCACAGAACGAGGGACCTCCTCTGAGCACAGAACGAGGGACCTCCTCTGAGCACAGAACGAGGGCCTCCTCTGAGGTCACAACGAGGGACCTCCTCTGAGCACAGAACGAGGGCCTCCTCTAAACAACAGAACGAGGGCCTCCTCTGAGGTCACAACGAGGGACCTCCTCTGAGGACACAACGAGGGACCTCCTCTGAGGACACAAACCTGTACTCTGAATACAGCCTGGCCTTTATTCATGAATGAGGGAATTGCAGGGAATTTCAGACTTAAGCCCTTAAGTAGTTGAGTTTGAAATTCCCTTGTGAATTCCCTCTTCCATAAATAAAGTTCTTACCCTGCTCAGCTGGTTTATTAATTCAGTGAAATGGTTGAGAGATTTTATTTCATCTGATTGCAAACAATGGGACCAATTTACTAAACAGGGAGATGGGTAGCTAGTTTCCTCCCTCTGTCCTGGCCCCCTAAGTCGCAGTCCTTAGCCCCTTGATTTTTGGAGGTGTCATGAGATCCCCCCTGGTCCATTGCAAAGCTTCATATACTGGATTTACCTCCAATAAAGAGTCCCTACCTTTCCACAGTCCCTTGAGTCCTTCCTCTTTAGCGATGGTCTTGTAGGCATCCACTGTCCCATTATAACGCTTGTTACCGTCTGTTGGTCTGATGTGGGCCTGGAATCGCACCTTCACCACATCCGTTGGCTGGGCAAACGTGACGGCCATGGCTCCAGTGGTGCTGCCTGCTAACAAGCGGCACATGATCCCGGAATCTAGAAATAAAACAGGCGATTGGGTCAATGGAAATAGATTACGTCTCATGACCATGAAGTGTAACGTTTTAGGACTGCAATTTTGCCAGTAATGACCTTCAAGTTGAGTTTCAAGGACATCTATATTTGAGCACTCGAGGTCATTCTTTAATTAGACCACCCTTGACCAAGGAGAACTAGAGCTGAGGAACAATTTAACGCTCTATAATATGTGTTCATACTGTCAATAAAAAAGATCACAGGTCCTGGGTGTATTTTGGGGGGTTGACCCCAACCAAGCCGTGACATCATAGCTACTTAGATTGATTGGCTATGGTAAGATCTGGCTACCATTGGGTGAAGTGGGTCAGGAGGGTCAGAGGTCTAATACACCAAGTGTAGAATCTGGCGAACATTCGGCTGTACATACTGGAATTGGATTAATATTACTAATCCTTCCATACTTACTATCTGATTGGCGGCAGTAAAACTGTTTAACGGAGTCGTATAGACCGATTCTAATGGAAGCAAAGCTCATTTGGCGCTGGAGACCGGCCACCAGCCCGTTGTAGAGACTGGCCGCCCCTTCCATCTTCACCATTGTAGTTATAGTGCCGTAGACGCCCTTGTATTGGACAATCCTGACGTTACTCTCAGACAAGCCTTCTCCTTGGATCTGTGGATGGAGGAGGAAGAGCATAACCTTTGGGAAAATCCAGATGGGCCAAAAAGTCCTTATCTGACACCACAAGCTCTAGGAATGACCTGACGGGTGGAGTTGAATCTACAATGTTGAGGACTCATGACCTATTCTGTCTGGAGACTTTTTTGGCTTCATACTTTCGGCTAAATGAACCATTCCTTGGCCATACTGATACAGGACTATACAGATACATAGCCATTTTTGTGCTGAAATGTTTATACTTCTTAGAGGGGTAATGCATTCCATAAAATTAAGTATGGTGGAGACCTCCGTTTTCCGACTTCTCACAGCTCCACAGAATTCATCCAGGTTCTTGTGTAATGTACCCAGGTACAGGTGACGTGGCTATTAGCAGTGGTGTGTGTAGGTTTTGTGCTGCCCTAGGCCGGACTAAATTCATCCACCACAAACCCCCCTTTGCCACACTGCTAACCTTGGGACAATACTTCTCCCCCATCCCATGGTCCCTCACCGCAAGATCTCCCTTCGTATTTACCGCTGGATGTTTCATGAGCCCAGGTGGGCCTGTGTGAGATATCAAAGCGCCTGTGCTCATGTCTGGGACTGGACACACTATAAAACTATTCCAAATATATCTCTCATCTCGGTATAAAGGACAAGAAGTCACCCGCTAAGACTTGAGGAAAGGAGATCTGGTGCACGACAGCGGACTTACGGTAAGGACAATTAAGATATGGAACTCCCTGCCCGAAGAGGTGGTGCTAGCAGATACGTTAGATGCCTTTTCAAAGCAGCCTGGGTACCGTTTTAATAAAGCTGTACATAGAAATCTATTCACTAAAAGGTGAGATGAACATTTGATCTATACATTGTGCAGGGATAAACCTGCCACGTCTGCTCTTGCTAAGCGAACTCCCGAAATTTGTTCCTGCACAATGTATAGATAAATTAGTTAGAAGTTGGAGTCAAGAACAAATTTTTCCCCTAGGAGGAAGAACTCGAAGTAAAAACCCTTAGGTTTTTTTCCCCTTCTTTTGGATCATAAGCTGGAATGATAGGTAGGAGGGTTGAACTTGATGGACTTGTGTCTTTTACTTTTAGGATGAAGTTCATCTCACCTCAACTCACCTATTAGTATAGGCAGTAGTAATATTTATTTAGTGCTTGTTGGTCCAAGGAGAAATCTGATTGCCTTTTGGAGTCAAGAAGGATTTTTTCCCCCCCATTGAAAGCAGAATTCGAAATTGCTGGAATAAGGTTTTTGTTGTTGTTTTTTTGTTGTTGCCTTCTTTTGGATCAACAACGGTAAACAAGGAATAGGAAAAGGGTGGAACATAAACAACTATGTAACTATGATTTTAATATTCTGTTATTCATCACAGAATTTTATGGACCAGTTGGTCACTGTAATAAGAAAAATTAAATAAAAGACCCTCCCACTCTAGCTCCGCAGCCAGTACGCCAGCCCGGTGATGCTGATACCTGCAGCCGGACTTTGGCCGTGTCCAATGGGAAGGTGAATAAATCAGCGATGCAGGCCGCTGTCCCCGCTCCCATAAATTTAACCATGGGCGTAGGAGGGAGGTCTGTCGGCTTCAGTCCCACCATCTTTCACGGACGTCACGTAACTAGCGGAGGCGATCGGAGAATCACAAGGGCAAACCTCGGCAGCCAATCACCTGCAAGAAAACATTTCTGTCATTACACACGCCCTGCCAGGGACCCGTCACCTTCCCAGACATTTAAATCTCTTTAGCTGAGGGGCCGAAATTTGTTTGTCAGCTTTTTTTGGAGACAGGTAACCAGACACACCTACCAAGAACAAACAAGGCACTCCAGATGAGGTGAACTGGAACTCTCACCTCCCTCAGGCATTGTGTGACTATATGAGGGTGATGGGAGTTGTTCTAGCCAACGTGCAGTGTGATTCCTTTGCCGTTCCCTGGCTTGTGCCTCTGTCTATGGTCCACTGTGCAAGCTGTTGTTGCATCGCTAAGTGCTTTTGCATGTTCTCAGATGAGTGTGTCAGCTGTGTGTGTGTGTGTGTTTTTTTTCAATCCCCATAAGATCCTTTCACGTGAGACTCCCAGCACCTGGAAAGCAGCGATCTGGTTAATCAGACAAAATTAGATTGTCAGCTCCTGTTACCATCCGTTTCCTGCAATGCTTACTGTGGGACTCTCTATACCCCAAATCCCTCTGTCGCTCTCTCCTCCTCTGGTGTTCCAATTTTCAAGCAGTTTAGTATTTTATATGTGTAATGAGCGTATCACAGAGCTCCACAGCAATAACATGGATCATATAGAGCATTAATTACACAAGAGGGAATTGTGTTTCCAGGGGGCCATGTTTCCAGGGACACATATTTGTTTCACATGCTGCAGAAAGAGCATGCAAAGTGCAGCCCGGCAGTATGTGGGATGTATATACACACAGACACAATCCAATGAATTAATGAGGATGGAGATCTCATAGGACCTACCATGATTCATTAATTGGATTGTGTCTGTGCGTATATCCATCCTACATACTGCAGGGCTGCACTTAGCATGCTCTTTCTGCAGCATGTGGAACAAATATATGTCCCTGGAAACATGGCCGGTGTTGGCAACTATGGGAATTTCAAACTTAAGGGCAAAGTAGATACGTTTGAAAATGTCTTCAAATCAGCTTAATAAATAAATGGTTATTGTAAATAAATTATGCATTGTTATAAAGTGACAGTGTGTAAAGATGTAACTAAACAGTGTACAGGGTCAGACCTGGTGAGTATCTCCAGCTAGAAGAACAGAGTTGGCCCTGTATAATGCATTGTTATAAAGTGACAGTGTGTAAAGATGTAACTATACATTGTACAGGGTCAGACCTGGTGAGTTTCTCCTGCTAGAAGAACAGAGTTGTCCCTGTATAATGCATTGTTATAAAGTGACAGTGTGTAAAGATGTAACTATACAGTGTACAGGGTCAGACCTGGTGAGTATCTCCTGCTAGAAGAACAGAGTTGGCCCTGTATAATGCATTGTTATAAAGTGACAGTGTGTAAAGATGTAACTATACATTGTGCAGGGTCAGACCTGGTGAGTATCCCCTGCTAGAAGAACAGAGTTGGCCCTGTATAATGCATTGTTATAAAGTGACAGTGTGTAAAGATGTAACTATACATTGTGCAGGGTCTGGTGAGTATCTCCTGCTAGAAGAACAGAGTTGGCCCTGTATAATGCATTGTTATATAGTGACAGTGTGTAAAGATGTAACTATACATTGTGCAGGGTCAGACCTGGTGAGTTTCTCCTGCTAGAAGAACAGAGTTGGCCCTGTATAATGCATTGTTATAAAGTGACAGTGTGTAAAGATGTAACTATACATTATACAGGGTCAGACCTGGTGAGTTTCTCCTGCTAGAAGAACAGAGTTGGCCCTGTATAATGCATTGTTATAAAGTGACAGTGTGTAAAGATGTAACTATACATTGTGCAGGGTCAGACCTGGTGAGTTTCTCCTGCTAGAAGGACAGAGTTGGCCCTGTATAATACATTGTTATATAGTGACAGTGTGTAAAGATGTAACTATACATTGTGCAGGGTCAGACCTGGTGAGTTTCTCCTGCTAGAAGAGCAGTGTTGGCCCTGTATAATGCATTGTTATAAAGTGACAGTGTGTAAAGATGTAACTATACATTGTGCAGGGTCAGACCTGGTGAGTTTCTCCTGCTAGAAGAACAGAGTTGGCCCTGTATAATGCATTGTTATAAAGTGACAGTGTGCAAAGATGTAACTATACATTGTACAGGGTCAGACCTAGTGAGTATCTCCTGCTAGAAGAACAGAGTTGGCCCTGTATAATGCATTGTTATAAAGTGACAGTGTGTAAAGATGTAACTATACATTGTGCTGGGTCAGACCTGGTGAGTTTCTCCTGCTAGAAGGACAGAGTTGGCCCTGTATAATACATTGTTATATAGTGACAGTGTGTAAAGATGTAACTATACATTGTGCAGGGTCAGACCTGGTGAGTTTCTCCTGCTAGAAGAGCAGTGTTGGCCCTGTATAATGCATTGTTATAAAGTGACAGTGTGTAAAGATGTAACTATACATTGTGCAGGGTCAGACCTGGTGAGTTTCTCCTGCTAGAAGAACAGAGTTGGCCCTGTATAATGCATTGTTATAAAGTGACAGTGTGTAAAGATGTAACTACACATTATACAGGGTCAGACCTGGTGAGTATCTCCTGCTAGAAGAACAGAGTTGGCCCTGTATAATGCATTGTTATAAAGTGACAGTGTGTAAAGATGTAACTATACATTGTGCAGGGTCAGACCTGGTGAGTATCTCCTGCTAGAAGAACAGAGTTGGCCCTGTATAATGCATTGTTATAAAGTGACAGTGTGTAAAGATGTAACTATACATTGTACAGGGTCAGACCTGGTGAGTATCTCCTGCTAGAAGAACAGAGTTGGCCCTGTATAATACATTGTTATATAGTGACAGTGTGTAAAGATGTAACTATACATTGTACAGGGTCAGACCTGGTGAGTATCTTCTGCTAGAAGAACAGAGTTGGCCCTGTATAATGCATTGTTATAAAGTGACAGTGTGTAAAGATGTAACTATACATTGTGCAGGGTCAGACCTGGTGAGTATCTCCTGCTAGAAGAACAGAGTTGGCCCTGTATAATGCATTGTTATAAAGTGACAGTGTGTAAAGATGTAACTATACATTGTGCAGGGCCTGGTGAGTATCTCCTGCTAGAAGTACAGAGTTGGCCCTGTATAATGCATTGTTATAAAGTGACAGTGTGTAAAGATGTAACTATACATTGTGCAGGGTCAGACCTGGTGAGTTTCTCCTGCTAGAAGAACAGAGTTGGCCCTGTATAATGCATTGTTATAAAGTGACAGTGTGTAAAGATGTAACTATACATTGTGCAGGGTCAGACCTGGTGAGTATCTCCTGCTAGAAGAGCAGAGTTGGCCCTGTATAATGCATTGTTATAAAGTGACAGTGTGTAAAGATGTAACTATACATTGTGCAGGGTCTGGTGAGTTTCTCCTGCTAGAAGAACAGAGTTGTCCCTGTATAATGCATTGTTATAAAGTGACAGTGTGTAAAGATGTAACTATACAGTGTACAGGGTCAGACCTGGTGAGTATCTCCTGCTAGAAGAACAGAGTTGGCCCTGTATAATGCATTGTTATAAAGTGACAGTGTGTAAAGCAGTGGTGTATCTTGATTTTGTGCTGCCCTAGGCAGACAAAATCCGGGCACCCCCCTACCCAAGCTGCACACCCACGTTACACACCTAAGACATGCCCCATCATTCAGACTCACATCAAGCTTACACTCCCATCACACTCAGTCACACACTCCTACTCCCATCACACTCAGTCACACACTCCTACTCCCATCACACTCAGTCACACACTCCTACTCCCATCACACACACTCTGACTCCCATCACACTCAGTCACACACACTGTCTCCCATCACACACACTCTGACTCCCATCACACTCAGTCACACACACTGTCTCCCATCACACACACTCTGACTCCCATCACACTCAGTCACACACACTGTCTCCCATCACACACACTCTGACTCCCATCACACTCAGTCACACACACTGTCTCCCATCACACTCAGTCACACACACTGTCTCCCATCACACTCAGTCACACACTGTCTCCCATCACACACACTCTGATTCCCATCACACTCAGTTACACACACTGTCTCCCATCACACACACTCTGACTCCCATCACACTCAGCCACACACACTGTCTCCCATCACACACACTCTGACTCCCATCACACTCAGTCACACACACACACACACACACACACACACACACACACACACACACACACAGTCTCCCATCAGCACTTACCTTACCCTGGTGTCAGGCAGCATGGTCCCTCCATGCTGTTCGGCTTCCCGGCGATTGTGCCGACAGGTCACGTGACCGGGCGCGCGTATGACGTCAGCGCGCCCGTCACGTGACTGTCGGCACTTCCGTGTCGGCACACTGCATGGGGAGCCGAACAGGCAGCACCGAGGTTTCTCTGTGCTGCCTGTTCGGCTCCCCGTGCAGCCTGGCAGGCAGAGCGTTGGTGAGGGGGGGTCTTCCGATCCCCTCTCACCTCCGTCTCTGCCTGCAAGCGCGGTGGGGTTTTTTTTTTTTTAAAGGGACAGAATTTTTTTTTTTTTTTAATTTTTTTTTTTTCAGTGCTGGGGGGCGCTGCCGCCCCCCAAAATTTGCCGCCATAGGCATCCGCCTAGGATGCCTCGCGGTAAATACAGCACTGGTGTAAAGATGTAACTATACATTGTGCAGGGTCTGGTGAGTTTCTCCTGCTAGAAGAACAGAGTTGGCCCTGTATAATGCATTGTTATAAAGTGACAGTGTGTAAAGATGTAACTATACATTGTACAGGGTCAGACCTGGTGAGTTTCTCCTGCTAGAAGAACAGAGTTGGCCCTGTATAATGCATTGTTATAAAGTGACAGTGTGTAAAGATGTAACTATACATTGTGCAGGGTCAGACCTGGTGAGTTTCTCCTGCTAGAAGAACAGAGTTGGCCCTGTATAATGCATTGTTATAAAGTGACAGTGTGTAAAGATGTAACTATACATTGTGCAGGGTCAGACCTGGTGAGTTTCTCCTGCTAGAAGAACAGAGTTGGCCCTGTATAATGCATTGCTATAAAGTGACAGTGTGTAAAGATGTAACTATACATTGTGCAGGGTCAGACCTGGTGAGTATCTCCTGCTAGAAGAACAGAGTTGGCCCTGTATAATGCATTGTTATAAAGTGACAGTGTGTAAAGATGTAACTATACATTGTACAGGGTCAGACCTGGTGAGTATCTCCTGCTAGAAGAACAGAGTTGGCCCTGTATAATGCATTGTTATAAAGTGACAGTGTGTAAAGATGTAACTATACATTGTACAGGGTCAGACCTGGTGAGTATCTCCTGCTAGAAGAACAGAGTTGGCCCTGTATAATGCATTGTTATAAAGTGACAGTGTGTAAAGATGTAACTATACATTGTGCAGGGTCAGACCTGGTGAGTATCTCCTGCTAGAAGAACAGAGTTGGCCCTGTATAATGCATTGTTATAAAGTGACAGTGTGTAAAGATGTAACTATACATTGTACAGGGTCAGACCTGGTGAGTATCTCCGGCTAGAAGAACAGAGTTGGCCCTGTATAATGCATTGTTATAAAGTGACAGTGTGTAAAGATGTAACTATACATTGTGCAGGGTCAGACCTGGTGAGTTTCTCCTGCTAGAAAGACAGAGTTGGCCCTGTATAATGCATTGTTATAAAGTGACAGTGTGTAAAGATGTAACTATACATTGTACAGGGTCAGACCTGGTGAGTATCTCCTGCTAGAAGAACAGAGTTGGCCCTGTATAATGCATTGTTATAAAGTGACAGTGTGTAAAGATGTAACTATACATTGTGCAGGGTCAGACCTGGTGAGTATCTCCTGCTAGAAGAACAGAGTTGGCCCTGTATAATGCATTGTTATAAAGTGACAGTGTGTAAAGATGTAACTATACATTGTACAGGGTCAGACCTGGTGAGTATCTCCTGCTAGAAGAACAGAGTTGGCCCTGTATAATGCATTGTTATAAAGTGACAGTGTGTAAAGATGTAACTACGCATTGTGCAGGGTCTGGTGAGTATCTCCTGCTAGAAGAACAGAGTTGGCCCTGTATAATGCATTGTTATAAAGTGACAGTGTGTAAAGATGTAACTATACATTGTGCAGGGCCTGGTGAGTTTCTCCTGCTAGAAGAACAGAGTTGGCCCTGTATAATGCATTGTTCTAAAGTGACAGTGTGTAAAGATGTAACTATACATTGTACAGGGTCAGACCTGGTGAGTATCTCCTGCTAGAAGAACAGAGTTGGCCCTGTATAATGCATTGTTATAAAGTGACAGTGTAAAGATGTAACTATACATTGTGCAGGGTCTGGTGAGTATCTCCTGCTAGAAGAACAGAGTTGGCCCTGTATAATGCATTGTTATAAAGTGACAGTGTGTAAAGATGTAACTATACATTGTACAGGGTCAGACCTGGTGAGTATCTCCTGCTAGAAGAACAGAGTTGGCCCTGTATAATGCATTGTTATAAAGTGACAGTGTGTAAAGATGTAACTATACATTGTGCAGGGTCAGACCTGGTGAGTATCTCCTGCTAGAAGAACAGAGTTGGCCCTGTATAATGCATTGTTATAAAGTGACAGTGTGTAAAGATGTAACTATACATTGTGCAGGGTCAGACCTGGTGAGTATCTCCTGCTAGAAGAACAGAGTTGGCCCTGTATAATACATTGTTATAAAGTGACAGTGTGTAAAGATGTAACTATACATTGTACAGGGTCAGACCTGGTGAGTATCTCCTGCTAGAAGAACAGAGTTGGCCCTGTATAATGCATTGTTATATAGTGACAGTGTGTAAAGATGTAACTATACATTGTACAGGGTCAGACCTGGTGAGTTTCTCCTGCTAGAAGAACAGAGTTGGCCCTGTATAATGCATTGTTATAAAGTGACAGTGTGTAAAGATGTAACTATACATTGTGCAGGGTCAGACCTGGTGAGTTTCTCCTGCTAGAAAGACAGAGTTGGCCCTGTATAATGCATTGTTATAAAGTGACAGTGTGTAAAGATGTAACTATACATTGTGCAGGGTCAGACCTGGTGAGTATCTCCTGCTAGAAGCACAGAGTTGGCCCTGTATAATGCATTGTTATAAAGTGACAGTGTGTAAAGATGTAACTATACATTGTACAGGGTCAGACCTGGTGAGTATCTCCTGCTAGAAGAACAGAGTTGGCCCTGTATAATGCATTGTTATAAAGTGACAGTGTGTAAAGATGTAACTATACATTGTACAGGGTCAGACCTGGTGAGTATCTCCTGCTAGAAGAACAGAGTTGGCCCTGTATAATGCATTGTTATAAAGTGACAGTGTGTAAAGATGTAACTATACATTGTGCAGGGTCTGGTGAGTATCTCCTGCTAGAAGAACAGAGTTGGCCCTGTATAATGCATTGTTATAAAGTGACAGTGTGTAAAGATGTAACTATACATTGTGCAGGGTCAGACCTGGTGAGTATCTCCTGCTAGAAGAACAGAGTTGGCCCTGTATAATGCATTGTTATAAAGTGACAGTGTGTAAAGATGTAACTATACATTGTACAGGGTCAGACCTGGTGAGTATCTCCTGCTAGAAGAACAGAGTTGGCCCTGTATAATGCATTGTTATAAAGTGACAGTGTGTAAAGATGTAACTATACATTGTACAGGGTCAGACCTGGTGAGTATCTCCTGCTAGAAGAACAGAGTTGGCCCTGTATAATGCATTGTTATAAAGTGACAGTGTGTAAAGATGTAACTATACATTGTGCAGGGTCTGGTGAGTATCTCCTGCTAGAAGAACAGAGTTGGCCCTGTATAATGCATTGTTATAAAGTGACAGTGTGTAAAGATGTAACTATACATTGTGCAGGGTCAGACCTGGTGAGTATCTCCTGCTAGAAGAACAGAGTTGGCCCTGTATAATGCATTGTTATAAAGTGACAGTGTGTAAAGATGTAACTATACATTGTACAGGGTCAGACCTGGTGAGTATCTCCTGCTAGAAGAACAGAGTTGGCCCTGTATAATGCATTGTTATAAAGTGACAGTGTGTAAAGATGTAACTACGCATTGTGCAGGGTCTGGTGAGTATCTCCTGCTAGAAGAACAGAGTTGGCCCTGTATAATGCATTGTTATAAAGTGACAGTGTGTAAAGATGTAACTATACATTGTGCAGGGCCAGACCTGGTGAGTTTCTCCTGCTAGAAGAACAGAGTTGGCCCTGTATAATGCATTGTTATAAAGTGACAGTGTGTAAAGATGTAACTATACATTGTGCAGGGTCAGACCTGGTGAGTATCTCCTGCTAGAAGAACAGAGTTGGCCCTGTATAATGCATTGTTATAAAGTGACAGTGTGTAAAGATGTAACTATACATTGTACAGGGTCAGACCTGGTGAGTTTCTCCTGCTAGAAGAACAGAGTTGGCCCTGTATAATGCATTGTTATAAAGTGACAGTGTGTAAAGATGTAACTATACATTGTGCAGGGTCAGACCTGGTGAGTATCTCCTGCTAGAAGAACAGAGTTGGCCCTGTATAATGCATTGTTATAAAGTGACAGTGTGTAAAGATGTAACTATACATTGTGCAGGGCCTGGTGAGTATCTCCTGCTAGAAGAGCAGAGTTGGCCCTGTATAATGCATTGTTATATAGTGACAGTGTGTAAAGATGTAACTATACATTGTGCAGGGTCAGACCTGGTGAGTATCTCCTGCTAGAAGAACAGAGTTGGCCCTGTATAATGCATTGTTATAAAGTGACAGTGTGTAAAGATGTAACTATACATTGTACAGGGTCAGACCTGGTGAGTATCTCCTGCTAGAAGAGCAGAGTTGGCCCTGTATAATGCATTGTTATAAAGTGACAGTGTGTAAAGATGTAACTATACATTGTACAGGGTCAGACCTGGTGAGTATCTCCTGCTAGAAGAACAGAGTTGGCCCTGTATAATGCATTGTTATAAAGTGACAGTGTGTAAAGATGTAACTATACATTGTGCATGGTCAGACCTGGTGAGTATCTCCTGCTAGAAGAACAGAGTTGGCCCTGTATAATGCATTGTTATAAAGTGACAGTGAGTAAATCTGCCATTATTTATGTAAGTAAAATCCGGTCATTATATTAATAATTATTTCAATAGGGAATTAATATTTCGGCAGTGCAGGTTCCTTGGTTATTGGAGTAATAATGAGCATTACAACCAGTTTTTGGCTTTAAGTGTGCATTTCCCATGTCAATTCCCTGCAGTCCTCTTTCATGAGTAAATGTTTCCTGCACACAGATTATAATTTGTCCATATCTTGGGATCAGCGTTACTGGGAGGGGAATCGAGGTCAGTGAATGTGGAGCAAAGGGAAGATCTTTTAATAAGGGTGACATGTGACACACCCCTGGCACATCGCCCACCGCAGGAATTGGGTGAAGGGTCCTGGCAAGCAAGGGAAACATGAGCTAGTAACAGGATAAGGTACACTGTCACCTGCCAGCCAGTAAACCTCCCTGCCAGTCTGATACTGTGCCAGCCTTGTACAGTGCCAGTGTAATACCATGACACCCTGTGTGCCAGCCTTGTACAGTACCCATCTAGTACCATGCCACACCGTGTGCCAGCCTTGTACAGTGCCAGTGTAATACCATGACACCTTGTGTACCAGCCTTGTACAGTACCATCTAGTACCATACCACCGTGTGTGCCAGCCTAGTACAGTGCCTATATAGTACCATACCACTGTGTGTGCCAGCCATTTACAGTGCCAGTGTAATTCCATGCCACCCTGTGTACCAGCCTTGTAAAGTACCATCTAGTACCATGCCAAGCTGTGTGCCAGCCTTGTACAGTGCCAGTCTGATACCATGCACCGTGTGTGCCAACATTGTACTGTGCCAGTGTAAATCCATGCCACCCTGTGTACCAGCCTTGTACCGTGCCAGTCTGTTACCATGCCACCATGTGTACCGGCCTTGTACCGTGCCAGTCTAGTATCATGCCACCCTGTGTACCAGCCTTGTACAGTGCCAGTCTAGTACTATGCCACCCTGTGTACCAGCATTGTATTCTTTAGTTCTTAGCACTAATACCATGCTGCCCAGCCATGACAATACCAGCCTTCTACAGGGCCGTGTACACTGTCAGTCTGTACCCTGCCAGCCTTCTACATATGGCTGCCATGCTCTGCTGCCAGTCTGTTACCAGGCCAACCTGTGTGCCAGCCTAGTACAGTGCCAGTCTGATACCAGGCCACCCTGTGTGCCAGCCTTGTACAGTGCCAGTCTGATACCAGGCCACCCTGTGTGCCAGCCTTGTACAGTGCCCATCTAGTACTAGGCCACCCTGTGTTCCACCCTTGCACAGTGCCAGTCTGATACCAGGCCACCCTGTGTGCCAGCCATGTACAGTGCCAGTCTGATACCAGGCCACCCTGTGTGCCAGCCTTGTACAGTGCCAGTCTGATAACAGGCCACTCTGTGTGCCAGCCTTGTACAGTGCCAGTCTGTTACCAGGACAACCTGTGTGCCAGCCTTGTACAGTGCCAGTCTGATACCAGGCCAACCTATGTGCCAGCCTTGTACAGTGCTAGTCTGATACCAGGCCAACCTGTGTGCCAGCCTAGTACAGTGCCAGTCTGATACCAGGCCACCCTGTGTGCCAGCCTTGTACAGTGCCCATCTAGTACTAGGCCACCCTGTGTTCCACCCTTGCACAGTGCCAGTCTGATACCAGGCCACCCTGTGTGCCAGCCTTGTACAGTGCCAGTCTGATACCAGGCCACCCTGTGTGCCAGCCTTGTACAGTGCCAGTCTGATACCAGGCCACTCTGTGTGCCAGCCTTGTACAGTGCCAGTCTGTTACCAGGACAACCTGTGTGCCAGCCTTGTACAGTGCCAGTCTGATACCAGGCCAACCTATGTGCCAGCCTTGTACAGTGCTAGTCTGATACCAGGCCAACCTGTGTGCCAGCCTAGTACAGTGCCAGTCTGATACCAGGCAAACCTGTGTGCCAGCCTAGTACAGTGCCAGTCTGATACCAGGCCACCCTGTGTGCCAGCCTTGTACAGTGCTAGTCTGATACCAGGCCAACCTGTGTGCCAGCCTAGTACAGTGCCAGTCTGATACCAGGCCACCCTGTGTGCCAGCCTTGTACAGTGCCCATCTAGTACTAGGCCACCCTGTGTTCCACCCTTGCACAGTGCCAGTCTGATACCAGGCCACCCTGTGTGCCAGCCTTGTACAGTGCCAGTCTGATACCAGGCCACTCTGTGTGCCAGCCTTGTACAGTGCCAGTCTGTTACCAGGACAACCTGTGTGCCAGCCTTGTACAGTGCCAGTCTGATACCAGGCCAACCTATGTGCCAGCCTTGTACAGTGCTAGTCTGATACCAGGCCAACCTGTGTGCCAGCCTAGTACAGTGCCAGTCTGATACCAGGCAAACCTGTGTGCCAGCCTAGTACAGTGCCAGTCTGATACCAGGCCACCCTGTGTGCCAGCTTTGTACAGTGCCAGTCTGATACCAGGCCACCCTGTGTGCCAGCCTTGTACAGTGCCAGTCTGATACCAGGCCACCCTGTGTGCCAGCTTTGTACAGTGCCAGTCTGATACCAGGCCACCCTGTGTGCCAGCCTTGTACAGTGCCAGTCTGATACCAGGCCACTCTGTGTCCCAGCCTTGCACAGTGCCAGTCTGTTACCAGGCCAACCTGTGTGCCAGCCTAGTACAGTGCCAGTCTGATACCAGGCCACCCTGTGTGCCAGCCTTGTACAGTGCCAGTCTGATACCAGGCCACTCTGTGTGCCTGCCTGATACCAGGCCACCCTGTGTGTCAGCCTAGTACAGTGCCAGTCTGATACCAGGCCACCCTGTGTGCCAGCCTTGTACAGTGCCAGTCTGATACCAGGCCACCCTGTGTGCCAGCCTTGTACAGTTCTAGTCTGATACCAGGCCACTCTGTGTGCCAGCCTTGTACAGTGCTAGTCTGATACCAGGGCAACCTGGCAGTACAGTTCAGTTAAACAAACACGTCATCATCCCAGCAATTCACAGCACAAAAGCAAAAAGGTTATTATTATTATTATTATGGTCCTGATAACGTGTTTCTGTATTCTGTACACACAGGGGGATGACGTGTGGGGAACACTATGTCCAGACGTGGCAAAGCAGCAGCCACACCGTGACCGGCCCCAAACCAGAGCTTCACACAAGAGCCGCTGACAATGCCAGGGACTGCATGGAAGTGATGGGATTTGCAGTAAAATAGCTGCCTTTCCCTGGTCCCATTATTCCATGTTTCTGAGGCTACAGAACCATAACATTAAACACACACAACATGGCAGGCCCTGCACACAGCACACGGAAACAAAGAATACAAACAATAGCCTCGTACTAAAAAACAACCAGCCTGTGCTTGGATGTTCTAATATTCAAGCCAGTACTGAGAACATCTGACACACAACCCTTATCTGCCCTGCAGCTAAATATACCCAAACTGCCGTCACTTTGAACCAGTACCGGCCCACATCATCCAGTTTGCTATGATGAAATAGTCCCCCTTTTATCAGGCATTCTATGATGCAAGGATGTTATTTGCCTGGAGTGTTTTGTTTAAATGTGTTGTTTTATAGCATTGTGGTGTTATTTTATAACAGCTTTTTTTTTTTTATAATTCATGTTGATGCCTGGTTTCTTCAAACAGGAACTTGAGTTTCCAAAACAGCCATTGTCTGCTAAATTGCTAGTACTAGAACTGAAGTATTTTCTAGACATTAAGGACTCCTATCATTGTTCTGGAAAGTAATTAAAATGCCAGCCCACAGGATGAGAAAAAAAACGGATTATAAAATAACACCACAGCGCGATGAAACAATGCCTGTCATGACTGACATTTTAATTTAAATAGAAAGGAATGAAGAGAAAACATGGATATTTCCCCCTTTAGAAATATATTATTTATTATATATATTGAAAACTAGAGTGAAAGAAAAACATTCGTCAGTAAATAGTAAAAGTCCTATATTTGTAACTGTGTTAAAACAGATATATCACAATGTGAGGCTGAGTCTCTAGCAAGGCTCACTGAACCATGCATAAAGTGTAGTAAAGTCATGGAACAGACTGCCAGAAGAGTTGGTAAATCCTCGTCTATCATAGGTTTGTAGAATGTAAAAGCCTCAGAGATATATTGGAGCCAGTCTGTGACGGGGAAGAGGTTTGTCCACACTTTTATATAAAAACAGTTACAGTAGGTGCATCAAATAACCTGGAAAATCCCGGCTTTTATTAAGCTTAAGTTACTAAATCGTGAAAAATAAAATGTGTCGGCAGATAAGAAGCATTCAGCCCATCTAGTTTGCCCTAAAAAGATCTGAATACTTTCATTAGTCCCTGGCCTTATCTTATATGTATTAACCTCTACCACTTCTACTGGAAGACCATTCCATACATCCACTACCCTCTCAGTAAAGTAATACTTTCATTAGTCCCTGGCCTTATCTTATATCTAGGATAGCCTTATACCTATCCCATGCATGCTTACACTCCTTCACTGTATTAACCTCTACCACTTCTACTGGAATACTATTCCATACATCCACTACCCTCTCAGTAAAGTAATACTTTCATTAGTCCCTGGCCTTATCTTATATCTAGGATAGCCTTATACCTATCCCATGCATGCTTAAACTCCTCCACTGTATTAACCTCTAACACTTCTACTGGAAGACCATTCCATACATCCACTACCCTCTCAGTAATGTAATACTTCCTGATATTACTTTTATCACATAAAATCAGTTTACTTGACAGATGGATTTGGGGCTAGATGACCCTTACCTTGCACGTGGCTCTGTCCACAGAGGATCTAGACGGGAGATGCTGCAGCCAGGAGCAGGGTTGATGGAGTGAGCTGGTCCCTGGGTATTTATACCCCGGTTACCTTATCCCGGGGCAGAGGAATAAACACAGGGATCACTGGAGTAGACAACAGCTCACTGTGTCCTTATAGGTCACTGGTGTAAATAACACGGGCGCCGCTGACGGAGGGACAGAAGGTGACGATGAACAGTGACCTCATCACCCATATCAATCACTTCCACTTTTACTGCTCTGTAAAGCGAATTGGGCTGGCAGTGAAGGGACGGTCTAGACCCAAACTCACTTTGGTGCAAGATGAAGATCACTGCTTGTATAATGCACAGGCTTTTATCCCTGTGTGATATGATGCATGCATTCTGTATAAATCACATGTTTAATATTTGACTCAAGCCCTCCCCCAGTGATTACTCTGCATGTTTATTGCAGGTGCGGCAGCATTGATTATACAGACACGAGGATATAACGTTTTGTTTCATTTTGTAACTTTCTGCTGGAATAGAAAACATTGTATGGAATGTAATAGACTTGCTCTTCAACACAGTAGGATCACTTAACAGTGCAACACATTGTCTGATGACATCACTAGAGAGGCATAAAATTCCATTCATTTAAATTAAATTATTCTCATTGGTTCCTGCAGCAAAAACAGAGTGACTTTTACTCAGCTAATGTGGGCAGTCCTGGTTTCTTGCAAACTGCTGTAATTTCACAATTTCATCTAGCTGTAAGTATTTTACAATTTAAGCAATGCAGAATGTAAAACATGCATTTCAAAATACTTTGAAAGCACATTAATATGCATTAATATTTGGAAGATGTATTTTTTGCACTAGACAGGGAGAACATCAGCTAAACGTCATACTGTAATGACATGATGTCGGGAATAATCTGTACATGGTGTTGGCAGAATAGCAAGTGGATGTATACTGCCGGCCTGCACTGTCTGTGTGTATCCATCCTACATACTGCCAGGCTGCACTGTCTGTGTGTATATACATCCTACATACTGCTGGCCTGCACTGTCTGTGTGTATATACATCCTACATACTGCCGGGCTGCACTGTCTGTGTGTATATACATCCTACACACTGCCGGCCTGCACTGTCTGTGTGTATATACATCCTACACACTGCCGGCCTGCACTGTCTGTGTGTATATACATCCTACATACTGCCGGGCTGCACTGTCTGTGTGTGTATATACATCCTACATAATGCCGGGCTGCACTGTCTGTGTGTGTATATACATCCTACATACTGCCGGCCTGCACTGTCTGTGTGTATATACATCCTTCCTACTGCCGGGCTGCACTTTACATGAATTGGATTGTGTGTGTGTGTGTATATACATCCTACATACTGCCGGGCTGCACTGTCTGTGTGTGTATACATCCTACATACTGCCGGCCTGCACGGTCTGTGTGTATATACATCCTACATACTGCCGGGCTGCACTGTCTGTGTGTATATACATCTTCATACTGCCGGGCTGCACTGTCTGTGTGTATATACATCCTACATACTGCCGGGCTGCACTGTCTGTGTGTATATACATCCTACATACTGCCGGGCTGCACTGTCTGTGTGTATATACATCCTACATACTGCCGGCCTGCACTGTCTGTGTGAATATCCATCCTACATACTGCCGGGCTGCACTGTCTGTGTGTATATCCATCCTACATACTGCCAGGCTGCACTGTCTGTGTGTGTATACATCCTACATACTGCCGGCCTGCACTGTCTGTGTGTGTTTACATCCTACATACTGCCGGCCTGCACTGTCTGTGTGTATATCCATCCTACATACTGCCGGGCTGCACTGTCTGTGTGTATACATCCTACATACTGCCGGCCTGCACTGTCTGTGTGTGTATCCATCCTACATACTGCCGGGCTGCACTGTCTGTGTGTATATACATCCTACATACTGCCGGCCTGCACTGTCTGTGTGTATATACATCCTACATACTGCCGGCCTGCACTGTCTGTGTGTGTATCCATCCTACATGCTGCCGGGCTGCACTGTCTGTGTGTATATACATCCTACATACTGACAGGCTGCACTGACTGTGTGTATATACATCCTACATACTGACAGGCTGCACTGTCTGTGTGTATATATATCCTACATACTGCCGGGCTGCACTTTACATGAATTGGATTGTGTGTGTGTGTATATACATCCTACATACTGGCGTGCTGCACTTTACATGAATTGGATTGTGTGTGTGTCTGTGTGTATATGCATCCTACATACTGCCGGGCTGCACTTTACATGAATTGGATTGTGTGTGTGTGTATATACATCCTACATACTGCCGGGCTGCACTTTACATGAATTGGATTGTGTGTGTGTGTATATACATCCTACATGCTGCCGGGCTGCACGTTACATGGATTGGATTGTGTGTGTGTATATACATCCTACATACTGCCGGGCTGCACTTTACATGAATTGGATTGTGTGTGTGTGTATACATCCTACATACTGCCGGGCTGCACTTTACATGAATTGGATTGTGTGTGTGTGTGTGTATATACATCGTACATCCTGCCGGGCTGCACTTTACATGAATTGGATTGTGTGTGTGTGTATATACATCCTACATACTGCAGGGCTGCACTTTACATGAATTGGATTGTGTGTGTGTGTATATACATCCTACATACTGCCGGGCTGCACTTTACATGAATTGGATTGTGTGTGTGTGTATATACATCCTACATACTGCCGGGCTGCACGTTACATGGATTGGATTGTGTGTGTGTATATACATCCTACATACTGCCGGGCTGCACTTTACATGAATTGGATTGTGTGTGTGTGTATATACATCCTACATACTGCCAGGCTGCACTTTACATGAATTGGATTGTGTGTGTGTGTGTATATACATCCTACATACTGCCGGGCTGCACTTTACATGAATTGGATTGTGTGTGTGTGTATATACATCCTACATACTGCCAGGCTGCACTTTACATGAATTGGATTGTGTGTGTGTGTATATACATCCTACATACTGCTGGGCTGCACTTTACATGAATTGGATTGTGTGTGTGTGTATATACATCCTACATACTGCTGGGCTGCACTTTACATGAATTGGATTGTGTGTGTGTGTGTATATACATCCTACATACTGCCGGGCTGAACTTTACATGAATTGGATTGTATGTGTGTGTATATACATCCTACATACTGCCAGGCTGCACTTTACATGAATTGGATTGTGTGTGTGTGTATATACATCCTACATACTGCCGGGCTGCACTTTACATGAATTGGATTGTGTGTGTGTGTATATACATCCTACATACTGCCGGGCTGCACGTTACATGGATTGGATTGTGTGTGTATATATACATCCTACATACTGCCGGGCTGCACTTTACATGAATTGGATTGTGTGTGTGTGTATATACATCCTACATACTGCCGGGCTGCACTTTACATGAATTGGATTGTGTGTGTGTGTGTGTGTATATACATCCTACATACTGCCGGGCTGCACTTTACATGAATTGGATTGTGTGTGTGTGTATATACATCCTACATACTGCCGGGCTGCACTTTACATGAATTGGATTGTGTGTGTGTATATACATCCTACATACTGCCGGGCTGCACTTTACATGAATTGGATAGTGTGTGTGTGTATATACATCCTACATACTGCCGGGCTGCACTTTACATGAATTGGATTGTGTGTGTGTGTGTGTATATACATCGTACATCCTGCCGGGCTGCACTTTACATGAATTGGATTGTGTGTGTGTGTATATACATCCTACCTACTGCCGGGCTGCACTTTACATGAATTGGATTGTGTGTGTATATACATCCTACATACTGCCGGGCTGCACTTTACATGAATTGGATTGTGTCTGTGTGTATATACATCCTACATACTGCCAGGCTGCACTTTACATGAATTGGATTGTGTGTGTGTGTATATACATCCTACATACTGCCGGGCTGCACTTTACATGAATTGGATTGTGTGTGTGTGTATATACATCCTACATACTGCCGGGCTGCACTTTACATGAATTGGATTGTGTGTGTGTATATACATCCTACATACTGCCGGGCTGCACTTTACATGAATTGGATTGTGTGTGTGTGTATATACATCCTACATACTGCCGGGCTGCACTTTACATGAATTGGATTGTGTGTGTGTGTGTGTATATACATCGTACATCCTGCCGGGCTGCACTTTACATGAATTGGATTGTGTGTGTGTGTATATACATCCTACCTACTGCCGGGCTGCACTTTACATGAATTGGATTGTGTGTGTATATACATCCTACATACTGCCGGGCTGCACTTTACATGAATTGGATTGTGTCTGTGTGTATATACATCCTACATACTGCCAGGTTTAGATCAGAGCTGGCCTACCCAGCATGCACTGATAGGGTTAATGGTTTAAATCGGAGCTGACCGCCCCAGCATCCACAAATAGGGTTAATGGTTTAAACCAGTGCTAGCCGCCCCAGCATGCACATATAGGGTTAATGGTTTAAATCGGAGCTAGCCGTCCCAGCATGCACATATAGGGTTAATGGTTTAAATCGGAGCTGACCGCCCCAGAATCCACAAATAGGGTTAATGGTTTAAATCAGTGCTAGCCGCCCCAGCATGCACATATAGGGTTAATGGTTTAAATCGGAGCTAGCCGTCCCAGCATGCACATATAGGGTTAATGGTTTAAATCGGAGCTAGCCGTCCCAGCTTGCACATATAGGGTTAATGGTTTAAATAGGAGCTGGCCGCCCCAGCATGCACGGAGAGGGTTAATGGTTTAGATCAGAGCTGGCCGCCCCTGCATGCACGGATAGGGTTAATGTTTTAAATCGGAGCTGACCACCCCAGCATGCACGGATAGGGTTAATAATTTAAATCCCAGCTGGCCGTCCCAGCTTGCACCGATAGGGTTAATGGTTTAGATCAGAGCTGGCCGCCCCAGCATGCACGGATAGGGTTAATGGTTTAAATCAGTGCTAGCTGCCCCAGCATGCACGGATAGGGTTAATGGTTTAAATCGGAGCTAGCCGTCCCAACATGCACATATAGGGTTAATGGTTTAGATCGGAGCTGACCGCCCCAGCATGCATGGATAGGGTTAATGGTTTAGATCGGAGCTGACCGCCCCAGCATGCATGGATAGGGTTAATGGTTTAGATCGGAGCTGACCGCCCCAGCATGCACGGATAGGGTTAATGGTTTAGATCAGAGCTAGCCGCCCCAGCATTCACGGATAGGGTTAATGGTTTAGATCAGAGCTGGCCACCCCAGCATGCAAGGTTAGGGTTAATGGTTTAGATCGGAGCTGGCCGCCCCAGCATGCACGGATATGGTTAATGGTTTAGATCAGAGCTGGCCGCCCCAGCATACACGGATAGGGTTAATGGTTTAGATCAGAGCTGGCCGCCCCAGCATGCACGGATAGGGTTAATGGTTTAGATCAGAGCTGGCCACCCCAGCATGCACGGATAGGGTTAATGGTTTAGATCAGAGCTGGCCGCCCCTGCATGCACGGATAGGGTTAATGGTTTAGATCAGAGCTGGCTGCCCCAGCATGCACGAATAGGGTTAATGGCTTAGATCAGAGCTGGCCACCCCAGCATGCACGGATAGGGTTAATGGTTTAGATCAGAGCTGGCCCCCCTGCATGCACGGATAGGGTTAATGGTTTAGATCAGAGCTGGCTGCCCCAGCATGCACAGATATGGTTAATGGTTTAGATCAGAGCTGGCCGCCCCAGCATACACGGATAGGGTTAATGGTTTAGATCACAGCTGGCCCCCCTGCATGCACGGATAGGGTTAATGGTTTAGATCAGAGCTGGCCGCCCCAGCATGCACGGATAGGGTTAATGGTTTAGATCAGAGCTGGCCCCCCTGCATGCACGGATAGGGTTAATGGTTTAGATCAGAGCTGGCTGCCCCAGCATACACGGATAGGGTTAATGGTTTAGATCAGAGCTGGCCACCCCTGCATGCACGGATAGGGTTAATGGTTTAGATCACAGCTGACCGCCCCAGCATGCACAGATATGGTTAATGGTTTAGATCAGAGCTGGCCGCCCCAGCATACACGGATAGGGTTAATGGTTTAGATCACAGCTGGCTGCCCCAGCATGCACGGATAGGGTTAATGGTTTAGATCAGAGCTGGCTGCCCCAGCATGCACGGATAGGGTTAATGGTTTAGATCAGAGCTGGCTGCCCCTGCATGCACGGATAGGGTTAATGGTTTAGATCAGAGCTGGGTGCCCCTGCATGCACGGATAGGGTTAATGGATTAGATCAGAGCTGGCTGCCCCAGCATGCACAGATAGGGTTAATGGATTAGATCAGAGCTGGCCGCCCCAGCATGCACGGATAGGGTTAATGGATTAGATCAGAGCTGGCCGCCCCAGCATTCACGGATAGGGTTAATGGTTTAGATCAGAGCTGGCCACCCCAGTATACACGGATAGGGTTAATGGTTTAGATCAGAGCTGGCCGCCCCAGCATACACGGATAGGGTTAATGGATTAGATCAGAGCTGGCCGCCCCAGCATGCACGGATAGGGTTAATGGATTAGATCACAGCTGGCCGCCCCTGCATGCACAGATATGGTTAATGGTTTAGATCACAGCTGGCCGCCCCAGCATACACGGATAGGGTTAATGGTTTAGATCAGAGCTGGCCGCCCCTGCATGCACGGATAGGGTTAATGGTTTAGATCAGAGCTGGCCGCCCCTGCATGCACGGATAGGGTTAATGGATTAGATCAGAGCTGGCCGCCCCAGCATGCACAGATAGGGTTAATGGTTTAGATCAGAGCTGGCCGCCCCAGCATGCACGGATAGGGTTAATGGTTTAGATCACAGCTGGCCGCCCCTGCATGCACAGATAGGGTTAATGGTTTAGATCACAGCTGGCCGCCCCAGCATACACGGATAGGGTTAATGGTTTAGATCACAGCTGACCGCCCCAGCATGCACGGAGAGGGTTAATGGTTTAGATCACAGCTGGCCGCCCCAGCATGCACAGATAGGGTTAATGGTTTAGATCACAGCTGGCCGCCCCAGCATGCACGGATAGGGTTAATGGATTAGATCAGAGCTGGCCGCCCCTGCATGCACGGATAGGGTTAATGGATTAGATCAGAGCTGGCCGCCCCAGCATGCACGGATAGGGTTAATGGATTAGATCAGAGCTGGCCGCCCCAGCATGCACGGATAGGGTTAATGGATTAGATCAGAGCTGGCCGCCCCAGCATGCACGGATAGGGTTAATGGATTAGATCAGAGCTGGCTGCCCCTGCATGCACGGATAGGGTTAATGGATTAGATCAGAGCTGGCCGCCCCAGCATGCACGGATAGGGTTAATGTCCTCCCTGGCAGTGAATTCTCATTCCTAGAAACCCATTAGTATGAACAGCAGTGATATTTCCACGCAGATCATTGGTCCGGTACCAGCGGCCCGGCCAATCAGAGCTGGGGGCTGGGTGAGGGCTGGTAACAGTCTGTCCAGAGAGGTGACAAGTTGTTTACTGGGAGACGTAAGGGGATCTGATTCCGGCTGTTGCCAGTGAATGAAGTTTGTATTTATTCAACAGACAGGACACAGAGTCCGACAGCCAACACCCAACAAACCATGCTGGACAGCAACATATTACCCGGTAACCATGCATTATTATATCATTACCCAGTCACCATGCTATATGATCACCCAGTAACCATGCGTTATTATATGATCACCCAGTAACCATGCGTTATTATATCATTACCCAGTCACCATACGTTATTATATGATCACCCAGTAACATGCATTATTATATGATCACCCAGTCACCATGCGTTATTATATGATCACCCAGTAACCATGCGTTATTATATGATCACCCAGTAACATGCATTATTATATGATCACCCAGTAACCATGCGTTATTATATGATCACCCAGTAACCAGGGGGATTTTTCAGAGCATTATGGTATACGGTATATGATCACCCAGTAACCATGCGTTACAGTAACCATGTGTTATTATATCATTACCCAGTAACCATGTGTTATTATATCATCACCCAGTACCATGTGTTATTATATCATTACCCAGTAACATGTGTTATTATATCATTACCCAGTAACCATGCGTTATTATATCATCACCCAGTAACATGCGTTATTATATGATCACCCAGTAACCATGCGTTATTATATAATCACCCAGTAACCATGTGTTATTATATGATCACCCAGTAACATGCATTATTATATGATCACCCAGTAACCATGCGTTATTATATCATCCAGTAACATGCGTTATTATATCATCACCCAGTAACATGCGTTATTATATGATCACCCATTAACATGCGTTATTATATGATCACCCAGTAACCATGCGTTATTATATCATCCAGTAACATGCGTTATTATATGATCACCCAGTAACCATGCGTTATTATATCATCACCCAGTAACCATGCGTTATTATATGATCACCCAGTAACCATGCGTTATTATATGATCACCCAGTAACCATGCGTTATTATATGATCACCCAGTAACCATGCGTTATTATATGATCACCCAGTAACCATGCGTTATTATATAATCACCCAGTAACCATGTGTTATTATATGATCACCCAGTAACCATGCGTTATTATATAATCACCCAGTAACCATGCGTTATTATATCATTACCCAGTAACCATGCGTTATTATATCATCACCCAGTAACATGCGTTATTATATGATCACCCAGTAACCATGCGTTATTATATAATCACCCAGTAACCATGCGTTATTATATAATCACCCAGTAACCATGCGTTATTATATAATCACCCAGTAACCATGCGTTATTATATCATTACCCAGTAACCATGCGTTATTATATCATTACCCAGTAACCATGCGTTATTATATCATCACCCAGTAACATGCGTTATTATATGATCACCCAGTAACCATGCGTTATTATATAATCACCCAGTAACCATGTGTTATTATATGATCACCCAGTAACCATGCGTTATTATATGATCACCCAGTAACCATGCGTTATTATATGATCACCCAGTAACCATGTGTTATTATATGATCACCCAGTAACCATGCGTTATTATATCACCCAGTAACCATGTGTTATTATATCATCATCCAGTAACCATGCGTTATTATATGATCACCCAGTAACCATGCGTTATTATATCACCCAGTAACCATGTGTTATTATATCATCATCCAGTAACCATGCGTTATTATATGATCACCCAGTAACCATGCGTTATTATATGATCACCCAGTAACCATGCGTTATTATATGATCACCCAGTAACCATGCGTTATTATATGATCACCCAGTAACATGCGTTATTATGTGATCACCCAGTAACCATGTGTTATTATATGATCACCCAGTAACCATGCGTTATTATATCACCCAGTAACCATGTGTTATTATATCATCATCCAGTAACCATGCGTTATTATATGATCACCCAGTAACCATGCGTTATTATATGATCACCCAGTAACCATGCGTTATTATATGATCACCCAGTAACCATGCGTTATTATATGATCACCCAGTAACATGCGTTATTATGTGATCACCCAGTAACCATGCATTATTATATGATCACCCAGTAACCATGTGTTATTATATGATCACCCAGTAACATGCGCTATTATATGATCACCCAGTAACATGCGCTATTATATGATCACCCAGTAACCATGCGTTATTATATGATCACCCAGTAACCATGCGTTATTATATGATCACCCAGTAACATGCGTTATTATATCGTCACCCAGTAACATGCTTTATTAAAGTCACAATATAATGCTAACAGCCCATATAGTCTGATCAGTAGACATTACCGCTTTCACTGGAAGGTTATTCCAGTTATCTACTACTCTTTCCAGTGATAGACATTACTGTATGTTATTTTTATTCTCATTGGCGGAGAATCGTAATCTAATAAGATGATTATTACATAGTGTGCGACACGGTAGTGACATCACTTTTATATTTCGGGTAGATATTATGTCTGTTATGCTACATTTCTGACAGTCACCCCTGCTGTGTTACAGAATTACAGGTAAACGCACACATGAAGTGACATTTGGTGTATATGTGTCTGCTGTGTCGGGGGCGTATCACCTACGACTTGAAATGCAAATGACACATTAGCCACCGGTGATGTCATAAGCAGGGGACACCACAGACACACGTAAAACATAGATTTCCCTTATGTTATGTGTTTGCTGTAATTTTGCTAACACAATGTATAGATCAATGTATATCTCTGCAGTCCCGGTATAAGCAGTGTTGTATAGATCAATGTATATCTCTGCAGTCCCGGTATAAGCAGTGTTGTATAGATCAATGTATATCTCTGCAGTCCCGGTATAAGCAGTGTTGTATAGATCAATGTATATCTCTGCAGTCCCGGTATAAGCAGTGTTGTATAGATCAATGTATATCTCTGCAGTCCCGGTATAAGCAGTGTTGTATAGATCAATGTATATCTCTGCAGTCCCGGTATAAGCAGTGTTGAGGTGACAGAGTATGGACATGTTAGGAACAGACGGGTTTGTTTGTACATATTCAGATTTTGGTCGGAGCGGGTTGTCTCTTGGTTTTCCTGCTTCTCTGAAACACTGCAAGGTATATACAAACCTGGCACCTTTAAATGTGTCGGGAATGCAGAAAAAAGTACCTTTATGCGTGGGCGCAAGCAGAGTCACTATTAGCACTATTTCTACATTGGGCCAACCTCTCTCTCTCGCTCTCTCTATATATGACCTCCCTATATTCATTGCCCAGAGCTCCTCCTTCATTGGGCTCGTTCAGTGAACCAGCCAGGTAAGTGATCTGAATAGGGTGGGCTCTAGGATTGCCACCCGGCCTGGACGTTTCCTGGCAGACAGGGTAATACATTTGATTACAGACAATATTAAATCAATGGAGGCTGCAACATGGCGGGAGGTGGCATCCTGAGACAAGGCTAATCAGCTAATTAATGTATAACATGGCAGCCTATTAACATACAGGCCAATATAATCATATTGTAGGCCTGTGGGGATGCTGGGCCACACTCAGTTCTAACATAATTACCAACAATCGGCTATATTTTCAGGGACACATATTTGTTCCACATGCTGCAGAAAGAGCATGCAAAGTGCAGCCCAGCAGTATGTAGGATGGATATACACACAGACACAATCCAATTAATTAATCATGGCAGGTCCTATGAGATCTCCACCCTGATTAATTAATTGGATTGTGTCTGTGCGTATACTGCCGGGCTGCACTTTGCATGCTCTTTCTGCAGCATGTGGAACAAATATGTGTCCCTGGAAACGTGGCCAATGTTGGCAACTATGTTATCCAGTCTGTGTACACTCATTTGAACATGTATGAGCAGCGAGGGCTTGCAACTTGTAGCCCAGGAGGCAATTTAGTGGCCCATAGAGCAATTTCACTAGCCCACCTGCTATCATGAGAAAGAGCCACAGATCCTTTCTATTTCATTATCCCACTTGCCATCCTATAGCAGGCTAGATCAGTGCTGTCCGTCCTCAGTAAGATGTGGCTCCCACTTCTAGAGCACCTTGCCAGCCCTCCACCATGATTGTCCACAGACCTGTGCCTATCCTACGAGCACGCCTGATATTAGACACACGTGCAGTGGGACTATCTATGGGAGCGCTCCGATTGGCCCATTTTTTTATTGAAGGTAATTAGATTCCTTTGTTAAGAGGGTAAATCCCCGGGAAAAAGCCTGCAAAAAGGTCCAGCTTCCGGGGGTAGAGAAAGAAAAAAGTGAATAGCATCCCACCCCAATATAAGACACATCCAATATATAACTTTTGTTACAATAGACTAAGCACCTTCGGGCGAGCGGCTCCCCCATATATGTACAAGCTATACATCTTAAAACGCACATACTTTAATTGTTATGTTAGAGGACATTATGTGTGCCCCCCTCTCCGGTAATACCAGCCCTGCATGGGAATAATTAGGGTCTGCGTGTGGGGGGCACATGTAGGTTACAGGGAGTTAGGTTTCTGTCTCGGCCAATCAGCAGGCTGGGTTAGTGGGGTGTGTGTTTGTTCCAGTCCCGGGGGCCCTATGATTACGTAATTGTGTTAGGCCGGTCCTGTTACATCGGACAGGTCTCACTCACAGGCCAGAGACATGTCTGTGTGTTTGAGGGGCCCCTGTCACCTAAACACTGCTTATAGGGGGAGTGCAGGGAATAAGACATGACTACACACTGTGTTAGAATTAATAAGAGAAATCAATGTTTCCAGTGTGTCTGTGGTGCTACAGCTTGATATGTAAATGACACCTTTCCTATAGAAAATGTGTTAATTTACATGCCAAGCCACATGTGATGCAGGAGATGCCAGACACACATATCTCTAATACAATGTACAGATCATCCACTGCACTCCCAGTATAAGCAGTGTTTAGGTTACACCGTGCCATTAATGCACTCCCAGTATAAGCAGTGTATAGGTGACACCGTGCCATTAATGCACTCCCAGTATAAGCAGTGTTTAGGTTACACCGTGCCATTAATGCACTCCCAGTATAAGCAGTGTATAGGTGACACCGTGCCATTAATGCACTCCCAGTATAAGCAGTGTTTAGGTTACACCGTGCCATTAATGCACTCCCAGTATAAGCAGTGTATAGGTGACACCGTGCCATTAATGCACTCCCAGTATAAGCAGTGTTTAGGTTACACCGTGCCATTAATGCACTCCCAGTATAAGCAGTGTTTAGGTGACACCGTGCCTTTAATGCACTCCCAGTATAAGCAGTGTTTAGGTGACACCGTGCCTTTAATGCACTCCCAGTATAAGCAGTGTATAGGTGACACCGTGCCATTAATGCACTCCCAGTATAAGCAGTGTTTAGGTTACACCGTGCCATTAATGCACTCCCAGTATAAGCAGTGTTTAGGTTACACCGTGCCATTAATGCACTCCCAGTATAAGCAGTGTTTAGGTGACACCGTGCCTTTAATGCACTCCCAGTATAAGCAGTGTTTAGGTGACACCGTGCCTTTAATGCACTCCCAGTATAAGCAGTGTATAGGTGACACCGTGCCATTAATGCACTCCCAGTATAAGCAGTGTTTAGGTTACACCGTGCCATTAATGCACTCCCAGTATAAGCAGTGTTTAGGTTACACCGTGCCATTAATGCACTCCCAGTATAAGCAGTGTATAGGTGACACCGTGCCATTAATGCACTCCCAGTATAAGCAGTGTTTAGGTTACACCGTGCCATTAATGCACTCCCAGTATAAGCAGTGTATAGGTGACACCGTGCCATTAATGCACTCCCAGTATAAGCAGTGTTTAGGTTACACCGTGCCATTAATGCACTCCCAGTATAAGCAGTGTTTAGGTTACACCGTGCCATTAATGCACTCCCAGTATAAGCAGTGTTTAGGTTACACCGTGCCATTAATGCACTCCCAGTATAAGCAGTGTTTAGGTTACACCGTGCCATTAATGCACTCCCAGTATAAGCAGTGTATAGGTTACAATGTGCCATTAATGCACTCCCAGTATAAGCAGTGTATAGGTTACACCGTGCCATTAATGCACTCCCAGTATAAGCAGTGTATAGGTGACACCGTGCCATTAATGCACTCCCAGTATAAGCAGTGTTTAGGTTACACCGTGCCATTAATGCACTCCCAGTATAAGCAGTGTTTAGGTGACACCGTGCCATTAATGCACTCCCAGTATAAGCAGTGTTTAGGTGACACCGTGCCATTAATGCACTCCCAGTATAAGCAGTGTTTAGGTTACACCGTGCCATTAATGCACTCCCAGTATAAGCAGTGTTTAGGTTACACCGTGCCATTAATGCACTCCCAGTATAAGCAGTGTATAGGTGACACCGTGCCATTAATGCACTCCCAGTATAAGCAGTGTTTAGGTTACACCGTGCCATTAATGCACTCCCAGTATAAGCAGTGTTTAGGTGACACCGTGCCATTAATGCACTCCCAGTATAAGCAGTGTTTAGGTTACACCGTGCCATTAATGCACTCCCAGTATAAGCAGTGTTTAGGTTACACCGTGCCATAAATGCACTCCCAGTATAAGCAGTGTTTAGGTTACACCGTGCCTTTAATGCACTCCCAGTATAAGCAGTGTATAGGTTACACCGTGCCATTAATGCACTCCCAGTATAAGCAGTGTTTAGGTGACACCGTGCCTTTAATGCACTCCCAGTATAAGCAGTGTTTAGGTGACACCGTGCCATTAATGCACTCCCGGTATAAGCTGTGTTTAGGTTACACCGTGCCATTAATGCACTCCCAGTATAAGCAGTGTTTAGGTTACACCGTGCCTTTAATGCACTCCCAGTATAAGCAGTGTTTAGGTGACACCGTGCCATTAATGCACTCCCAGTATAAGCAGTGTATAGGATACACCGTGCCTTTAATGCACTCCCAATATAAGCAGTGTATAGGTTACACCGTACCTTTAATGTACTGCCAGTATAAGCAGTGTATAGGTGACACCGTGCCATTAATGCACTCCCAGTATAAGCAGTGTATAGGTGACACCGTGCCATTAATGCACTCCCAGTATAAGCAGTGTTTAGGTTACACTGTGCCTTTAATGCACTCCCAGTATAAGCAGTGTTTAGGTTACACCGTGCCATTAATGCACTCCCGGTATAAGTTGTGTTTAGGTTACACCGTGCCATTAATGCACTCCCAGTATAAGCAGTGTTTAGGTGACACCGTGCCTTTAATGCACTCCCAGTATAAGCAGTGTTTAGGTGACACCGTG